>CM067340.1:36337500-36797500 GCA_034376525.1 Nicotiana benthamiana
GTAACAGTAAACACTTTCAATAGACAAAATAGGCGCATAAACATACTTACAGAAAAAAATCAGTAGAAACAGTAATAGAACAAAGGCAGAGAGACATATATATTAACGACAAATCATAAGAAACAAACGAAAAACCTTAAAGAAAATTAAAAGCACAGCACTAATTGATAAAATGTAATTATTAATTTAAAAATATCTGGAATAATTTTATAATTATAAAACGCGATTACTTATAACATAGGCTATAATTGCAATTTTGAACAATTTAGCTTACAAATATCAAATAAATTAATAAAAAATATGTAAAAATTCCCTTAATTATATTTGGTGTAAATATAATAATAGAAAATAAATGATTGACAAAAAGCACAATTTGGGAATAATTATTGAGATTTTATACTGTTAAAATAGACAATAAATTAATTTTAAAAATCTTTAAAAATTAGGAAAAATATTAATTCCTTTTGGGATGCTTATATATGCATATAAATGCTATTTTGAAAGTATTTTGGTGTATAAAATACATAGGAAAAAATTAGGTATCAGCACTTTGCAGTCTTATCTGTTAGAGGTTGAGGGCATTCGTTGGGCCAACGTCTGCACGGGGATCTTTTTGTGGGTGTTGGAGAAATACCGTCGCTACCGAGACTGGTACCGGTTGATGCGCGAGCGCCTGAGGAACGAACCCTGTAGTCAGGCCTTGGTCGAGGAGCTGGTGAGGCGAGAGCTTCAGATGCAGCAGACACTTGACAGCATACGTGCCCTCGAGGAACAGCTTCATCAGAAAGACGAGGAGATCGAGGCCGAGAGGAATGTTGCAGCTGACAGGGAGTGCTAGAGTCGGAATATGGTGGCGGAGGCCTCTGAGACCTTGAACGGGGAGGTGGTTGCATTGGAGAATGAGGTCGCCGCTTTGGGGCTAAAAGTAAGGGGTGCCTCATCGAGGGTTGCGGCGTTGGAGGCAGCGATCCGCATGCATGAGAGGGGGCCGAAGTCAGAGAGATCTGACGCGGCCTATAGAGAGGCGGGGCTAGAGCACCGCATTGGTGTCTATGAGATGGACGCTCAAGCCATGGCGGATCTGATCACGGCCTTGAAGGGGAAGAATCAACACCGAAGGGACCAGGCCGCCTCTTCCAACCAGGCTCGTGAGCTTTGGACGTTTGCTGAGGCCCAACATGATATATACAAGAACTTGTGGGACACCGGCATCATGTCTGAAACTACTTTTGAGGCAGCCCGTCAGAGGGCTCGTGAAGCCCGTATTGACTGTGGTTTTGACCCAGTGACGTCGGGGGCTGATGATGGTGCTGATGGCGGTGTGGGTGACGCCGAGTGAAAATATTTGATGTATGCCATTTGGCATTTGGATATCTTTAGTTTTTTCTTTTTTCGTACTGATCGGCCCTGGCCGAGTGTAAGCGGGCGTCCCCCGCACATGACTTTATAAATATACATAAGCTTATTTTTACATTGCTGGTCTTGTGCTTATTTTGTGTATTCCTTTCTTTTCCTTTAGACATTTCTAATACATGTGCCCAAGGGGAGATTTGCCTTAAAGTACGACTCTAGTAGGCATGTTGATTTTTGGTTGTTAACGGTCTTGCTTCTTCGACTCGATTTGGGCAAGTTATAGCCGTTATTTGGCAATAGCGGCACTTAGCCTTAGTCCCAGTTCAGGCGTGATCGAACTATCCGCCGTGATGGTAAAAAATGCGACCTTGTAGTTTGACCGGGGCCAAACTTTACGTGGCCCCAACCGTAGTTTGAGTTGGAGTACTTACTTGAAAGACGAAGGTCCTTGACCTGCACCCCTATTTGTTGTAGGCCGGGTTTTACCGAGTTTGATGAGGAAGGCGTTTGGCCTTAGTCGTTAGATTTAAGGGCGAAGGCATCTAGCCTCATGGCTCGAGCGAGGTTGAACTTGTTGGATTTGTTGGTGAAGGTGCGTGGCCTGAGTCTTGGTTTAACTTGCAGTTAAACTTTTTATTTTTGATGGCGAAGGCACATAGCCTGAGTCCCAGTTCAACTTGTAGTTGAACTTGTAATTTTTTAGGGCGAAGGCACGTAGCCTGAGTCCTGGTTCAACCGCAGTTGAAATTGTAATTTTTATTGGCGAAGGCACGTAGCCTGAGTCCTGGTTCAACCGCAGTTGAAATTGTAATTTTTATTGGCGAAATGCATATAGCCCGAGTCCTAGTTCAACCGCAGTTGAACTTGTAATTTTTGATGGTGAAGGCGCATAGCCTGAGTCCCAGTTCAACTTGTAGTTGAACTTGTAATTTTTGTTGGCGAAGGCACATAGCCTGTGTAGTAGTTCAACTGTAGTTGAACTTGTAATTTTTGTTGGCAAAGGCACATAGCCTAAGTCCTGGTTCAACCGTAGTTGAACTTGTAAGTTTTGTTGGCAAAGGCACATAGCCTAAGTCCTGGTTCAACCATAGTTGAACTTGTAATTTTTAATGGTGAAGGTGTATAGCCTGAGTCCCAATTCAACTTGTAGTTGAACTTGTAATTTTGGTTAGCGAAGGTACATAGCCTGAATCCCTTTTCTACTTGCAGTTGAACTTGTAATTTTCGTTGGCGAAGGCACATTGCCCGAGTCCTGGTTCAACCGTAGTTGAACTTCTAATTTTTTATGGCGATAGCCTGAGTACTAGTTCAACTTGTAATTTTTGTTGGCGAAGGCACAGAGCCTGAGTCCTGGTTTAGCTGTAGTTGAACCACTAATTTTTGTTGGCGAAGGCACATAGCCTAAGTTCCAATTCAACTGGTAGTTGAACTTGTAATTTTTTATGGTGAAGGCATATAGCCTGAGTCCTAGTTCAACCGTACTTAAACTTGTAATTTTTTATGGCGAAGGAGCATAGCCCGAGTCCCAGTAAAACTTGTAGTTGAACTTGTAATTTTTGTTAGTGAAGGCACAAAGCCTGTGTCCTGGTTCAACGGTAGTTGAACTTGTAATTTTTGTTGGCGAAGGCACATAGCAGTCCTGGTTCAACTGTAGTTGAACTTGTAATTTTTGATGGCGAAGGCGCATAGCCTGAGTTCCAGTTCAACTTGTAGTTGAACTTGTAATTTTTGTTAGCGAAGGCACATAGCTTGAGTCCCTGTTCAACTTGTAGTTGAACTTGTAATTTTTTGTAGGGAAAACGCATAGCCTCAGTCCCAGTTCAACTTGTATTTGAACTTGTAATTTTTGTTGGCAAAGGCACATAGCCTGAGTCTCCGTTCAGCTTGTAGTTGAACTTGTAATTTTTGTTGGCAAAGGAACATAGCCTGAGTCCTGGTTCAACCGTAGTTGAACTTGTAATTTTTTATGGCGAAGGCACATAGCCTGAGTCCTAGTTCAACTTGTAGTTGAACTTATAATTTTTGTTGGCGAAGGCACATAGCTTGAGTCCTGGTTCAACCGTAGTTGAACTTGTAATTTTTTATGGCGAAATTGCATAGCTTGAGTCCTAGTTCAACTTGTAGTTGAACTTATTATTTTTGTTGGCGAAGGCACATAGCCTGAGTCCTAGTTTAACTTGTAGTTGAACTTGTAATTTTTGCTGGCGAAGGCACATAGCCTGAGAGTTCAACAGTAGTTGAACTTGTAATTTTTTATGGCGAAAGTGCATAGCTTTAGTCCCAGTTCAACTCGTAGTTGAACTTATAATTTTTGTTGGTGAAGGCACAGAGCCTGAGTCCTGGTTCAACCGTAGTTGAACTTGTAATTTTTGTTGACGAAGGCACATAGCCTAACTCCTGGTTCAACTGTAGTTAAACTTGTAATTTTTTATGGTGAAGGCGCATAGCTTGAGTCCCAGTTCGAATTGTAGTTGAACTTGTATTTTTTTATGGTGAAGGCGCATAGTCGGAGTCTCAGTTGAACTTGTAATTTTTGTTGGCGAAGGCACATAGCCTGAGTCACCGCTCAACTTGTTGTTGAACTTTTAATTTTTGTTGGCGAAGGCACATAGCCTGAGTACTGGTTCAACCGTAGTTGAACTTGTAATTTTTTATGGCGAAGGCGCATAGCCTGAGTCCTAGTTCAATTTGTTGTTGAACTTGTAATTTTTTATGGCGAAGGCACATAGCCTGAGTCCTCGTTCAACTTGTAGTTGAACTTGTAATTTTTGTTGGCGAAGGCACATAGCCTGAGTCTTGGTTTAACCGTAGTTGAACTTGTAATTTTTTATGGCGAAGGCGCATAGCCTGAGTCCTGGTTCAACCGTAGTTGAACTTGTAATTTTTTATGGCGAAGGCGCATAGCCTGAGTCCCAGTTCAACTTGTAGTTGAACTTTTTGTTGACCTTACTTCTTTTGCACGACCCATTGCCATGGGTGTGGGGTGTTAGATATCGGTTTTGATTTGAGATTTTGCACAGTTTACGCGTTGTCTTCTCGATTAGGGTTTGCGGGTTACCCCGTGTCGGTTCTCTGTTTGAGATGTCTTTGCGCCGTTTTCCGGCAGGATCCTGTATCAGGAATATGGGAGTACCTTACATGTGTTCTCCTCAAAGGGGAGGGGGGCTTACAGCTTCTTCCTCGTCTTGCACTTATTCGAGAATGGAGGGGTGAAGGGTTCAGGTTCTTGTCGAAGCCTTTGGGTTCCCCCTTATCCGATATGCTGCTTTGACTCGTTTGAGTTGGATTGCTTTCCCTTTCCGACGTTTCTTTCATTTTGGTCCAGGGAAGAACTACGCGATTCTGCTATGAAATCCCCACAGACGGCGCCAGATTGTTTAGCTCAAAGTTATCGTACACTTTGCAAGCATAAAACAATCAAAATAAATCAAGGGTCAATCATAGCAGATCGTAATAAATCATGGGACCAAGTAAAAAAAACGAAAAGCAAGTGTTGTGGATTAAGGAGAAAGGTGTAAAGAGCTTTTATTGATAATGTTGATTTGGTCCGCCCCTCCATGGAGAGGTTCACAACCTTACAATGATCTTCCCTTTTTCTTGGGGAGAGTGATGATGATGAAGAAGAAGAAGAAGAAGAAGAAGAAGAAGAAGCCCCCCTTTTAGGGTTCTTTCTTTTAGTATTTATAACTATAAGCTTTATGAGCCGGCGATAAGTAGCCGTGACCACGTTGAGGTTCCATCCTTATGACAGCAGATGGGTCGTAGCCTTGTTGATTGAGCCGGGTAACTATTGGGTATCATGGTAGTAAGTGGTCATACCACTTATTAACCAAGAATTATCTTAAGATATAACTAATTCCATTAATTATGGGGTCGTATTTGGACCCATACAGGGCATACCTCACCGTACATAATAAAAAAATAAATACTGGTGAAAAGGAAAAAAAAAAGATGGAGTTATCAACTTATCATACACAAAATGGTAACAAAGCGACCCATCCGGATGAGAATATGATGAAGAAGAGAGTCTGAACTAGAAGGAACCCATATGGGCCTTTTAACTTTTTTTTATATTGGGCTACAAAATTACAGGTCCAAGATTACATTTTTAGCTCAGAATTTGAAGCATCTGAAATAGCACGGTATAATCAATTTTTGCACTGGTCAATTAAAAATAGTCACCGTTTACGAAGTTAATGAAAAATAGCTACTATTTTGCTGCAATAGAGATCGATCCCGCATAATATACGGGAGTTCAGTGCATCTGTGTACGAACTCCAGCATATTATGCTGGACCGGTATACTTTGCTGACTCCCGTGGCTTATTTTACGGGTTTTGAACAGCGTTTTCGGTCAGATTTATCTTTATATGAAAAGTGGCTAAATTTCGATTACTTTTGAAACTGTGCTATTTTTAAATGACTAGTTGTAAATCTGGCTATTTTTAAAATTCTCCCATAGCGCCAAAAAGAACAGATTTTTTTTTGTGACAGATATTTTCAGTTAATCTCTTTTCTTATCCCTCTAGTCAGTAACCCTTTGGATGCATAATTGAAACTTCAGCAAAAAGTAAAAGAAATAAAATATGAGTTGTTCTTTGAATCATTTACCTGCAATTACTTTGAAAAATGGTTCAGTACACAGAATTTCTAAAAGGGTGTCTGGTTCTATGTTGAACACAAGAGTTATGGCTAAAGAATTGTACTTTAACCATGATGGTTCTACAACAAAGAAACTTCTGGTCATTATGTGTTCTTTTTTTTTGGGGGAGGCTATATTTTTGTTGATTTTCAAGATTTTGACTTGGGTGAAATTATTGTGCAGGCAGGTGTGGATTTGGTAGCAGAGTTGGTTGGAGTGACAATGGGTCCAAAAGGAAGGAATGTAGTGCTTGGAAATAAGTACGGTCCTCCCAAGATTGTTAATGATGGTGAAACTGTTCTTAAAGAGGTACATTACAAGCATTAACAACATTGTTTTTAGTGGGGAAACCAAAAATTTTTCTAAGAATGTCAAGATTTAATATATATATATATAAGATAGTATTATTATGTCGCGAAGGGTATTCAGAACCGACCACCCTTTAACATGTGTAGCTATGCCCCTGATCAGGGGTAGAGCCATAGTGTTGGTTGCGGGTTCGGTTGAATCGAGTAACTTTTGTTCAAACTTTGTATTTTTATTAAGAAATCCAATAAAAATGTACAAATTATTAATTTATAATAGTAACTTAAAAAGATTATAATCCTGAACCGATAAGGTTCAAATCCTAGCACCGCCTCTGCCCCTGATACCTTTGATGGGCCTATGGTATTCAGGGTTTTAATTGTCTTCAAGCCTATGGAGATATAGAAGGTGTGCCATCTTAAAAGTTCACTTCATTCTGCATAGTGGAAGTTACTATTGTTGTTTGTTTGAATTTCAATGTGTTATGTCTTCTCTTGACATTTTCTGTGGCCTAGCCTACAGTTGATGCTTCTTCCATTCTCCTACTTGTTCTGCTTTCTCCACCAATTTTGGTTTTGTCATTTCTGGAACTTAATAGGGAAACTCTTAGTTAATTATCTTCTCCTGTTATTTTTCATCTTTTTAATGGTTTGATGCACTTAGGCCTATTTAGATTACAATATAAACCAGGTATATAAGCAAAAAAAGTTATAAACAAATTGTACCAAGGTATTTTTGAATGCTGATTGAAGATAAATAAAAGTGTTTTCAATAGTAAATTTAGCTAATATAAAGTATGTTTTTGAGCTTCTCTAATTCAACTTACTTTCGAATTCGATGGACTAGTGGTGAATATTTTTACTTCTCCACCTGACTATCATGTACTGAATATACCCATTGTTTTCAGCACAGATTCAGCTGGAGGATCCTTTGGAAAATGTCGGAGTAAAATTGATTAGGGAAGCGGGTGCCAAGACTAATAACCTTGCTGGCGATGGTTGCACAACATCTATAGTGCTTGCTCGGGGTCTGATTGCTGAAGGTGTCAAGGTTGAATAGAATGGAATAACCTAGAGTGCTTTCATGTTTCAGTTATTTCTGGTATAAATGGTGATTACTTATTATCTTTCTCTAGGTTACTGCAATGGGCGCAAATGTTGTCCAAGTGTCTTGTGGAATTGAGAAAACTGCTAAAGGCCTCGTTTCTGAGCTCAAGTTGATGTCTAGAGAGGTATGAGGAAGGACAAAATTACTTTCCCTTTTTTATCTCGACGGAGAAACAGATTTGACTAGGCAAGAATATGCTTAAAATCAGCTTTCTTATTCAAGATGTATGAGGATGTACTATCTTCAACATGTCTGTTAACAATTATCAAACCGTGCAGGTTGAGGATCATGAGCTGAAAGATGTCGCTGCTGTTAGTGCTGGCAATGATTATGCCATTGGAAACATGATTTCGGAAGCTCTTAAGCAGGTTGGAAAAAAAGGTGTTGTCACAATTGACAAAGGGAACAATACTGAAACCAGTCTAGAAGTCGTAGAAGGAATGCAGTTTGATCGTGGTTATTTGTCACCTTATTTTGTAACTGATCGACGAAAGAGGATTGCAGAGCTTCACATTTGTAAGGTAGCAACTTCTTCTGTTAGGCGCTAGTGCCTGTTGTATATCAGGTATTTAGAAGGGATTTTTTTTTTTTTTTTGCAGTTGCTTTTGGTTGATAAAAAAATTACAAACCCGAAGGAGTTGGTAAAAATTTTGGAGAATGCAGTAAAGGAGAAATACCCGGTTTTGATAGTTGCAGAGGGCATTGAGCAGGATGCTTTGGCTCCAGTAATTAGGAACAAACTCAGGGGTGTCCTAAAGGTAGCTGCTATAAAAGCTCCGTCTTTTGGGGGGCACAAAAGCCATTGCTTAGATGACATCGCTATCTTGACTGGAGGTAGTGAAATATGCATAGTAAAACATAAATTGTTAGTTGGTTATGTCTATCGAGACAGCCTCTCTACCTTCAAGGTAGGGGTAACGTCTGTGTACACACTACCCTCCCCAGAATTACACTAGGTTTGTTGTTATTGTTGTTATGTCTGCTACCTCATTTCTCTTCATGGTTTATAAAGTGATATTATCGCTGAATGCTTCATTCTTCTTCATGGATGAACCAACCGAACTATATGAATCTTTGCAATAATACACTTCTTAAACTTTTTTTAATATTGACATTCTTAATTCATCATGTCTCTGCAGGAACTGTGATCAGAGACGACATGGGATTGACTCTTGAAAATGCCCATAAGGACTTGCTAGGAACTGCTTCAAAGGTGGTGATTACTAAGGACTCCACATTGATCGTTACTGATGGAAATACTCGAGTGGCTGTTATGAGGAGGGTCACTCAGATACAAAAGCTTGTTGAGGTGTGTCATCTACGGTTACATCTGATAAATTCATAAATTTTAATGATGGACTTAATAGTAGTATCAGAGCTAATTGACACGCATAAATACCTCATCAATTTGCAAATATACAGCTTGAGTGATGTTCCAGAAATTGGTCAGCATATAAAACTTGGAGAATGTAGTAGAGTTAAACGGTTGTTTAGTAGATAAGTCATTTGATTTTGCAGAACAACGAAGAAAATTTCCAAAAGAAAATCTTGAATGAAAGAATTGCAAGATTATCTGGTGGTATTGCCATCGTTCAGGTAACAAAAGATTTATCTCCCCCAGCATCTTTTCAATCTATTACAAAACATTTTTGATACCCACAGTATATTTGATTTTATAAGTTGAGATGTAGGTGGGAGCACAAACACAGGTTGAGTTGAAAGACAAACAACTAAGGATTGAGGATTCTCTCAATGCAGCAAGGGTAATTACCTGTTTTCCCAGTACTTAAAAGTCATGGTTGATTATACATGATCTGATAAAGAAAAAAATCTGTTTACGATTTGTAGTATCACGCACAACCATAGCAATTTACTTTATATAATAATGTTTTTAATCTCAAAAAGCAATCAGCTCTAAAAAAGCAAAGTAGAAGTTCTATTCAAGAACCTGTAGCTTCTCACCTCATTCAGGGTGAGAAGTTTCACTCCTGGAATTTCTTCCACTCTAGTAGGATAAATTCGATTAATTTATCTTATGTCTAATCCTATTTTATGGGGTTCTATCAAATATTTCCTAAAGAGATAATTCTTCAAAGGAGTAAGTTTCTCTACTTTGTCTGCTCAGGCTGCTACTGAGGAAGGAGTAGAGTGGGTGGTAGCTGTTGTCTTCTGAGACTATCGTCAAAGGTGGATGCTATCAAAGAAATGCTAGACAATGACGATCAGAAGGTTAGTTACTACGTTATAGGAAAGGTACATAGTCCAGAGGTTATTATTCAGTTTGATTTTCAGAAAACAATATTCTTTTGTTAAACTAACTCACTTCTCAGTGTCTGTTTGCTTTTCGTCGGGAGGATTTTGTGTTTTTGTTTTCTCCAACTGATGCTGCTTTTGCTTATCTGATCCCAAGACTGACAGTTTCCTCGAACTACTCACAGATAGGGGCTGATATTGTTAAAAGAGCGCTATCGTATCCTGCAAAACAGATAGCAAAGAATGCTGGTGTAAATGGGAACATAGTTGTAGAGAAGGTAGATTTGAATGCTGTCATTTTTGTAAAGTTTGTTGCATCCAATAAAGTTACTGAACTCAAAATGCGATCATCTGGTTGTTAACCTAAATCTTTAACACGTGCAGATTTTGTCAGTCGATAACATGAAATATGGATATAATGCTGCAAGAGACAGATATGAAGATTTGATGGCTGCCAAAATTTTGGATCCTGCAAAGGTTAGATAATCGATTTTTGTCCAATGTGAAGGGGAAATATCCTCGAGTTCCACATTCTCCAGCAAATTATATCTTGTAGTATTGTAGGTGAAGAAATCTTGAAAAACTTCTTGAACTCTATCTGTAAGCTTGCCTGCAATCTCTGACTCTTCTCCACATCGATCAAACAAAAAGGGCAGCTCGGTGCAACAAACACCCCCTTATGCGCGGGGTATGGAGAAGAGCCGGACCATAATGATCTACTGTACGCAGTCTTACCTTGCATTTCTGCAAGAGGATGTTCCCAAGCTTGAACCCATAATTCAGTTATATAACTGATACTAAAACACATCTCTGTTACCAAAACATAGTCCGGAACTCCTCTATTGATCAGTTTTTACTAGATGGTAAACAAGCTTTATACTGTTAGTGCACTGTAGATTTCTTTAACATCTTAACTAACTAACGTTTGAAACAGGTTGTTAGATGTTGCCTATGTAGAAAATCACTCTATCTATGATATGTGCGCTTTGGTTGTATGAGCATGATTTTCAGGTATAGGTTTTGATGAATGACAAACAATAAAGTCAAGTGTCAAACAACGATATTATATGACAAACAATCAAGAGTGAATGCCAAGAAGCATATTGATGATGGAATTGCATAGACAAGCCAAAGACGAGTTCAAAAGTTCAAGACCAAAGACCCAAGGCGTAGGTCGTTAGGTAGAACAAATGTAAGAGCAACGTTTAAAGTTATCTCGTCTTTTGGCTCAACATAGGTCATCATAAATATGCATAAAATCATTTTATCAAATCATATTTATTATAAACATATTTTAAATACTTCAAACAAAATGATTTTATAATTTTCATTTTAACCAAAATGGTTTTTGAAGTAAGTTTTCAATTCTGGTATATTCTGGAATATTACATAGGTCATCATTAATATGCATAAAATCATTTTATTAAATCATATATATCATAAACATTTTTAATATACTTCAAATAAAATGATTTTAACGTTTTCATTTTAACCAAAATGGTTTTTGAAGTAAGTTTTCAATTTTGGTATACTGTGGTATACACAGTGTATATCAATGATATATAATCGATTATAATTTTTAAATAATCGATTATCTTGTATCCGTTGCCAAAGTTTTGGACACTGGAACAAAATAATCGATTATGCCATCCAAATAATCGATTATTCTTGAGCAGAATCTTCCGATTTTGTAACGGTAAAAGGATAATCGATTATGCAAATCTAATAATCGATTATCCTTGCATAAAATCAGCATAATTGATTGCCAATGAAGCAACAGACATCCACCCTTTAACCCCTATAAAAAGAGGTCTTTTGAGCTGATTTTAAACACACAACACCTCCCAATATTGATATACATATTGACATTATTTGAGCATCATTTTAGAGCTTTTGTTGAGCCATTTGAGAGACAACTTTGAGTTGTTCATAGAGCTAAATTTGTATCTCTTTATCTACTCTTTTGAGAGAGTTCTTGTTGTAAAAGAGAAAGGTGTTTGAGAAGAACATATCTTCTCATTGATTGTCGGGTTCGCTAAGTACCCTAAGTCTTAGTGTGTGAAGTCTTGTGGTGCGGTATCCACGAGCAAGGTTGAAGTCTTGAGCTGCGGTATCCTCGAGCAAGTTGAAGTCTTGTAGAGTGTACATCTACGAGCAAGTGTAACGGTTTGTTAGGCACCCGAAAGCTTAACGGAGTTAGTGGAATCTCGAGAGAGTCTCTCGGGGACTGGACTAACCACAAGTTGTGGTGAACCAGGATAAATTCGGTGTGTTCTTTCCTTGCTATTTTTATTACCGAACTTATTTTATTCCTGCATTTTTAAATTCCGCAATATTTATCAATATTCTCGTGCCGCATTATTCACCCCCCCTCTAGTGACGGGCATAAATCCTAACAATTGGTATCAGAGCCTAACTCTCTGAAAGCCTTAACCGGTTGAGAGCACGATATATATTTTTGTTGTTGAGAATATTGAACGCAGGAATGATGAGCGAAGGACACTCCACCTATAGCCCTCCACTATTTGACGGAACAAACTATACATATTGGAAAGAGCGGATGAGAATATTCATCCAATCAAATAACTTTCGATTATGGCAAATCATCAAGAAAGGTGAACAAATGCCAACAAAGAAAGTTGGGGAAATCATGGTTCCAAAGGAGGAAAATGAATATGATGCCGAAGACATCAAGAAGGTTGAAAGAAACACAAAGGCCGTCAACTTATTATTTTGTGCGGTGAATCCGGACGACTATCGGAAAATTTCTGGTTGCACAACCGCAAAGGAAATGTGGGATAAACTCGAGATCACTTATGAAGGTACGTCTCAAGTCCGAGAATCTAAAATTGATTTTCTAACACATGAATATGAACTTTTTAGAATGAGGGAAGATGAAAACATCGATAGTATGTTCGAAGGATTCTCAATGATCGTCAACGATCTTCATGCTCTCGTAAAAGTATACTCGAACAAAGATCTAGTTCGAAAAATCCTACGGAGTCTCACTCCCGAATGGCGTTCCAAAGCAAATGATATCCAAGAGTCGATAGGAATCACAGACGTCACAATTGATGGACTACGAGGTAACCCTAAAGCTTATGAAAGCACAATTCTTAATCCTTATCTTAGAAGTAATTCGAATATTGCCTTCAAAGCCTCATCCTCTAAAAGAGAAGAGGTAAGTGATTCGGAAAACGATGATGATATTACTTCCAATGATATAATTGAAAAGTTTTATAAGTTTATGAAGAAGGAAATAAAGAAGGAAGAACCAACTCCTTCATGTCAAAATTGTGGAAAACTTGGCCACACCAAATCACATTGTCCAAAATCAAAGGACTAGAAAAAGAAGAAACACCATAGGCGCGTAACATGGGATTCGGACAGCTCGGGCGATGAAACTGCCGCATTATGCCTCATGGCAAACGAAGAAGAAAAGGTAAGTATTTCTAACTCTTACTCGTTTGAAGAAATACAAAATGCCTATGATGAATTATATGGTGAATTTGTTAAAGCTTCCAAAACCATAAAAGAATTGAAGAAAATACTTTCTTTGCAAGAAAAAGATTTTGAGAAAACACTTTCTTTGCAAGAAAAAGATTTTGAAAAACAACCTTCTTTAAAAGAAAAAGATTTTGAACAATTGACTTGTGACAATGAAAAACTAAAAGAAGAAAATGATCTTTTAGAAAATGACAATACTGTTCTTAAAAATAAAATCAAAATTTTAGAAGAAGAAAATAGATTTTTGGAAAATGACAATGTCGATCTCAAAAATAAAATCAAGGAGATGAATGAAGCCTCTTTAATTGTTCAAAGTTCAAATTGTTCTTCTTGTAGTTCTTTGAAAATAGAGAACGTAGAACTTAGAAATACACTAGAAACATGTAGTGTAAATGATTCTAAAACAAGTAAAGTAATTAAAAAGGATGATAGAAATGAGGTTAAACCACCTAGAAACAACTCTAGGAATTTTGTTAATAAGTCTAAAACTAATCATTTTAGACCACCTAGACACAATTCTAGGAATTTTATAAATGAGTCTAAAATAAATAATTTTAGATCACCTAGAAATGACTCTAGGAATTTCAACGCTTCTAGGAATAACAAATTTAGATCACCTAGAACGCATTTGGCTCAACCAAGACATATGCACAACCCGAACGTTGTATGTTATTATTGTAACCGGGTAGGACACATTGCACCCGTATGTTTTGCTAAACATAGAGATTCATATTTTGATTATGATTATTATTTGCCTAACCCCCAAGGACCCAAAAGAAGTTGGGTACCGAAAACCTATTTTTAGGTACTTTTGCAGGTGTGCTTGAAGACTACGATATTGTAGTAGATGCACCAAGCACGAAACCTTACTGCATCGAGGGGGAACGTCGGTTAGTTATCGTATTTTTGATAAAAACATAATAGTTGATATGTGCTAACAATTGATATTAATTATTGATTCATTTTTGATAAGTTTTATTTTGAATAACAATTGGTATCAATTATTTTTATGTTAAATGATTGATTCATGTTTTGATGAATATTTTTAGTTTAAATAACAGTTGGTATATTTGCGAAAAACGACCGTTATTATGATTGGTATGTTTTTACTAACATTTGGTATTATTTGATGTTGATATGATTTTTTTATCTAACAATTGGTATCGTCAATAGTTTCAATAACAATTGGTATACTCTTTTTGCTAATGCCAAAAGGGGGAAGAATTTAGGCGATATGCATCGAATAAGGGGGAATGTCTTCACATTCTAGTATGCTTTATTTGAGGGGGAATTATCATTGAGGGAAATTGTTTGTATGAATTGTATGTTGAGATATAGCATGAATTTAGGGAGAATCCGATATGCATATCTCATGTTGTTTGTCATTATCAAAAAGGGGAAAATTGTAGAAAATCACTCTATCTATGATATGTGCGCTTTGGTTGTATGAGCATGATTTTCAGGTATAGGTTTTGATGAATGACAAACAATGAAGTCAAGTGTCAAACAACGATATTATATGACAAACAATCAAGAGTGAATGCCAAGAAGCATATTGATGACGGAATTGCATAGACAAGCCAAAGACGAGTTCAAAAGTTCAAGACCAAAGACCCAAGGCGTAGGTCGTTAGGTAGAACAAATGTAAGAGCAACGTTTAAAGTTATCTCGTCTTTTGGCTCAACATAGGTTATCATAAATATGCATAAAATCATTTTATCAAATCATATTTATCATAAACATATTTTAAATACTTCAAACAAAATGATTTTAACGTTTTCATTTTAACCAAAATGGTTTTTGAAGTAAGTTTTCAATTCTAGTATATTCTGGTATATTACATAGGTCATCATTAATATGCATAAAATCATTTTATTAAATCATATATATCATAAACATTTTTAATATACTTCAAACAAAATGATTTTAACGTTTTCATTTTAACCAAAATGGTTTTTGAAGTTTTCAATTTTGGTATACTATGATATACACAGTGTATATCAATGGTATATAATCGATTATAATTTTTAAATAATCGATTATCTTGTATCCGTTGCCAAAGTTTTGGATACTGGAACAAAATAATCGATTATGCCATCCAAATAATCGATTATTCTAGAGCAGAATCTTCCGATTTTGTAACGGTAAAAGGATAATCGATTATGCAAATCCAATAATCGATTATCCTTGCATAAAATCAGCATAATTGATTGCCAATTAAGCAACGGACATCCACCCTTTAACCCCTATAAAAAGAGATCTTTTGAGCTGATTTTAAACACACAACACCTCCCAATATTGATATACATATTGACATTATTTAAGCATCATTTTAGAGCTTTTGTTGAGCCATTTAAGAGACAACTTTGAGTTGTTCATAGAGCTAAATTTGTATCTCTTTATCTACTCTTTTGAGAGAGTTCTTGTTGTAAAAGAGAAAGGTGTTTGAGAAGAACATATCTTCTCATTGATTGTCGGGTTCGCTAAGTACCCTAAGTCTTGTAGAGTGTACCCTAAGTCTTGTAGACTTAGGGTTCGCTAAGTACCCTAAGTCTTGAGCTGCGGTATCCTCGAGCAAGTTGAAGTCTTGTAGAGTGTACATCTACGAGCAAGTGTAACGGTTTGTTAGGCACCCGAAAGCTTAACGGAGTTAGTGGAATCTCGAGAGAGTCTCTCGGGGACTGGACTAACCACAAGTTGTGGTGAACCAGAATAAATTCGGTGTGTTCTTTCCTTGCTATTTTTATTACCGAATTTATTTTATTCCTGCATTTTTTAACTCCGCAATATTTATCAATATTCTCGTACCGCACTATTAACCCCCCCTCTAGTGACGGGCATAAATCCTAACAGCCTAGAGCACGCAGCAGCAGTTGTGAAGACCTTCCTAATATCTGATGCTGTTGTAATTGACATCCCCGAACCGGTATCCAGACAGATGACATGACCACCAATGCCAACTTCAGGTACTCCTACCAACAAAAATAAATAAGTAAATTGTCTAAAAGCCTCTTTCCATCTCTGTTGTGTGGTATGATTTGAATAATATAACTCCCAAATCCAATGTTTTTATCACATAAATGATTTGTAGGTGCAAGGCTGATTGATCTCACAGGCGGTGGAGCCAGGATTTTCACCAAGGGAAGTCAAAATATAAAGAATAGCACACAAAGAAGACATGGGAATTTAACAATATAGTACATACACACAAAAAAATAACCTAGCTACACAGTGAAATTTTCCAACGTAAGGGGCACCCCTTGGACCAAGGTGGTTCCACCACTAGCAAGTGGTCGCTAGTGCAGACCTCAGCTTTGAAGAAAATAGAATGATGGTTTTTCCATCAAGTGACACATTCCTTCTGGAATCTCAAACGGTCAAATCGCGATTACAAGATTATGCTCGAGTAGTAGTTGTACATGTTAACTGCCTTGCTTAAGCTCATTGCATCAAAAGGAAATGCATTTTGAGGAAACATTTTGTAAGTATCTAATATGTATGACAACAAAATTTCTGAAAGAACTGATGAAAGAGCGATCCATGACAATGAATGTGGATTGTATATGAGCAATCAGTTTCATAGCTGGATATAGTATTTTTTTTTCACATATGTTGTTCTGCTCAGATCACTAGAAACACATGTTTGTATTACTAAACTAATTCAATGTAACATCACCAAGACTTGTTCTCCTATTGAACTTTGATATGCAAAATGCAGTATATGGTTCTGTTGAATTTACATATGTAAAACTATATCGAGTATTTGGAAAAGGTTATGCTTTAGAGTAATTTATTCCCAAACATAAACAAGGTAAAAGGCATTTGTATGTTATTGTGTACAGGCTAGCATAATTATGAATTTTGGCAATGTTCCTGAAGTAAATTGGTGTATATTTGTCATATATTTTCTCTTGCTCTAAGAAGCGGGGGGAGGATATAATCTGATAAAATGCCTATATATATTCAAAAAAGCACCCATGTATTATTTATGATCGCCTATGTATTCTCTGATTGATCCCTTAGGTTGTAGCCGTAAATCATGCTCTCTACTCTTGGAAATCTAAATCTAAAGGCAAAGATCCCTTTTAGACTAGCAAGTTATTAGTTACTATAAGGATCATTTTTTATAAAGTAGGTAATCCTGATGAATCATTTATCGCTTATATCTTATCTAAAAATCCCCCTTTATTATTTATGGTCGCACAAGTGATCTCCAGATGATTTCTTATTAGTTATTATCAAGATCGTTATTTTTTAAGGGGGAGATCCTGATGAAATCATAGATTATCGATATGTTATTCAAAAATCGCCCGCATATTATTCATGATCGCTTAAATGATTCTCGGTTGATCACTTATTAGTTATTACCAAGATCATTTCCTTATAAAGTGGGAGATCCGGGTGAAATCATAGATCGTTATTTATGATCACCTAAGTGATCTACGATTGATCGCTTATTAGTTATTGCCAGAATCATTTCTATAAAGTAGGAGATCACGGTGAAATTATAGATCGCCTATTTTATTTTTTCTATTAAATCCAAAGGTCTCAGATTGATGGAAAAAAGAAAAAAAAAAACACAACGAATTTCTCCAATTCAGCTTAACACGAAGGAAAACTATTTCAAACTTGAAACAGGAGGATCTTCTCCATTTATTTTAGAGAAAATTTCACATTAGAACAATTGGGTTTCATACTTTTCAATTTTATAACCTATATTTCATTTTACAACCAACTAGCCAAAAAATAATAGGCTAAGATTCAACATCCAACCCCAATAGGTTCTCAAAATTACTATTTAATTTTTAAAATGGATTTCTCAAGCTTTTAAATTAATTTTCAAATCAGTAACTGTGACTCAAATATTAATTCAACAAATTAAATTTATTTGGGTGGTAAAAATAAGATTTTTAACAAGCTTAAATATGTGGGTTTAAATTCTGAATTTAGTTTTGTAAAAAATTTGGAGCGGGTGTTATTTAGACTTGCTAGAAATAGTATAAAGAGATTGTATATAAAATTTGAAGTCATTTAATGGAGACTTGGACTAGTTTTGAAGAAGAATTGCAACTAAAAATCGTGAACGAAGGTCGTCTACAGACGCTTGCATAAGTGTGCATAAAAGTGTATAATAGTGTATAAGGTGTTCTACACTCATATAAACTATTATACAAGATTACACATAATTATACAAAAATCTGACTTCGACTTCTTCTTTAAGTCTTTTCTGGAATTTAACTCAAATCTTGCTCAAATTTACTCCAAATCACTTCAAATTTTAATTTTGAACTTCTTTTGATATTTTCAATCAATTGGAACAATACTCAATCCAAACAAGGAACAAATTCAAAAAAATCCATTTTCAAAAGCAACGCTTTGAAATGTGATCACGTCCAACTATGCCTTATAAAAGGACAATGCGGTCGTTGCAAATATAATCCGGTTTACAAGTCCAGAGTCGAATCCCACAGAGAACTAAGGCTTAGTTACAGCTGTTCACTATCACCAAGAAGACAAGCTTAAACAATCCCTAACTTATAGATATTAAGATTCTTATATTTAACTAATTAATTAATAAATTAAAATAATAAATTAACAACTAAAGATACTAAGGGTTAGAGACAAGATTAATGAGGTCTAGAGTTATGATTTTTCCAGTTGTCGGAATCCTTCCCGCTATGTCTTCTATTATTTCGCCTAAGTATTCTCTACCGATCATGAGCACTCATATTACCGTAAATCTCTCCCGAGTAATCATGACAATTTACTAGACGCACTCTCCCGATCTATGCTAGCTGGCTTTTAATACAGCTCACTTCAGATCGCACCCAAGGCTTTGTTATCCCTAATCTTGCCTTTAAACCCGTAGTTATAGATCCCTCTTATACTTTGGGAGTGGTGTTGTTCAACAATTATAAATATGCACTCTCTCCCGAGTTATGCATGCTAAATAGGCACAGCTAATTGAGAGCTCTTCAATTAACTACAATGAAAATGTAGTTGAACAAATTGAGATTATACTACGTCTCAATTATACAAAAACATAACAAGAATTTATCCTATAAAAGGTTCCATCAAAACCCTAGATAACAAATTAGTTATTCATAATAGTATGTAAAACTACAATACTAAAAGTCATAACCAAGAATGAAAAATAAGAAGAGGAAAAAAAAACTCGTAGAAGAATTCTCCGCCTTGCTCCCAATGTGTTCTCTACCTTCTTAAATCAAATATGTGTCAAAAGTGTGTTCCCCTCCCTTAAAAAATAGGTTTAGGACCCCTTTTATACAAGTTGGAATAACGTAGGGCCGAAATAAACTTGTCCCGGACGAAATAGGACTCTTTTTTGACGCCTGGAACGGCGCGACCGCGGCCAAAACGCGGTGGAACCGCGGCCAGACCTGCTCTCTGATTTTCTGCCGCGGTTCTACCGAGGTCTCGGTAAAATAGCGGTTTTTCACCCTGTTTCGCTTGGTATTTGGAAAAACGTAAAACATGAAAGTTGTAGCCCTTTGAGTTGGCTTTTCAACCATATATTAAGGAACGCAAACAGAGTTCTGAGTAAATAGTTATGTCCATTTTACTAGACAGTGCGCAATATGATTCATCGAGTCTTCATTTGTTCTCAACTTTCAAATTTGACACCTGAACACGATCCCGACTAAATTCCTTGAGCTTTCACAGACTTCAAAGTTTCAAATTACTTAAATTCATTCAATAACATCTATATAACTCGGAATCACACCTACAAGGTATAAAATATACAATTAGTGCAAAACACTAGCGATAAAAGCTCAAACTCAATTAAAGTGCAGTAAACTCGAGTGTAATAAGCGACTAAAATACGTAATTATAGCCTATCATCAGCACCCTACACTTAAACCATTGCTCATCCTCAAGCAATCAAGCTACACTTTTTATAGACACGACTCTTTTAAACAATTCTCCTAACTCATCACACCAAGAGTATTTAAAATAGACTAAGCACAAAAGTGTAACATCTTCACCTCAAGATTTGAGTCACAAGTACCACGCATTATTCACATTTCACCTACTTACTCTAACATAGAGGTCACTGACGTTACCTTTCCATCATGAATCAAGTTCCCTCACACAACAAAAGAGAATAGTTCCACGCAATAAAATTTAAGAACACTTAGGAACTCAAGATAGAAAGAATTCACTCACTCTCAGAAATAACATTCATATGTTACAAAAGATGCACCATAAGCTTTCCCGTAGTGTACTACTCCACTAATCGAGCTCATTCAATCTAGGATCAATTAGGAATTTATTTGGTTGTAACGTAAGCTATGGGACGGGTAGGATACATTTAAATATAAGAGTGGGTACACCTCCCTAAGCACTTTAATACATATACTTTCACATTCATACCCCATACTTATGTCAAGCCAAACTCATCGATATACATCAACTCCCGAATTATTTAAGATTTAAGCACAATTATATCAAGAGGCACCACTATCAAAGAATTGTTTTTTTGTTCACAACAATGCAACTATTTTTTTTCAAGTGGCTCTTGCTTTTCAAATCAGTGCATCATTTCTCGTTATTTCATTAGTTCCACTCAAAAGCCAAACCAATAACCCATCACTTTAACTTTTACAAAGTTCATAAATAATTCAAGTACTCATGAGAGGTTACAATGGTTCAAATAGATGGTTAATTCAAACAAATGGGTAAGGCCTGCAATGTGGTTGCCAAAAAAACATGATTACAGGCTCAAATGGATTAACTACGATACATAACCATTAAGTGGGTAAAATATACATATCTGGCTCAACTAAGAAATGTCTACATCACTTCATAGACTGAATAAAACTACTATTTCGCTTTGGAAACACACGGGGCAAGTTCTAGGCATCAAATGCAATGCAAAAAATATAACAAATCCATACATACGCATATCACATGACTCGCTCAAGATTGGATCATCAAGACACTCTAGTCAAAGCAGTTAAACAAAGTTAAGATCAGACAATTTAAGGTACTTCTACAAGAGTCAAAAATTGAGCCTAAGCATCACAGCCAAAGTGCTCACTATTCTCCAGACATACCAAAGTCAAGAGATATTACTTCAATTCAAAACACAACACAATGACTCCTACTCCCAAAAAAAACTAACTACACCCGGTTCAAATAAAATCCTTAAAAAAGAACCGTGGTTTAAAGAAAAACCAAGTGGTAATTATTACACTACCTAACAAAAGAAAATCTTTTTGTACTTTTTATTTAGACTTAAATCCCTCAAGAAACTTGTCTAATAGATCCATCGCTGTAAAAAGTCCAATCTTTTTATTTTCTAAAAAAATTATTCAATTAAACTAACACAACTAACATAGCATAGAAAGTCACCTAGACAATCTCCTCACCCCACGTTTAAAATTGTGCATTGTCCCCAATGCACACCATACTAATAAGAGGGCAAAAGAAACTCCCCGGTAGGCCAAAGGCCAAAGCTTTAACAGCTCATGGGATACTCAGACTTCTCCCAAGCTTGGTCCTTTGTGTGGGTACCTCACACTTAGTTCTAACATTTGGTTTGATGTTGCATCCTTCCAATACCTTTGCTTTCCATGCTCCTAGAAAATTAAAAAAAAATGATACTACAAAAATAATACAATTAAAAAAATAATAATAAAAGAAAGCAATAAAGTTGGGTTGCCTCCCAACAAGCGCTTGATTTAACGTCGCGGCACGACGTGAATCACTTTTTGCCTCCACCTCGAGCTTATGAATTGAAACCCCAATTTGGCATCAAGTTCTCGGCTATGCTCCAGGGGTGGAGGAACAAATCTAATTGGCCCAAGCAATCACTGTACTATTCTACACTTATTGGCTTTTAGATGAGGTATGTAGTCCTATTTTTCTGGCAAGAAAAGTTCAAGAATGTAGGCACCTTGTTCCTCATTCCTTGACTCCTCAATCGGCTCGGATGACTCTATTTCCATATCATTGTCCAAGCCTAATGTGGAAAAATATTTGGAGTGAGGACCAATGTGCTCAAACAAATAAACTTCAGGACTTTCAACATCATCATCATCAGTGATACTAGAATCAACAAAATTTATATCCTTAAAGTCCTTGGTTGGCTCTAGTCTTACTTATTCAACATTGACATCCTCAAATTGTAGTTGGCTAGGTTGTTGATGTTCTACTCTGACCTCCCCAATTAACACCTCAAACCCATGCTCTTCTTGGCTACTATCCTCAATATTGGCTTGTTGAGCACTAAAAGCTTCAACCACTTGACTCAATTGAGCCTCCAACTTGCGAATAGTTCCCTCTTGCCTTTCTATGTGAAACTGTTTCTCATTGTTTTGTTCCATAAGGAACTTTCGCATGTCCTTGATCTCATTCGGATCTGCATTCCCAGGTTCTTTATTCCTATTAACTTCATAAGAAAAGGTAGAACCATCGTAGTAAGGGGTTGGGGGAAGATAATAAATATAAGCACAACCATAGAAGTGACCATTTTTACCACCACACACATCGAACACATTCCACAAATAAGATTGAGTTGGTGCACATAACTCGCTCTTAGGAACATTTTGAAAATTTTTCCACTGGTGGTTTCCTTCACAATATATATGGAGGTCACTAGTCGAATTATCTACACCTAAATTTCCATAATTTCAAGATATCATGTTTCTCAATTCAACAGTTATTAAAAAAAATATAAAATAGAAAAGAAAAAAAAACAAAATAAAAGTCCAAACTTGAACCCTAGCAATATATACAGCTACAACTACACGGTTAATTCCCCGCAATGGCGCCAAAATTTGATCACCGGCCAACTATGCCGTATAAATGGACAATGCGATCGTTGCAAATATAATCCGATTTACAAGTCCGGAGTCGACTCACAGAGAACTAAGGCTTAGCTACAACCGTTAACTATCACCAAGAAGACAAGCTTAAACAATTCTTAACTTATAGATATTAAGATTCTTGTATTTAACTAATTAATTAACAAATTAAAATAATAAATTAACAACTAAATATACTAAGGATTAGAGACAAGATTAATGAGGTCTAGAGTTATGATTTTCCCAATTGTCGGAATCCTTCCCGCTATGTCTTCTATAATTTCGCCTAAATATTCTCTACCAATCATGAGCACTCATATTACCGTAAATCTCTCCCGAGTAATCACGACAATTTACTAGATGCACTCTCCTGAGCGACGCTAGCTGGCTTTTACTAAAGCTTATTTCAAATCGCACCCAAGGCTTTGTTATCCCTAATCCCGCCCTTAAACCCGTAGTTATAGATCCCTCTTATACTTTGGGAGTGGTGTTGTTCAACAATTAACTAAATATGCACTCTCTCCCGAGTTATGTATACTAAATAGGCACAGCTAATTGAGAGCTCTTCAATTAACTACAACAAAACGTAGTTGAACAAATTGAGATTATACTACGTCTCAATTATACAAAAACATAACAAGAATTTATCCTACAAAAGGTTTCATCAAAACCCTAGATAACAAATTAGTTATTCATAATAGTATTTAAAACTATAATACTAAAAGTCATAACCAAGAATGAAAAATAAGAAGAGGAAGAAAAAACTCGTAGAAGAATTCTCCGCCTTGCTCCCAATGTTTTCTCTGCCTCCTTAGATCAAATCTGTGTCAAAGAGTGTCCCCCTCCTATCAAAATAGGTTTATGACCCCTTTTATACAAGTTGAATAGTGTAGGGCCGAAATAAACTTGTCCCGAACGAAATAGGACTTTTTTTTTACGCCTGGAGCGGCGGGACAGCGGCGCGACCGCGGCCAGACCTGCTCTCTGATTTTCTGTCGCAATTCTACCGCGGTCGCGGTAAAATCTCGGTTTTTCACCTATTCCCTTTGGAATTTGGAAAAATGTAAAACATGAAAGTTGTAGCCCTTTGAGTTAGCTTTCCAACCATATATTATGGAGCTCAAACGGAGTTCTGAGGAAAATGTTATGTCCATTGTACTATACAGTGCGCAATATGCCTCATTGAGTCTTTATTTGTTCTCAACTATCAAATTTTACCTCGACCACAATCCCGACTTAATTACTTGAGTTTTTACTCAGACTTCAAAGCTTCAAATTCCTTAAATTCATTCCATAACATCTACATAGCTCAGAATCACACCTACAAGGCATAAAACATACAATTAGTGCAAAACACTAGCGATAAAAGCTCAAACTCAATTAAAGTGCAATAAACTCGAGTGTGATAAGCGACTAAAATACGTAATTATAACCTATATTCAAAATGGTAGACTTCTACTCTTTAATATTCTGATACTGCAAGCAGGTGACACAACAGAAGAAGCAGAAAATATACGGTACCTTGAAGCATATGTAGATGATGTGAGAAAAAGAGAGGATGAAAGCAATGGTTATGAGAAAAAAGAATTAACTCCAGAGCTTTTAGAAGCAATGGTTGTATGAACACAAATTTTAAATTTGCAAGTGCTTTCAAGATATATAGAATGTAGGCTAGGTGGGGTAAAACTTAAAAATATGGGCAATTTTTTATTATGGTGTGGGGTCATGTGTATTTTCTTATAATCTTTATTTTATACAACTCTTGACCAAGAAGAACTCCAAACATTTAATAAGCTGGTATTCTGTTCTAGATCATTAGACCTCACTTTTCCTTCTCTTAAAAATGATATGCAGTGGCTTGCTATGTTACGCGGACTCTTCAAAATGCTGTCACACACGTATAGGATCCTCCAAAAATACGTTACTTTTGAAGGATCCGACACGCACCTGGCAACATCTTTGGAGAGTCCTAACACATAGATGGCTGGTTTAGGTTGCTGATTAATCCTCATGGCCTCACAGACCACTCTCTATTGCACCAATACAATAGCCATGGATATTCTCGAGGGCATTTTGGAGAGTCCGAGCAACATAGGTGGCTAGCTTGTTTAGCTTGCTGACTAATCTGCATGGCCTCACAGAGCACTCTCTATCGCATCAATACAAGAGCCAATGGATCGTCTCGAGTTCATGGCCTCTGCTAGTCTTGATCGAGCCTCATGATGATGACTTAATAGTGACAAAGAGGTAATTACAGCCCATCTAACCACAGAATCAGCTTCATTCTCATTGAAGCATAACCATCTTAGCACTCTGTCCAGCTGTTGAACATCTGAGTGAAGTAATTCTGAGTATCCGAATACCAGGTGCTCCGCCACTAACCCTCCCACTATCACACACAAAAACTTGTTCAAAGTCTGGGATGAGATTTTGGCCCTGATTTCCTTGCCTTGGGTAAACTTTTTGCTAGATATAGTATCAATGTCAACTTGTTTGAGAAATTCAAAGCCAAGAAACTGCACATTTCCTTGAGCAAACTTGTCCTGTATAAGATCTTCTACATTAGGTACTTGATAATTTCTTGGTAAGACGCCGACAAAGTAACCAACAAGAAAATGCCCAGCCTCATGCTGCAAAAAAATGCACCTCCTAAGCTAAAGGTATATTGTACGAGCTCCATCATTTATAATCTGTATAACAAACAATACCAAACGTTGAATGTAGAAAGAGAAGATTCGAGATAACTTACTGTCAATATTGTGACTTGGCATGTGTTTGAGATTCAAGCGTGCAAAAAAACTAGCTACTAACAACAACAACAAACTCAGTAAAATCCTACAAAGTGAGATCTGGGGAGGGTAGAGTGTACGCAGACCTTACCCTTACCTTACGAAGGTAGAGATGTTGTTTCCTATATATCCCCAGCTTAAGAGGAAAAAAACTAAAAAGGAAGCAGAAACAACAAGTAGTAACCATAGCAAGCAAAGGTGATATAATAACCAAAGCGAAAGAAACAATACAAAGTAAAAGAAATATGCGGATACGAAGAAATAAAAATACGAAACGGTGTCACGACCCAATTTAGGGCCATGACTGGCGCTAAGGGCTAGGATCCCAAAGCAAGCCTTAACGGGAATTTATGGTAACTAAAGCGCACGAGCTAGTTTCTATCGTACTTTTCTTTTGAAAACTCTTAAAGTCAACACAGCCCACTAGTGAGGTCTGGGGTTTAAGGTTTGTTAACGTATGTATCCAGCATCCCTCTTGAGTTTTATCGATGTGGGATTCTGTCTAAAGTCTGGGTGTTACATACCGGCATATAAATAAGGCACGCCCGCTTAACCACTACCCTTCTGCCCTAACTCTCGACCTCCGTACCTTTCTATCAAGGGTCATGTCCTCAGTAAGATTAAGTAGCGTCATGCCATGCTTAATCACATCTCCCCAATACTAGCTACTAACAGAAGAATTAAAACTTTTATGCCAGTGGGCAATGCCTAAATATGTCAAATATATCTATTTCGATTAAGCAAGGTGCACCATTTATGCCCTTATCTCAGCATGCCAGTCAATTGGATCATCTTAATATTGCTTTATGAAGCACTATTTGGAGTTCTGATAATGAAAACTGATAGCAAATTGTCATTGTTCCTTCAGTTAAAAAATCCATCATATTATTAAAAAATCTTACTTGCAAACACATTTGATGATCTTCATAAGGGGAATCATAACTTCCCATAGCATCTTCTGTTCCCGCCAATAACACATCCTCATCTAACAGAGCAAACTCAATGCTATGTTTAATTGAACGCAAAATCGAGTCAGGTGAAGATTCAAAAGACGCTGAATTATCCATATGTAGATCTTGTGTTGTTGTTCTTTTAGGCACCACCAGTTTAACAGAGCCGAAGCCAAGTAGGCCACGGGGCTTGTGCTGTAATTGCTTCAAAAGAGAGTGAGCAGCCTTGTAATTTCCCTTTTCCAACTCGTTATCAAACCTTCTTAGTGCTCTACGACGCCGTATTGCTTCCGACTCCTTCTCCCTCGCCGTCCAAGCTAAGGCTCGAACCACTGGAACGGTAAGCTCTCTCACCGCCAAATTCATTCGTTTTAATCAATTTTGAAAGAAGGGAGAGCTCAATTTTAATCAATTTCAAGAATTATCTTCAGGTTTTATGGTGCGGCTGTAAATGGAGTAATAGTAGCGATTTGTTTGTTTTGTGTCTCCTGTCTACAAATAGTTTAGGATTGTTTGTCAAAATTACGATATTAATTATTTCAAAAGTTAAAGTGTAAATTACAATAGTAGCGATTTGTTTGTTTTGTGTCTCCTGTCTACAAATAGTTTAGGATTGTTTGTCAAAATTACGATATTAATTATTTCAAAAGTTAAAGTGTAAATTACAACTAGCGTAACCACTTGTAATTATTAATAATTTGTGGGTACGAGACGTTATCAGGGAGGATACGACCTGTCTATCATCGCACGAGCCACACATTGGCGTAGTCACCGGCACTTATCGCCAGCTCATCCGACTTACAGCTATAAATACTAAGAGAAAGAACGTTGGTCTTCTTCTTCTTCTTCACCACTACTCCCACGAAAAGGGGAACACACAACAATATCCCTACGAGGGGCATATAGAATACCATTGTAAGGCTCTGAACCTCTCTACGAGAGGCAGACCAAACTAATTTCAAGGGATGTTCCTAAAGGGCCCAATGAATTCCTAATTGGAATTAGGGGATCTTTTTTAATTGATTCTTTTATCACACTGTGATATTTTACATCCTTGAATGGCCCTATTCGAGAACAATTGGCTACTGACAAAATTATCAACGACTGACATTCCTTATTTCTATTTAACAACGTATGAATAGTTCCTTGAGGTTGGTTAATAGATTGTTGAATTTTTTTCCTTGGAATAGGAATAAATGGAAGAAAAGGGGTTGATATTGGTATAATCTGATCCATTATCAGAGAGCAATCCTGACCCCGACGGATCATTCCTTTTTCCAATATACGAAATAGGGGATAAAAAGCTCTTTGCATATTTCTCCTTAATTCTATAAGCTTGCCTTTTTTTCTTTTGTATGGTCTCCTGATTTATTACGATATTCTATGATTGACCCTCAATTTATCGTGATTGTTTTATGTTTATAAAGTGTGTGAGAACTTTGAGCTAAACAATTTGGCGATGTCTGTGGAGATTTCATAGCAGAATCGCGTAATTCTTCCGTGGACCAAAAGGAAAGAAACACCAGAAAAGCAAATCCCACTCGAAAAAGCCAAAGCAACATGTCGGGTAAAAGGAATAAGAAATGCAAGAAGAAGAAGAAGTTAGCGCCCTCCCCACGGGGAGAGCACATATAAGGTACCCTCACCTCCCCGATACAGGATCCTGCCAAAAGAAAAAATGGCACAAAGGCATCTCGAACCGAGATCTATAACGGGGTAACCTTTACAAGTTAGTCGAAAAGACTACACACAAATTGTGCAAGATCTCAAATCAAAGCCAACCTCCAACGCCCTACACACAATGGGTTATGTGGGAGGAAAAAGTTCAACTACAAGTTGAACCAAGACTCAGGCTATGCGCCTTCGCCAAAAAAGTTCAACTACAAGTTGAATTGGGACTCGGGCCATGCGCCTTCGACATCGAAAATTGCAAGATTCAACTATGGTCGAACAACGACTCATGCTACGTGCCTTCGTACAAAAAATTCAACTACAAGTTAAACTGGAACTCAGGCTATGCGCCTTCGCCATAAAAAATTGAAAGTTTCAACCACGGTTGAACAACGACTCAGGCTACGTGCCTTCGTACAAAAAGTTCAATTGCAAGTTGAACTGGGACTCAAGCCATGCGCCTTCACCATCAAAAAGTGCAAGATTCAACTATTGTTGAATAACGACTCAGGCTACGTGCCTTCGTACAAAATGTTCAACTACAAGTTGAACTGAGACTCAGGCCATGGGCCTTCGCCATCAAAAATTGCAAGATTCAACTAAGGTTGAACAATGACTCAGGCTATGTGCTTTCGTAGAAAAATTTCAACTACAAGTTGAACTGGGACTCAGGCCATGCGCCTTCGCCATAAAAAATTTCAAGATTCAACTATGGTTAAACAACGACTCAGGCTACGTGCCTTTGTACAAAAAGTTCAACTACAAGTTGAACTGGGACTCAGGCCATGCGCCTTCCCCATCAAAAATTGCAAGATTCAACTATGGTTGAACAACGACTCAGGCTACGTGCCTTCGTACAAAAAGCTCAACTACAAGTTGAATTGGGACTCAGGCCATGCACCTTCGCCATCAAAAATTGCAAGATTCAACCACGGTTGAACAACGACTATGGATACGTGCCTTCGTACAAAACGTTCAACTACAAGTTGAACTGGGACACATGCCATGCACCTTCGCCATCAAAAATTGCAAGATTCAACTATGGTTGAACAACGACTCAGGCTACGTGCCTTTGTATAAAAAGTTCAACTACAAGTTGAACTGGGACTCAGGCCATGCGCCTTCGCCATCAAAAATTTCAAGATTTAACTATGGTTGAACAACGACTCAGGCTACGTGCCTTTGTAAAAAAAGTTCAACTACAAGTTGAACTTGGACTCACGCTATACGCCATCGCCATAAAAAATGTCCAGATTCAACTATGGTTGAACAACGATTCAGGCTACGTGCCTTCGTACAAAAAGTTCAACTACAAGTTGAACTAGGACTCGTTCCATGCGCCTTCGCCACCAAAAATTACAAGATTCAACTACGGTTGAAAAATGACTCAGGCTACGTGCCTTCGTACAAAAGGTAAAACTACAAGTTGAACTAGGACTCATGCCATGCGCCTTCGCCATCAAAAATTGCAAGATTCAACCACGGTTGAACAATGACTCAAGCTACGTGCCTTCGTACAAAAAGTTCAACTACAAGTTGAACTAGGACTCATGCCATGCGCATTCGCCATCAAAAATTGCAAGATTCAACTATGGTTGAACAATGACTCAGGCTACGTGCCTTCGTACAAAAAGTTCAAGTACAAGTTGAACTGGGAGTAAGACCATCTGCCTTCGCCATAAAAAATTGCAAGATTCAACTGTGGTTGAACAACGACTCAGGCTACGTGCCTTCGTACAAAAAGTTCAACTACAAGTTGAACTAGGACTCAGGCCATGCTCCTTCGCCATCAAAAATTGCAAGATTCAGCTACGGTTAAACAACGACTCAGGCTACGTGCCTTCGTACAAAAAGTTAAACTACAAGTTGAACTGGGACTCAGACCATGCGCCTTCGCCATCAAAATTGCAAGATTCAACTACGGTTGAACAACGACTCACGCTACATGCCTTCGTACAAAAAGTTCAACTACAAGTTGAACTGGGACTCAGGCCATGCACCTTCGCCATCAAGAATTGCAAGATTCAACTATGGTTGAACAACGATTCAGGCTACGTGCCTTCGTACAAAAATTTCAACTACAAGTCGAACCGAGACTCAAGTTGTACGCCTTCTCTATCACGAGCCCAATCTCGCTCAAGCTACAAGGCTGAACACCTTCGTCTTCAAGTCTAAAGAGTTCAACTTTGTTAGAATCGGAACTTAGGCCAGGCCCCTCCACTGTTAGACGCAGCAAGGTATGCCCCACAATGGACGGAGAGACAAGTTAAGACCCCTCACCATTCAAGCAAGTACGCCCAACATGAACTAAATTCGGGCCGTGTAAAGTTTGGCCCCAGTCAAAATACAAGGCTGCGAAGGTAAGTTTCTTACCATCGCGGCCAGTAGTTCGACCACGCCCGAACTGGGGCTGAGGCTAAGTGCCTTTATCGCCAGATAATGGCTACAACTTATTCATGCCAGGTAAAAGAAAACGATAAGCAAAAAGTGCTTAATCATGGCCAAGGCTGTGAGAACGTAATTTTTGCCCTGTATATGAACTATTCCTACAAAATTCAAACAAAAAAGATTTTTTCTTATTTTTACAATTTTTGTGAATCTTGTGATAATTGTTTGCATCTTATTCGTGAATTTTTAATTCATATGAAAAATACAAAAAAATACATTTGCATTTGCATTTAATTTACCATTTTAGTATTGATTAGGATTTAATTTGTTTTAGAATAAAATATGAAAAAAATAACAAAAATAGCTCATTTTGCATTTTTATTGCTTTAATTATTAAATCATTATGAAATAATTTTAAAACAATTTTAGGCATTAATTAGTTGTTGTTTAGTTTTATGTGTATTTTTGCATCTTTATAAAATTCAGAAAAATAACACAAAATTATAAAATGAAAAAAAATACAAAATGAAAACACAAATAAAATAAATAAAAAGAAGAAGAAAAGAGGCAAACAAGGCAAATCAAAAGGGCTGCCTCATAAAAGCATTCGAATTGGGTTTTTGTCTAAAACTAGCCTCAGCCCAAAAGACCATGCCCATCCGTCGCCCAAATCCGGCCCAAATTCAACCCCAAACCCGGTCCACTCTCTCAGACACCAAACCGGAACCGTTTGGGCGGGCTTTTAATCCTGGCCCTCAAAATTCTTTTGATCCAATGACCGTCGTTCGACATAAGGGTTTGGATATAATTGTCCGAAGTTACATACTAACCCTACGACCATATCTCACCATCCTCATACTCCTCTACATCTCCACCGGTGAAGCTACCGCCAATGAACGTCACCTTATCCGTTTAGTCCCAAAATAACACCACGAGACCTCCTTCTCTCCCTTGTCGCGAATCCACAAACCTCTTCTTTCAAATCTAACTAGAAACCCTCGAATGTCTCGTTGAATATTTTTCGGCCATGACGCCGGTTACGCTAAACGGCCCAAAATTAACAATGTGTCACCGCCTGAGCCTCCTCTACCCAACCCCCATAACCGTTTGCCTCGAGTGTGGCCGGAGCTGCTCAAATATTGAAAAGAAATTTTCCAGCCAAAATCCTAAAGACCTAAATGCATGCAATTAACGTTGTAAGGATCCCTGGACCTCTCTCATAAAGAATCGGTCGCCAATAGAGCTCAAACAACCCTAGGGACTGACTGATTTTGGGAAATATCGACTAACCGGAGGTTCTTTGCATCAATAAGTTTTGTCTCTCATGTTTCATCTTTCTTGTGGTAACATCTCAGTTTAACTTTGCTAGCAATAATTAGTAATATGAAAATCAATAAACTCTTTTAAGTCTATTTTCAATCGTCCCCTATGTGATTTTGATTTAGCTTTAATTTGTTGATTAGTTTAAGTTCGTCAATTAGCTTAGATTGAATGAAGCTAGGAACTCAGTTAGTTTAATTTTCTGTTATGCATGCTGTTTGATTTGGTGTTTTGATATTTTAAGTTTGTTAATCCTGATTTAGGTAATTTTGTTTAGTTAGTTAAATATGGCCAGATAATCGCTTAGTCACAGGGGCAATTAGGGTAAGGCTTCTTTGCCATGTGATCTAGTACCCCCTAGAAGCCTCTAGGTTGGGGTCATAGTGGAACATCAATAAACATGGGTGTTAGCTTGATGAGTAAGTAAAAGAACTAAGGGACTAGGGTAAAATTACATAAGGGACTAAAAGGAAAATAAGAAGCTGTTTATTGCCTATAAAATGGCATGGCAATTGCCTTGTGAGGGGGTCTTCGGTTCAGCCTAAAAATTTCCCCTTCATTAGTTTTATTTCCAAATGTGAAATAGGATTCAAGTTTAAAAAAAAACCAAACAAAAAGAAAATTCAAAAATCAACAATGCTACTGTTCCATTGGTTTTCATTCTGTTGTGGCTTGGTTGCTGAAATTTCTGGAGTGTTACTGGTTTTATTTCGAGCTTGTTGGGTAACCTATAGGGTATTTGGTTCTGTGTTGTATTCTGTTATTGAGTTCTTGGGTTTTTTTAAGTGATTTTGGTCCAAAATTTATCCTGATTGTTGCTGTCTGCCACTGTTGATTATCACTGGCTGTTGCAATTGCCATTGCTGACTTCTCCTTCTTCTTACTTCACTTCAAATTTCAGGTACCTGTTCTGAACCTCAGTATGTGGAATTTCAGCTGAAATGAAAAAATGAGATTGAAGCTTACTGCTCTAGATCTACTGTTGAATAGCCCTGTTACGTTTGAATAGTTTTGTCTTCTACGATTTGGTTGATTATTCGGGTTAATTAAATTTGGACTATATAATTGCTATTTGAATTCATGACAATAGTGGACTGTTTAATTAAATTCCAGTAGCAATTAGGTCACATAGTTGAAACAACATCAAAGTTGAGTTCGTAGACTAATTTAGTAATGATAGTTTGATTAGTATTCAACTTTTGATTAGTAAAATTGAGTTCGTATCCACGTTTGTCATTTTTTATTACCAAATGCTTCGGTGGCCAGCATAATTGTCTTAAATACAATTGGAATAGTTCTTACTTTTGTACTGTTTTGTGTGTTATGAAAATTGGAGCCAACGTTTTAGAATAATCGCGTGCTTTGACTGTTTTGAAATTATTGCATGTAATTTGGGCCAACTTTTGGCTTTCAGGCCCAAGGCTATACTCGGGGACAGAATTGAATAAAGGGATTTTTACATATACATCCCATATAATAAACCTTACTACCATTATTGTGCATGGTTTGTTTATTACCCTCATATCTCATGTTTTTGTTACACAATATGTACCAAACGGAATTTTTTCAGATGTTGCCTCCTAAAATAACGCCTTTATTAAGGCTCAAATCTATGTTAAATGAATTGTATCCTAAAATAACTCCTGTATTATGGCTCCTAATTAATCTTTGATTTTGTACCAAATAAATGCTAAATCAGTTAAGGTAAAATCTTCACAAGCTAATAAAGAATGGATCCAAGAATTTTAACATTCTGTATCATTGTAATCAAGGGCTATCATTCGTTATTTTCTTGCCACATACCCTCTCCAAACTTTGTTTTCCATTTAGAAGCCAACTTGGATAAATTAGGGTTCTTCTCCAAATTGGAGAAATTAAGTTGCTGCGAATATTTAGTGAGAGCTTCCTGGTATGATATCTTTTGTTATTTTCATAATTCTTTCTTATAGTCTCCTTTCTATGTACCTTTTCTTCTCTAATTTCATCAAAGGTAGTGTTTGACATGGTTGGAGAACTTGATGCACGATCTAAGTTCATTCTTCCAAGATTGGTTGAAAAATTGAAGGAGTTGGAAGAAGGATTAGCATTTTATGAAAATAACCACAACAACTTGATGGAGATTGAAGGCAAATGGTACTTTCATATTATTTGGGCACAAATTCAACAAAGAGTTGGAAGATAACAATACATTATCCCAGAAACTAAAGGTAATATATTCTTGTTTGGTGCAGGAAAAAAAAAACAAAAAAAGTAGTAGTTGTTGAACTTGTTTCCAGTGAGTTTTTAAAATGTAGTCAATTGTAGTTAATATAGTTAAGGTTATATGAAGTGTTTCCAGTGAATTTTTAAAATGTAGTCAATTGTAGTTAAATGTAGTTAAGGTTATATGAAGTGTTTCCAGTGAGTTTTTATAATGTAGTCAAATGTAGTTAAATGTAGTTAAGGTTATATGAAGTGTTTCCAGTGAATTTTTAAAATGTAGTCAAATGTAGGTAAATGTAGTTAAGGTTATATGCAGTGTTTCCAGTGAGTTTTTAAAATGTAGTCAAATATGGGTAAATGTAGTAAACGTTTATATGCAGTTTGTTTGTAGCTTATTTGTAGTTAACTGATTGTTGCTAACATAGTTAACTTATTGACACCTTATTATTTTCTTTTTGATCTTGAATTGTAGGTGAGGGCTTCAACTGAGGTTACAGGCAGGCTTGCAAGGAGGAAGGGTCCACCGCCAAAGAATGAGAGAAATAAAGTTGAACGAAAGAAGAAGTAGAGTGTACTGTTGTAATGAACTTTGGTTGTACTGAACAATTTTTCATGAATACTGAACAATTTTTCATAAAGTGGAGAATTATGTCAGTTTGGTTGTACTGAACAATAGCTTCATGAATACATTAGAAATTACTAATGTTGTGACTACAATTACCTACAATTCCATATAACTACACATCTATACTGCATATAACTACAATTACATAACTACAGACTAGTTATTAATCGTGAGTAATGAGCAGCTTTTAGCTTGGATTTTAGTAGTTACACCAATCAATATAATAGTATAAAATTTTATACTAGAGATGTTTTTTAAACAGAATTCACAATAGCTAAGATGACAAGGTGAAGGAAGTGAAAAAAGAAATTTAGCAGGAATGGTTGTGCCTGCACTACATGATGTTATTAAAGTAGAGAAGTCACCATTTTTAAGATTCTTCCCTTCCATTAAAATATCAACTGCCTCAGGAGAAATTTATTACAATAACAAATAAATACGAAACGAAAAAATTCACTGGAAACACTTCATATAACCTTAACTACATTTAACTACATTTGACTACATTTATAAAAACTCACTGGAAACACTTCATATAACCTTAACTACATTTAACTACATTTGACTACATTTGACTACATTATAAAAACTCACTGGAAACACTACATATAACCTTAACTACACTTCATACAGAAATCGCATATTTTCCCCCAAAAAACCCTCGTTTCTCACTCATAGAAAAATGGAATTTGAGAATTTGGGACTGAGAAGAAGAAGGAGCAATGTAGTCAAATGTGAACGTGTAAAAAAACAAATATGAAAAGATTTTGTATACACAAATCAAGCCTCTAATTAATAGTTTGAAAAGATTTTGTTCCACAAATCAAGCAAATAATTAATGAGTTGATCATTAACCTTAAATATAATTTTGGTACATAAATTGAAATGTGGTATACTTAAATGTCAAGCAATAGCAGCTTAATCAAATAGCAGTTACAATAATATAAAAGCGGATTTAATCTATATAAGTTTAACATTTAATATTCTTCTCGTTGAACCCGTTTTAGTTTTAAAATTTATTAACTATCTATTATAATTTTCATAAATTTTTACACAAATATTTTTATATATAAAATACTGTAATAAGTTGAATCCGATAACGTAAAGCTTATATGCACCTCTGTTGAGTATTGGATCCTTGAATCCATGTTTGCCACATTTATTTATTTATAGTAATACGATCCTCATGATTAGACAAGATCAGCAAAATTCGCAATGGATATTATTTATTTTCGGAAAAAGAAAATATTTAAAAGGTGTAAAAAAACAAATATGAAAAGATTTTGTATACACAAATCAAGCCTCTAATTAATAGTTTGAAAAGATTTTGTTCCACAAATCAAGCAAATAATTAATGAGTTGATCATTAACCTTAAATATAATTTTGGTACATAAATTGAAAGGTGGTATACTTAAATGTAATAAACACAAACCTTAAACATGAGTGGTTATAAGGTTTGCTATATGGGATGTATATGTAAAAGTCCCTTGAATAAATAAGCCCATGCTCTGTCCATGCCGGGGAATTGATCCCTCAATCCCCAAGTTCATTATTCAATTTAGGCTAATGTCTGATCTGATCTATACTGTTGGGTGCATACTTTGGTTTGGGCCTTTGGGCTCGAGAATGAACTGTTAGGGACTGTATTAGTAATTTAGTAATAAAATTTGGGTTTTGAGTTAGGTAGCGAGTTCAAGCTAAAAGGTTCGCACATTTGTTTGGACCCAGACTTGAACTTGAAGCCCGAATTCTAATGTTAATTAATTAGGATCCTTTCTTTTCTTTTAGAGACAAAAACTAAAAAAAAATAGAAAATATAGTTGCTCTTAGGTTTGTCATTTTAAAATAAAATGAGACGAGCCTCGCTCAATGAAATACAAAATTATGGGGCCCTCAATAAAGGTTTAAAAATACATAAAAAATCGGGAAGGACCGTTTAGCGAATTTCACGGCTCTCCAAAAAGACAATGATGCGTTAGACTCTTTAGACGCGATTCTAATAAAATTACATCCTTAAACTCGGGTGTGCATTTCATGCGACCCAAATCAAATCCCAAAATGTTGAATAGAGTGCTTAGGATTGCGAGTGCATTTCATGTGACGCAATCTGAAGGCATGTTTTAAACGACGTTCAACTTTCTTTTAAAATAAATACATATTGAATAAAAGTAGTTAAAAGTGAAATTGGCATATAGGCTCTTCATGTAATCAAATCACATAAAAGGCTAAATGCAATAGTTAATTGACCATGCTAGAACCACGGAACCCGAGAATGCCTAACACCTTCTCCTGGGATAACAGAATTCCTTATCCGAATTTCTGGTTCGCGGACTGTTAACAGAGTCATCTTTTTCCTCGGTTCAGGATTCAATCGGTGACTTGGGATATCATTAATATCCCAAGTGGCGACTATAAAATTATAATAATTAAATCTCATTCTGATTGTCCTTTAATTTAAAAACTTCTTTACGCCCTCTGCGGGGTATAGTAAAAAAGAGTTGTGACCACTCTGGCGACTTTGCTGGGGACAAGAACCCAGAATGTTTTGTTCAGGGTTCAAGAATTCGAGCTTAAGTTAATTGTTGTGTTTGGATTTATCTGATTTTGTTACATGATATGTGCCTAATATGCTAATTAACTGCTTTTACCACTTTGATATTGTGTGAACTTTATATAAAATGTGTCGAAACCCATCTCCTCTCTGAATCTTCTAAATCATGAAGAAGGGTGCAATTCGTGTGACTTCTTTTCTGTATAGTGTCTAATTCCTAATTTAGAATGCGGTTTGGATAAGTTGTAAAGCTGGCGAAGCTTCTGTATTCCCGGTATGTTGCCTCCCCCTCGGCTCAAGCTGTCCGCTCGGGTAATCCATTCTAGAACAAACATCCAAGTTCAAAAACTAGAATAACTCAACTTCATGCCGGATCCCTAGTAGTAACGCTTATCTGCATCATGTGCATTTTTTACTTAGGGGACTCAACACATGGGTTGGGTCCGTCTAGGAATAGCAACCTGAAACAGAAAAGATCAACTTGATGCATCCTACTTGTGTTTCTTACATTTATTTGTTTCGGATCCGCATGTTGACCGATTTTTTTTTTTTGAATCTTAGGAATGTTGGGAAATTAAGAAAAGAGAAAAATAGCAGTTGGAGAGTTAACTGATTATTTTAGAAAAATCCAATGCCCAAGTACTGTCAGAACTCTGCCGAAATTTTGAAAAAATGAAACAATATTTTATGTTTTAATTGTTTGCTTTACTCAGAAAAGTGAAAAGGAGTCTTTTATTTTAGTTTGTCTTGTTTTCAAAAATGGAAAAGGAAAAATAGTTTGTTTTGCCATGAAAAATGAGAAAGAAAAGAGTCGTTATTTTTGGTTTTTCTTATTTTTCAGAATAGTTTATTGGCAACAGAAAAGAAAATAGGTAGTTGAAAAAGGAAAAAAAATAGAGTCTTTATTTTTAGTTTGGAAAAATCGATTGTTTTATTGCTTATGGCAAAAAATGAGTCTTTATTTTAGTTTGGGAAAATAGGTTGTATGTTGAAAAATGAAAAAAAAAAGAGTCAAGTTTTTAACTAGTTCGGTTAATTTGCCCGAACTACACATGTTTAATTCTCACCGGATGTTAGATACGTAGGCAACCCTCATCAGGTCGAACATCCCCTTTGCAAAAATAGCCAAAAATATCAAATATTAATTTTCGTCATATATAAGGAGGGTGATATCGTTTTTGTTAAATAGCCGAATGTTCCTAAAAGGGACGCCAGAAGGCTGGCTTTGCATAAATAGCCACCTTTGGTCATTTTTTTAATTTTGGCCTGTCGAGCCAACGCATCCTTAAAATCTTCATCCCCGAGGTGCTGAAAGGCCGTGTTTGCAAAACCAGGTTTTTATTTTAAGTTAAAAAACAAGAAAAAGAGTCAGTGTTCAAGTGAGTACCGCTTGGATTTTGGTTAAAATAAGTCGACCCAACTTCGGCACTGTCTTAAACTGTTCTTCCCGAGATAGACTTAGAGTATCTTTCAGTTGTCGAAAGGCTATTTTCGTAAAAAACGGACAAGTTTGTAAATTGTCATAAAATAATCCTCCTCGACCTCAAAATACATGTGAATTTGAGAAGGGGCCATGTTTGAAAAAAATAGCCATTTGGTTAAAATTGGCATATAGGGGAAGGAATTTGTCAGTCTGTTTTTGAGTCAGTATTTCTTTTAATTAGAGTATGTGGGTTGTTTGATTTTCGAGTCTGTATGTCGTCTTTTCATCAAAGTTTGTTAGTATGGTTAGTTTTAAAACTTTGTAATCAAGTTTGTTTTATTATGAAAATTAAAAATTCCAAAAATATTTTACTGTTGTTAACCTTTTATCATCATGAACTACGCTCAGTCTAATTCATGCGGGGTCATGATACGTAGGCAATCCACATAGGATTCGACCATAACCAAATAAAAAAAGAGAAAAAGAAAACAACAGAAAGACAAGGAAAAGAGAGAAAAAAATAAGGCAAAACAAAAAGCGAGAAAAAAATGAACGGATAACCAAGAAAAGAAAGAAATAAAAGTAAAGAAAAATGAGAGAAGAAAGAAAGGAAAATAAGAGAAGAAAGAAAGAAAAATAGAGAAAGGAAAAGAGGAGATAGTTTTCAATCAAAAATGAGAAAAAGGTCAGGATGACGCATGCGATCGAGCAAAAACACAATAGAAATTGTCAACCATTTAGGTGCATTCATTCCCCAGATGTGCGATTACCAATGTGTTAATGGCCCTAACGCTAACATGATGGTTTCTTTTGGCATGCCATAGCATAAGGGTGGTTGGTTTGTGGTTCATAAGGTAATTCATCCATACAACACAAGGTCGAAAAGCAAGGCAGTCATGGAAGGAAAAGGGTTGAACACAGGTATTACTAATTCATCTAAGGGATTTGTCGAATCAGAATCTTAGTTGAAAGAAGAGGTTTTGAGGTTGAAAAGATAGATAGTCAGAATGCACAAAGCTTGGACCAGTGGGTGTCCTACGCCATGAGTCCCTGATGCCCAACATTATGCTCCAGACCCAATGGTCAAGGTCTCGAACCCATACCATCACGCTCTTTATTTTGAGTCTCCCGGTGAGACTATGGAACTTGCTAAAACACTGGAGCAGGATGATATATCCAGAAAGCTGGAAGGGTTTAATATGCCGAAGTTTAATTTGTATGACGGGCGGGGAGATCCAGTAGCCCAACCGAGGGATTATTGCAATAAAATGAGGAATGTAGGCAAGGAAGATGAGGTATTGATGTCGCATTTCAGTGAGAGCCTGACTGGGAAAGCCTTGGAATGACATGCTCATCAAGATGTTGGCAAGCCACATACATGGGATGATATCGCTCAAGATTTTGTGCGACACTTTCAGTCCAATATAAACATTGTACCAGACCGCTCCTTGCTATCTCAGGGTTCTCCCATTGACAAAAAAGATGTTGCTGAGCCCCGCCAAAGACAGGGTTCAGTTGTCATTCTTGCCAAATATCCCTAGCAATTCCAACCCCAAACCTGCCCAATCCACCTCAGCATTATCCTCCAGACAATGGTCGGTCAGGTGTCCAAACACTAGGTCACTCCCTTCGCCAAAAATAGGGTCCGGTAGTCATTCTTAGTAAATTCTTGCAGCCTCAACACCAACCCCGTGAACATCCCCAAACTCCACATAAGCCACCCCAGTATTATCTGTCGAACAACATCCGGATATATGTCCAACAACCAGGTCATTCCCTCCACCGGCGACAGGGTCCAGCGGTCGTTCTTCCTAAACCCTCTCAGCCTCGACGTCAGCCCCACGTATATCCCTGTGCACTATATGTTCCGCATCCACAAGGCCCACAATGGCCCGCATCACGCCCATAAATGTCTTACCCTCCCTCACAAGCCTGCCAAAAACCTCCTGGATCAGGTTTCCGGCCAAATGAGGCATTTAGGAATGAGAGGTTGGTGAAAAAAAAGAAAGGCTTTCGCCTATGTTGGAGGATCATATGCCAGTTTGTTCCAAAAACAATTGGGAATGTTGAAGCCAATTCAGATAAAAATGTCAAACCTTCTGTCAAAGACGTGGGATTCTCCTCAAAGGTGTGCATATTTCTTGGATGACCCGGGGCATGGCATAGAAAAGTGTTCGAAGCTGAAGAAAGCAATTCGGAAGCTTATTGATTTAGGTGACATTGTAGTGCTAAATCCAGATGCAGCTGACACCAGCCAAAGTCCATCGCCTGTGCAAAATGAGATGCACCTGGCAAATATGATTTACTTGGAGAAGTTATTTGAAGTTCTTAGTATTGTTGATGCAGAATCCAGTGGCTAAGTTACCGTGCTTGGTAATTGGGAAGACGTTCTTTTCGGGGTCAGCCGGGGAGGAGTCTTGGTGGTTCATGTTGTTTTCATTTCTGTTGTCCGGATTATTTGCAGGGTTGTGATTCGGATATTGTCTTGTGACTCAAACCCTCTTATCCTTTCACGTTGTCTAGCTTGTTTTGTTGTAGTGGTTTGTTTTGTGCTGTTTAGGTTTGTTTCAGTATCTTGCTAGGGTGTACTCCAATTTTTTTTATTTTGCGTTGTTATCCGAACTGTTCCATCATTTGTTTAATGCAAATTTCGATCTTTTGTTACTTCCGATCATCCTCTTTGTTCAGTTCAATCATATCCTTTTGTTTTGTCTTTGTCTAATGCTGGTTCTAGTGACATGACATGCACACATAAATCGCAGTTTTGATATCTAAAAGTTAGTCAGAAATCAATGAAACCATTTTGAAGACGATGGGGACACTTGAGGGTAAATAAGAACAGATTTGAATATGTTGAGACTGTTTGAAGCCTGAACCAAGTGAAACTGGGACAAATAGAATGTAAATAAACCCTGAAGGCACGTCTGCCAAATTGACAGGGGTTGTTCGCGGTATTGTGATTGAGAGCGATGTTCCATGGTGTAGTATATGTGACAGATGTAGCAGGAAATTTGTGGAATGGACATAAACTCAGAGGCGGTCAAGAGATACTATGTATAATTTTTGTGCATTAATCTTATTGGTTTGCATTTGGCATATCTTGATGAATGAAATGACAAAAGGCATTTTGTTCTATTATCCAAACACTTTTTTCCATTGTCACCCCTTTCGAGCCGTATTTATTTTCTTTCGTAGCCCTTTTTCGAAATCAACGACACAATTAAGAAACGTAAGTATCGCAAATAAGCAAATGAAAAGGAAAAGAAGGAAAGAGAAAAGAAAATAAAATAAAATAAAAAAAGAGAAAATAAAAGAAATAAACGAAAGACAAAGAAAGAAAAAGAAAGAAAAATGAAGAAGGAAAATGAAAGAAAAAAAAGAAGAAAATTCACAACAAAAGTAATTTCTATGACGTGAACTACGTTTGACTTTATCCCGAAAGGGTACGTAGGCAGCCTTACTCCGAGGTTCAGTCATATCAAAATAAAAATCCAAAACTCCCCAAGAAAGAAACTGGGGCAGAAGTTGTGTTTGTTGTGAAAGATTGGATTCCGAAAGTTGTATTTTTAACCCCATTCTGAGTTGTTTTGAGCCTTTATATTCTTTATTTCTAACCCTATCCAAAAGCCCACATTATAGTGTAAAGGAAGGCCTTTCGATCAGTCTTTGAGAAATTTCAAGTCAAGCAGGGGATGGTAACTCATGTCAGGGGCAACACTCCGGTCCAAACAAGGAAAGTGAGAACGAAAGGGTATTAGTGATGAAAACTCTCACGGGTACCTCAAGGTGATGAAAGCTGAGAGAAATAAAAATAAAAGTGTCTTATTGGTGAAAACCTTCACGGGTACCTTGACGCGACTGTAAGATGAGAGAAATAATAAAATGAGAGAGGCTTGATGGGGAAAACCCTTCGGGAACTACAAGTCAAACAAGGAATGTAAATCAGATTGGATAAGCAGAGCATTGAAGCCCTGTTTCACAGCGAAAAGGTACAACTAAAGTTAAACCTTATGTTTGATTGATAGAATATCAACAGGTGCATGTCATGGTCATTAGAGTTGGTATCCACACTCGATAGGTTTCTACTTCGTAGTTTTCTCTTTAGGATTCACCTTTCCTTTTTCCTTCACTCTGTTCCTCTGTTTCATTCATTTCCCCGGTGAGTCTATTTGGTTCTAACAAGTGAGAATGACTTCAAAATTTGCCACCAGCTTTCCAACTGCGCAAAATGGGGTTTGGCTAGCGTATCAAAGTGTCACAAGTCAAGAACAACAAAAAAGAGCACTGAGATGGTAATAATCAACATGCATTGGGGGATCCTGGTGAAACACAAAAGTTCAGTATATGCCGGTTTAGGAGTAATGCAACAAATGTATATTGGGTTTAAGCGAAAATAGATATTTTCTGTGACAAGGGTACATCGAAAGGGGAAATAGACCTCAAGGTCATGAGCCAGGGGGTTCGATTTAAACGAACGACAGACTGTGGGTAGCAATCACATGCTTTGGGGGTTCATGTGAGGCACAAGGGTTGGTAAAATTTGGTTCAGAAGCAGGGCAACAAACAGAATGCAGAAGAGGTATGTTCCGTGCTAAGGATGACAGAGGAAGTGGTTGGGCAAGAAACAAGAAGGGTATTCAAATGGAAATGGAAGTCATCATGCCAAATAACAGAGCAACGGACATCAAGGCCAAGGCCATCGGATAAGCTAAGATAGAACAACATATACACAGAGTAGGGGCAATAGACGCGTTGTGGGATTTATGTGAAAGACAAAGGTTTGGGAGATGCCGGTTCATGCCATGTGCACTTTATGTGTTGAGGGAGACAGAAAAAGGGTGGGTCCATAAAAAGGTCTTCAAGTGGTAGTCAGTCATCATGGCAAGTGAAGCATAAATCGCCACAAAATGCAAGGCCGCAAACCAACCACCACTTTAAACTGACAAGATTTTTCTTTGATTAAAACAGGGGCAGAAATTTCGTTTGTTTCGGGGAAACTCTCCGCAGGGGGAAAGGATTTCAAAGATCACTATCAACTTCCGAAAATGGTAAAGCATAATATGGTCAGAGAACGTCAATAAAAACATGATGTAAAGTTGAATAGGGGAGGTCGTCGAAAGTTTCGTCGGTGGAATAATTGGGAAATGTTGTGGGAAATGTAAAGGTTCAGGCAAAAAGGGTCGAAAAAGTGAAACAACAACACGAGTACAAAAGCATTTAGGTTGTCATAGATTGGGGAATTTGAAAGTCGGTCAGAAAGTCAAGCGGTTCAGAGGAAGTCAGTCAACACAAAGCAAGGCAGTGGAAGGATTGTTCAGCAAGAACGCCATCAACTGACCACCATTTTAAACTAACGAAATTTCTGTGATTGGAACAAGGGAAGAAAGGTTGTATGTTCAGGAGGAAATCTCCATGAGAGAAAAGCAAGCAGTAGTCAGGATTTGACCGCAAGTGTGGTATAGTTAAAATACAAGATAATGAGGAGTAACGTAGAAAAATGTAAGTTGTTTCAAAAGTTGCATGTTTAGGACGGAATTTTAAGTTTCGAAGTGGGGAGCTTACCCCTATGACAAGGGAATACATTTCCACTATAACAAGGGAATACATTTTAGTCTTTAAATTTTAAGTTTTGAAGTGGGGAGTCCGCCACTATAACAAGGGAATACATGTCAATCTTTAAATTTTAAAGTTCTGAAGCGAGGAATCCGCCTTTATAACAAGGGAATACATTTTGGTCTTTAAATTTTAAATTTGAAGTGGGGATCACACACCTATAACAAGGGAATACATTTTAGTCTTTAAATTTTAAGTTTTCAAGTGGGGAGCCCGCCCCTATAACAAGGGAATACATTTCGGTCTTTAAATTTTAAGTTTTCAAGTGGGGAGCCCGCCCTTATAACAAGGGAATATATTTCGGTCTTTAAATTTTAAGTTTTGAAGTGGGGAGCCCGCCCCTATAATTGTTTGTAGCTATGTTTGTCCTTTTTTATTGACAAATGCTTCGGTGGCCAGCATAATTGTCTTAAATACAATTGGAATAATTCTTACTTTTGTACTGTTTTGTGTGTTATGAAAATTAGAGCCAACTTTTTGGAATAATCGCGTGCTTTGACTGTTTTGAAATTATTGCATGTAATTTGGTCCAAAATTTGGCATTCATGCCCAAGGCTATACTCAGGGATAGAATTGAATAAATAATCCCATGCTTTGTCCATGCCGGGGAATAGATCCCTCAATTCCCAAGTTCATTATTCGATTTGGGCTAATGTTTGATCTGATCTATATTGTTGGGGTGCATTCTTTGACTTGGGCCTTTGGGCTCGATAATGAACTGCTAGGGACTCTATTAGTAATTTAGTAATAAAATTTGGGTTTTGAGTTAGGTAGCGGGTTCAAGCTAAAAGGCTCGCCCTTTTGTTTGGACTCGGACTTGAACTTGATGCCCGAATTCTAATGTTAATGATTTAGGATCCTTTCTTTTCTTTTAGAGACAAAAATAAAAAAATAAAAAATATAGTTGCTCTTAGGTTTACCTTTTTAAAACAAAATGAGATGAGCCTCGCTCAATGAAATATAAAATTACGGGATCCTAAATAAAGGTTTAAAAATATTTAGAAAATCGGGAAGGACCGTTTAGCAAATTTCACGGCTCTCCCAAAAGACAATGATGCGTTAGACTCTTTAGACGCGATTCTAATAAAATTACCTCCTTAAACTCGGGTGTGCATTTCGTGCAACCCAAATCAAATCCCAAAATGTTGATTATAGTGTGCTTAGGATTGCGAGTGCATTTCAAGTGACGCAATCTGAAGGCATGTTTTGAACGACATTCAACTTTCTATTAAAATATATACATATTGAATAAAAGCGGTTAAAAGTGAAATTGGCTCAAAGGCTCTTCAGGTAATTAAATCAGATAAAAGGCTAAATGCAACAGTTAAGTGACCTTGCGAGAACCAGGGAACCGGGAATGTCTAACACCTTCTCCCGGGTTAACAAATTCGGATTTGTTGTTCACGGATTGTTAACTGAATCATCTTTTTCCTCGGTTCGGGATTCAACAGGTGACTTGGGACACCATCAATCTCCCAAGTGGTGACTCTGAAATTGTAATAATTAAATCTCGTTCTGATTGTCCTTTAGTTGGAAAAACTCCTTTATGCCCTCTGCGGGGTGTAGTAAAAAGAAGGTGTGACAAAGGCCATCACTGTTAAACAGCCAACCTAGATTCCGACTAAGGCAAGCAAACGACTCAAGAACACGCTGCAGTTTGGGAATCCCGTTTATAGAGGCCGATGCGGTCCTCTAGCGGCCCCTCTCGAAAGGCTGCTGCAGCCCTCTCTAGCTCCCGTTACCTTTCCGGAACGCGATTCGCTCTCTCCAACGTCCTAACCCTCGACTAAGCGTCCCTTGCTTGCAGCCTCAAGGCAACGGCCTCGGCCTCCAAAGTAACCACCTGCCTGGTCAAAGTCTTATAGGCCTTTGCCGCCCTGACCCAATCCTGCCGTTCCCTCTTAGCAGCAGCCCTCATCTCGGCCCCCATCTCCTTGTCTTTATGATGAAGCTGATCCTCAAGGGTGTTAACCCTGCCAAGGGTCTGTTGCATTTGAAGCTCTCGCCTCGGCAGCTCTTCGACAAGGTCCCGACTCTGGGGGTCATTCCTCAGGCGCTAACGTATCTCGTGGCATCGACCCCGGTAGCGGCGATACTTCTCCAACGCCCGCGAAGAGATCCCTGAGCGGACGTTAGCTCGGCGGATGCTCTCTACTTCTAACAGAAATTACTACAAGGGCAAAGCGATAATCAGAACAGAAAAATAGACTAACTAAAACAAAAAAAAAACAAACTAAGGTCACTACACGTACCTTCAGGCCCTGCGCGACCACTTCATCCATCATCCCGACGTCTGGTATGCCCCTCAGCAACGTGTTTTCCACCTCCGAGCACAACACCTCGAAAAAAGCACCAGGTTTTCCTCTTGAAGCAACAAGTTCTGCTCCGTAGAAATCTCAACAAAGCAGAACCGCCCTTCCGCATGCACCATCATGCGGGTGAGGCCTTCTTGAAGCATACGGACGTCGTCAGGGTCCAAGTCAGAATTAGAGTCATATTCTTCGCCTACGGCGCCCCTCCCTCCTTTTGTCGACCGAGAAGTTGAGGCTCCCGCCCCCGCTAAAATATTGGCAATTGTTTCTCCAACCAAAACAGTTGCTGAGGAACTACCTCCCCTCTCAGCAACTGGAACTGTTAATTGAATCGCCGAAGCGATAGTATCACCTTGGCCTGAGCCAACCAGAGTAACCCTCACTGAGTGCCCGCCCTTAGGGGCAGGCGCCGCCGCCACATTCCTATCAATGTCTGATGGAAGGGAATCTAAATTTATTACCACTGAAGCAGGCGTGAATGTGACCATATGCCTGACCAGTGGCCTCTCCTCTTCCTCATCATTCTCGCTCAAAGGCGACTCCGCTCTAGGGCGTACGATCCATGAAGACTCTTCGGCCCAAGGTGCAGACCGTGTTGGGGAATGAGCCACCGAGGATTCAACAAAAGTCGCCCTCAGAACTGGACGTGGCGCCGACATTGTCACGATTCGTGCAGTTGCTCCCGGACTGCAAAAGGCTAGTTGAGGGGCCCTCAGCGGCATGCCCTCCCTGATCAAAGAAAGAACAAAGTTGAGGACAGGCAAAATGGGAATACAACAAGAACGGGACAAAAGGAAGCTAATATTCTCACCAGAAGTAGGTCTACAACCATGCCTTTCCCAGAAAGATGGCCACGTATGAATCCCCGTTGTTTGAGGGATCACGGCGTTGACCCATTCATGAATGCCGGGTAGTGGATCCAACAGCGACCGTTCAACTACAAACATGAGGTAAAGTTAACATTTATCACAACAAGGCATGAGAAAAGACAGAAAGAAGAATTTGACGAATAAAGGGCTTACGTGCTTGGTTCCAAGTCTCTAGGAACTAAGTAGTACACGCCACCAAATTCTCAGTCCTGATGTAGAAGAAATTCTCATAAGTGTGAGAGTCGACCACATCATCTAAATCTGCAGTCAAACCCCTCACCCCACGAGGAACCGCCTGAATAGTTGTACCACGGACCATCTCAGGGGAGTAAAGAGTCAGCACGTGCCGCAACATGATCTCCCTTCGGGCCAACTCCATATATTTAAAAGGCATAGCGAAAAGCTTATAGAGGGAAGGAACGAGCTAGCCAGGGAACACCCTGTAGTAACAGCAGAATTCCACCACCAACATCAGAAGGGGAGCCTGAATCCTAATCTGAAAGGATAAGCGTAGAAAATGCAATACCCCCTATGGTCGATATGGACCCTCTCATCGTGTCTGGCGAGGGAAATATCAGCAAAGTGGGAATGCCCCATTGTTCCCGTAACTGACCAATACCCACTTCCCCCATCAATGGGGCTTCATTCACCTAATCTTCCCCCTCATCTTCGGGTGAAATTAGTCACTGAACCTCTGGGAAAGGAAAGGATATAGGTCACCGACGGGATCCCATCGATTTCCGTCGATTCATTGGCTCTCACTGTTGTAGATGACTCTTCAGCCACCGGAAGAGTCGTTGGAGCAAGAGTGGTACGAGGATTTCTTGCCATTATAAATTGATAAACGAGAAAAGAATAACATTCCCAGAAACAGAAAGTAAAGATGGTGTCGAATGAAGAACAACGAAGAATAAGAAAAGAAAATGAACTGATATATGAAGGAAATTTCATCAGAAATCTCACTTAGACAAATGAAGAAAATGTGAGAAATAAACACCTCAACCTCTTATTCATAGGCAACAAAGGTAGCTTTCACGAATTCCAAAGCCATCATTAACTACATGACCAATCGCAAAAGGGTTCAGTTCCACAGAAACGTGCGTCATTATGAAAGACTCCACGAAGCGGCTTTTTAGTCACCAATCGACGTCTCCCTTCCAAAACGATTGAAACGACCTATGAACATTGAGGGAACGTCCTCTGCACTTCCATAACTTCAGTCTTCACCAATCAAGTACCTAGCGTTGCCTACTCGATATACGATTCATCCACCAAGGACAACGGTTAAACATTCAAAACAAACAAAAATTCAAATGCCATAAAGCACGACCCCGCCTGAAATAAGTTGAAAGGTTAAGTCCTTTGCCAAGGGGGAGGATTCGATCTCCCCCGAACAATGGTGCAGTAACGCCAAGGTAATATTAAATAATCCACAAGGCCAGGGGTCGTCGTCAACGAAGACCATGACCTCGGCCGAAACATCATGCAACTTATGTATAAAAGGCTATGGCAATCTCCAGTATTGTCACGACCCCATACCCGGTCGTGGTAGTGCCCGGCCGCAAGGCTAGGCAATCTCGACCAAACATCTTCCAAAGAACGGAATTCCAGCCCAAAGAGATACAAATTTAAGTTAAAACAACAAATTTGGAAATATAAACTCCCAGCCAGGGATAAGAAATACGGATGAAAACACAGATGAGCCAACAATACTCCCAAAACCATGGGGTCACGAGTACAGAGCCTCTAACAATACTGAATATAAGTCTGAACGAACCCTGCGGTAATAACCTGCCAAACTGAGGAAACTCCGAATCTCAGAAGCTGAGGACGGTCTGGGCCAACTCTACACTGCCTCGATCTTCTTTCGGTCGACCTGAATACCATAACTGGACACCACGTGTCCCAGAAAAACCACTGAACTAAGCCAGAACTCACACTTGGAGAACTTTGCATATAGCTTCTACTCTCTCAACCTCTGAAATACCACCCTCAAGTGTTGCGCGTGCTCCTCCTGGATACGCGAGTACACAAGAATATCATCAATAAACACGATCACAAAAGAATCCAGATACGGTCGAAATACACTAATTATCAAGTGCATGAATGCTGCTGGAGCATTAGTCAGCCCAAATGACATAACCAGAAACTCATAATGCCCATATCTCATCCTGAAAGTTGTCTTCATGATATCAGAATCTCTAATCTTCAGTTAGTGATAACCTGAACGGAGATCAATCTTGGAGAATACCTCTGCTCCCTGAAGCTGGTCAAACAAATCCTCAATACGGGGTAGTGGATACTTGTTCTTTACTGTCACTTTGTTGACTCTCTGTAATCAATGCACATTCTTATTGTGCCATCCTTCTTCTTAATAAATAACACCGGTGTGCCCCACGGTGACACACTCGGATGAATGAACCCCTTTTCTAGGAGTTTTTACAGCTGCTCCTTCAACTCCTTTAGCTCTGCTGGTACCATACGGTAGGGAGGAATAGAAATAGGCTGAGCCCGACACCAAGTCAATACCGAAGTCAATATTCCTGTCCGGCGGCATGCCCGCTAGGTCTGCTGGAAATACATCAGGAAACTCCCTCACCACGGGAATCGAACCAAGACTAGGAGCCTCATCTCCCACATACCTCACGAATTCTAGATATGATAAACATCCCTTCCCAACCATCCGCTGGGCCTTCGAGAAAGAGATCACCCTGCTGGGTACATAATCTGTCGAACCACGCCACACAATCCTCAAGTTACCTGGCATAGCCAAAGTGAGTGTCTTGGTTTGACATTCCAGAATAGCATGGCACGGTGATAGCCAATCCATGCCCAGAATAACATTAAAATCCAACATTCTCAAAAGCAGAAAGTTGGCTCGGGTCTCGAGACCCTCAATAGTAACAAGACAGGACCGATACACGTGGTCCACAATAATAGTATCCCCTACCGGGGTAGATACATGCACAAGCAACGCTATACACCCTCGGGTAGTCCCCAAATGATGAGCAAAGTAAGAAGATACATAAGAATATGTGGATCCAGGATCAAATAAAACTGAGGCATCCATGTGGCAAACTGAGATAATACATGTGATCACTGCGTCTGAAGCAACAGCATCTCTCCTGTCAGGAAGTGCGTAGAAACGAGCCTTACCACCGCTCGACTGCTCAACACTCCTGGGGCGGCCTCTAGATGACTGTCCCCCACCCCTACTAGACTGGGATGGTTCTGAAGAAGATGAAGAAGAAGAGGAGGGTCGATCCCTCTGCTGAGACGTACCACCACGAAGTCGAGGGCAATGTCTCTTCAAATGACCAAACTCCCCACACTCGAAACAACTCCCTAGAGATGGAGAAGGGGACTGAAGGGAACCCCTCACCGCAGATAAACCCTGGGGTGACGAAGCGAGTGCATAACTCTGAGCTGGGAGGGCGTTGAGTGAAGACTGGCCCTGCTGGTGACCCTGACGACCATGACCGGAAGAAGCTCTATTGTGCTCTGGGCAGCCTGACCGAGGAGGTCTAAATGAACGACCTCTGCCCTGATGAAACTGGCCCCTGGATGGAGCACCACTGTAACTGCCCGAACCTCGAGGCCACTTGGCCTCCCTCTCCTCTCGCTCTCGGCGACGATCCGCCTTAATGTGGCGAGCCATGTCCACTACCTCCTCGAAGGATGCTGCTACCACTTTCTCCCTGGTCATTAAGATACGAATAGAATAGTTGAGGCCATCAATGAACCTCCTGATCCTCTCCCGGTCTGTCGGGATCAACCAAATAGCATGTCTGGATAACTGAGTATACCTCAACTCGTACTACGTCACTGACATCTCTCCCTGAACTAGCCATTCAAACTGGAGGTGTAGCTCCTCTCTGCGGGACTGCGGCACATACTTCTCTAAAAAGAGAGTGGAAACCTGCTGCCAAGTAAGGGGTGCTGCTCCTGCAGGCCTACGCCACTCAAACTCCTCCCACCACGTGAATGCTGGTCCCGAGAACTGAAAAGTAGTGAAGGATACCACACTGATCTCTAGAATCCGTGTTGTACCAAGCATCCTCTGACACTTATCCCAAAATCCATAGGCGTCCTCACCCTCAGTACCGCTAAATGTAGGAGGCTTAAGTCTAACAAACCTCTTTCACCGATGCTGCTCGTCGTCAGGCATCACCGGAACAACATACCCTGGGGCTGGCGCAACTGGAACTGCCGGTGCAACTGCCTGAGCGGGGGCTACCTCTAGCGTGTGAAGTCCCTATACAACCTGCTCTTGTGTGCGAGTTGCGGGGGTCTAATGACCACCCTCGGTCTGAGATGTCGCTACGGCAGCGGTAGCTGAAACAGCCTGGACCAAACCAGTACAGACTAATAAGATCTGGGATAATGCCTCCTGAATTCCAGGAATAACAATAGGCACTACCGGTGCCTGAGCGGCGGCTAGAGCCTCAACAACTAAGGGCTGATCCTGAATAGGGGAAAAAGTTAGGTCAACTGGTACTGCCCCTATTGCTCTACCATGACCACGACCTCTAGCTGGTGGCAATGGGGGTCGTCCACCTCGTCCGGTAGCACGATTCTCGCCATCTGCGAGAGAATTGAATATAGAAGTTTAGTTCTCGGAACAGAAAAACAGCACGAAAAGAGTTCAAGAATACTGAAGTACTTCCTAAAGGTTCTGCAGCCTCCCGATGATAGATACAGACTTCTATATACCGATCCACGAGACTCTACTAAACTGGCTCATAACTCGTGAGGCCTAGCAACCTAGGCTCTGATACCAACTTGTCACGACCCCAAACCCGATCGGGGTGGCGCCCAGCGGCAAGGCTAGGCAAGCCCGACCAAACATCTTCCAAAGAACGACATTCCAGCCCAAAGAGACACAAATTTAAGTTAAAACAACAAATTTGGAAATATAAACTCCCAGCCAGGGATAAGCAATATGGATGAAAATACAGATGAGCCAACAATACTCCCAAAACTATAGGGTCACGAGTACAGAGCCTTTAACAATACTGAATACAAGTCTGAATGGAAATGATACAAATGTCTGACAAAAACAACAAGGAAGCAGACTGATAAAGACAGTGTAAGCGGTCCTGCAGACTCTGGGCACCTAACTCAATACTCTGACAGCTCGGATTAGCAACAATAACATCACTAGATCTCTGGAGCACCTGGATCTGCACACATGGTGCAGGGAGTATGGGGTGAGTCTACAACTCAACGAGTAATAAGCATGTATAAAAACGCGAAGATAAGAGAACACGAAATAACACAAAATGAAACTATGTATCAGTTCTATACAGTACGAGTCTCAAAGATATACAGATAAAGAAACAGGAAATAAATACATGAGATGCAATGCAATGCATGAACACTAGGGAACGTGCAGCCCGATCCATTTGGGTACCCGCGCTCACTGTGGGGGTTCAGACTCTAGAGGGGCTCCTACATCCCAAGCGCAATATCATACAGTGACAACAGTTACCACTGTTTCCATGAGAATATACGGTGCCAATAGTTACCATTGTTCCAAGAACAATATACAGTCCAGAAAATAGTGAGATAGTGATCGTCTACCTGAAATATCATTTAATAATCATTTGAGTTTTCAAAACGTATAAATATGGCTAAGTTTGCAAAAATAGTGTCTAAACCCCTGGATTGAATTCAAAAAATATGCAAATCATGATAATTCTGAAATAACGATCCCTGAAGGATTCTACAGGTCGGCACAAGGCCCCAAACATGGCATCAAGCCCATATATCATCAATATAGTATGCAAAGCGATCGCCAACATAGCACAATTTATCCCTCGGATTGGACCGAGTCACAATTTCCAACATATACGACCCCGCACTAACCATGGAGTGCGTGTCTAGCCTCATAATAGCGTCACAATGTGATATACCGGGGTTTCAAACCATCATGTCATCATCTACACCCATTACTCACCTCAAGCCAATTGCAAACTAGTTCGCAATGCCTTTCCCTCGAGAATCAACCTCCGTGGATGCCAAATTTGATCAAAACCAATTGGAATACGTAAAATACACCAACAGAACATAACCCAATCGAAATAACTCGAAATAAGCCCAAAAACACGAAGTTGGCAAAACTTTAGCCTCGGTACCACTTCTCGAAAATTTACGAAATTTACATTACCGGAGTCCTTGTCTCGCCACGAGTCCGTACATATAAAGTTCATGAAAATCGGAATTCAAATGGGTCATCAAATCCCAAATTTTCATTTCAAAAACCAAGCCCTAGCTTCTTCAAATTTATGCCCAAATTCAGAGAATTAATAGATGATTCTTCGAACAAATGACGTATCTATGCCACGAGACTTACCTCCAATCACTTTCCGTCGAAATCCCCTTCAAAATCTACCAATAAGCTCTCAAGGTGGTGCAAAATGGTGGAAATGTGGACCCAATTTGCGGATGAAATGTTTAAATTAAACTCACTGCCCATGTGCTTAACCCTATGCGAATGCGTGGCCACATCGCATTCGCGATGACCATTTTTCCACCGGGCAAAATTACTTCTTCGCGAACGCGGTGCCCAGCCGCGAACACGAAGCACTCAACAACTTTCTTCAACGCGAACGCGGGCCCCAGCCGCGAACGCGAAGGGCAACTGCCCTTGGAAATACTACACGCACCCAACACCCTATGTGAACGCGATCCCAGTACGCAAATGTGAAGGTCAATGGACCCCAGGCCTAAGCGAACACGGAGCTACCATCCGAACGCGAAGGCCATTCTTAGCCTGCAACAGCTGCTGCATTTACAGCAGTCCAACCAACTTCCAAATTCCCCGCTCAAACATCTGAAACCATCCCGAGGCCCTCGGGACCTAAACCAAAAGCACAAACATGTTCTAATACTTCATTCAAACTTGCTCGAGCCATAAAAACACTACCTTAGACATCAAAAATCACCAAATTCTACGGATTCAAGCCTAAGTTAAACTAAAACTTCCAAAACTTGCATTTGATCAAAAACCCGACCTAAACACTTCCGAATGATATGAAAATTTGCACACATATCCAAAATCACCTAACGGAGCTACTGCAACTATCGAAATTCCATTCCGACCCTCGGATCAAAATCTCACCTATCAACCAAAATTTGCCAAAATCCAAACTTAGCTACTTCAAGCCTAATTCTACACCGGACTCAAAATTCAATTACGATTTTTCTCCCAAGTCATAAATCATCCCCCAAAACTAGTCGAATCATTGGAAATCTATTCCGAGCCCTCTAACTCACAAGTCCAGGTCTAGTTAACTTTTCCAACTTAAGTTTTCCTTAAAGAGACTATTGGTCTCATTTCTAACCAAATTCAAGCTAACACACTTCAAACTCACCAAACACATACATCAACACACGGGGAAGCATAAAACAGGGATAACAGGGCTGAAATACAAAAGACGACAGGTCGAGTCGTCACATCCTCGCCAACTAAACCAGAAAAGCACATTAGTTTAGTAATCAATTGAGAATTAGGAAATAGAAATTAGGGATTTAGTCATTTAGGGTTTCAATAGTTATTTATATAGATAAGGGTAAAAGTACAAATATAAAAAATTCATATTGGATTAACGATCAACCCGATAAGAAAATTAAATAATCCGGCCTCAAACCCTTAAGCCGTCAATTATAAAAATTTCAATATTTTCCCAATCCATTAACCCAATAATCTGATGCCAATAAGCTATCGGTTCAGTTCGATTAACGGTTCTGGCTCGGTTTTGAACAGTCCTAATTAATTATACACCTATTACGTATGCTCGCTTATTCGTAGTTATCAACAGAGTTTTTTATAAAGAAAAAGATCCTGATGAAATTATAAATCACGTATGTGTTTGTGAGCACGTGATTTTTTCTTCATGAAAACTACTTCAAAAGAAATCAAAAAATAAAACAAGTTACCTTCGGGTAAAATATTGGGAATTTACGTGACATTTTGGTAATTGTTATATCCGTAAATGCTCACCTTGTTGTGATTAATTTAAAAATATACAAAAATATATGTTGCGTTCATTTACGAATTAATTGTGCATTTTAGGACTTAATTAACCATAAAGTGGTTAAAAAGAAAATACAAAAAGTATGCATTTTGTGCTTTGTCATTGTGTGATTTTATTTAATTGTGTGATTGGTGTTAATTGTTGAAGTGTTAATTAATAGGTGTGTGTAATTTTATGTCTTTGATTTTACACAATTGTTTAGGATGTTGTTTAGCTTTTGGTTAATTAAGAAAGGAAGAAAAAGGCTAAAAATGCAAAGAATCCAGGCCCAAATGCACGTCTGATCCGGTCCAAGACCAGGCATCTATGAGACCTTAACAAGACGACGTTGTTCTGAGCCCCAATCCCTGAGCCGTTGATCAATTCCAACGAACGGCCCAGATCAGGCCCTTCACTAACTCAAAAGACGTCGTATTGGACGTCTGATTGGTCCCTCTATATCAATCAAATCCAACGGCCTTAAATCCTCCTCAGCACCCGAGTTGATTCATACCTGGGTCGACCCAGTCTCACTTAAGTGACACGATATCGTCTCATCACCCCCAAGTGATCATGGACATCCATCTTGATTGATCCAACGGCCAGGATCAGCCTACCCCAATCCATATATAAACTCACCTCAACACCCCGTACCCCCCAAAGCACCCAACCCTCTTCATTTCGTCGTCTCTCTCAAACCTGCAGAGACCAGACCTCCCCCTAAAACCCTAGCCGCCATGAGGCGATTTACACCACAAACAACGCGGCAACTACGCCGCCGATCATTTCCTTCATCCCACGTGACCACCTCTTCACCCCAAACACGACTAAACTAGCCACATCTCTCGAACCAAGCCCAAACTAGATGAATTTCGTCAATTGAATTCACTGAAAATAGAGAAGCATGAATCGTTTGTTTTACGAATAGCTGCAGCAGTATATCAATTCAATCTGAAATCAATTTTAAGTATAAGTTTAAATAGGATAGTTTCAGGCTAGTAAACATAGGATTAAGAAGTTCTGAGTGAAGCCCATGTGCTATAGGCATGCCTAGATCTAATATTCAGGTTGCCCATACACTTTGGGATTAAAAAATAAAATCATTGGATTTGCTAGCTGAAAATTAGAAAATAACATAGGGTCTTAATAAAGAATTAAAAAGATGACATTTCTTTTAATACCTTAGAGGTGGAAGGTGAGAACATTAAGAGCCTAATGATAAAAAAGAGCTGAAACGCATAAGAGAATGTTAGTGGAACCTGGTGTACAGCAGGATTTTCATGACATTCTCATTTCCAGAAGTTTTTAAATCAAAAGCTCCATGCCTAGACAAACTAAAGTGAAAAACAGAGGGAATAACAGAGATCTGATTAGTTTTTAAATTATTAAAACAGTCTCTAATGAGAAGTTCAGTTTGGTTATAAAAGAGGACAAAAATACTGAAATTTGGAGATTAGAGTTCAGTATTAGGAGAGCTGAAGATACAAAACTAATTTTTGCAGAGGAGAGATTCATAATTTAAGAGTGAAATATAGACTGATTTTTGAACATTAGAAGTGGAGTAATAGAAGAGAGTTAAGGTTGAGCTTTTTTCCTAAGAAGTCTCAGTTGGCTTTCTTTGAGTGTTCACAAGTGGAAATACTACTTGTCTTGCATATGTTTCTCTTGCTGTGATTTGGAGTGCATTTGGTATTACTGGAGTTTGTGGTATTGTTGTTTAGTCTTTTAAAGTGGTCATTGGGTGTTCTTTAGTGTGTTGTTGGTTTTTCTTATGTTCCTTTTCTTGGTTGATCTATTCCTGTGATTTCTACCTGCACTATTGTTCCACTAGTTCATCGCGGTTGCTGAAATTTGTTGTTGTGATATTGCTACTGCTATTACTCACTCTTCTACTCTTCTTTATTTCAAAATACCAAGTACACATTACTATACTGGTACACAATGTAAGCTGGAACATTTGAAGCATGAATAAAATGAGCCTTAAAGCTTGAAGTCATTAGCTGTATTTGTATATCATAGGTTGTATGTATATGATAGTTATTAGTTCAGTAAAATCATGTGAGTAGTTGTGATGTATAAACAAATACTGATCTACAGTAGTCTAGATTTACAAATTCATTCCTATGTATGTTAGTTAGAAAAACCAATGATGTAGTATTCGTATATTGTCATAGGTAGATTGTTTCATTAATAGCCTATTTCAAAAAAAATTGCATATCAAGTTAAAAAGATTAAGTAGTCAATTGTTCATACTCTTTAGTTAACAATTTGATTCATTTAGCCTGTTCAAACACAGTTTTCCTTAGCATCGATCTCATTTCTGCCATATTGCAAATTTAGAGCATGTATAGTACCATGTAGTTAGGCCCAAACTAGTGTAAGACGGCCCAGGCTCACATTTTGCATTACTCGCGCTAGGTCTGGGCCTGCAAATGTTAACCAAAGGCCCATTTCGTCCATTTCAGCCTTTAACAAACAACGTTTATAACTTAGCATATAATAACTCTAGCATGCAAATAATGTAGGAATTTGTTCTTTCTTTTCATTTTTTAGAGACGCAACTAAACAAAAAATTAGTCACTTTAGGATATCCTTTAAAGTAGAATGAGGTGTGCCTCGCCGAAACAAATTCTAAATCGTGGGGCCCACAATTAAAAGGACATAATAAGGAAATAGACTTCGGAATTGTCCGCTTAATGAATTTCACGGTTTTTTTTCCAAAAACAACAAATACATTTGTCTCTTTAGGGCGCGCCTTAATTAAACTTTACCTTCCTAAACTTGGGTGTACAATTATGGGACCCAAATCCAAGTCTTGACAAAGTCGAAATGTGTCAAAAACCTATGTGTACACTGGTTGTGACGTGGTTCAAGATGCATTTCCATGACGTTGCAATTCTTAAAAGTAAACAACTAAGGATGTTTCCATGCCAAGCAAAAATTCACAAAAGTGTGGGGGCCTGTATACATACTTGTTGTCCAAGATTACTTAGACTCCGGAACGGTTCGTTTAGCCAATTTCACGGCTTTACCCAAAACAACACTACGCTAGTCGCATAGGGCACGTCTTTAATAAAATTACCTTCTTAAACCCGGGTGTACATTGATGTGACCCAAATACAAATCTCAACGGAGTTGAAATGTGTCGATGACCACGTCTACATTGGTTGTGACGTGGTTCGAAATACGTTTTCACAATGTTGCTATTTTTTGTTAAAAATGACGATAATAATAATAAAAGCGGTAAAAAGTCACAATTTGCACTAAGTACATAATTGTTAAAATCATATAAATAAGCCGAATATAACAGTTGAGCGACCGTGCTACAACCACGGAGCTCGGGAATGCTTAACACCTTCTCACGGGTTAACAGAATTCCTTATCCGGATATCTGGTACGCAGACTGTAATTTAGAGTCAATTCCTTTCCTCAATTTAGGATTACAACCAGTGACTTGGGACACCCTAAATCTCCCAAGTGGCGACTGTGAAATAACTAAACAAATCCCATTCGATTGTCCTTTAATTGGAAAAAACTCCTTCACACCTCACGGGGCGCGAAAAAGGAGGTGTGACAGCTCTGGCGACTCTTCTGGGAAAAACAACCCAGAACCACTGGTTCAGGGTTAGAAAATCGAGCTTATGATAAACTGTTATAATTTTGCTTTATTATCTGATATTTTTATGTGATATGTGTTTAATGTGCAAAATGATGTTTTGTTACCGCTTTGATATTGTTTGTCTGTATATATAAACTGTGCCGAACCCTTCTCTCTTCACCTCCAGGGATGTGCTTACTGGTAAGACTCCCTATTTTGTTAGTTTCATACCCTAAATAAGAAAGAGGCTCGGACAAGTTACAAAGCCGGATGGCCTTTTGGTCCCGGAAAGTTGCCCCCTCATCAACTCGAGTTGTCCGCTCGGGTAAGCCATGTCTAGAACAAGAACCCAGGTTTGAAACCTAGAATAACAAAACTTCATGCTGGATCACTAGTAGGAACGCTTATTTGTATCACGTTGCATTTGACTTAGGAGACTGAACACAGGGGTTGGGTCCGTCTAGGATTAGCAACCTGAAATGAAAAGCCCATCCTGATGCATCTTATTTGTTTTCCGTGCATTTATTTGTCTCGGTTTTGCATGCAGACTGACTTTTTGAATATCGTAAATATTGTGAAATTAAGGAAAAAAATAAAGAGAAATAGAAATTAGGGAGTTAATTGTTTATTTAATAAAAAACCAATGACCAAATACTGTCGAAACTCTGTCGAATTTTGAAAAATGAAAAAAATATATTTAGTTTTAATAATCTGTTTTGCTAAAAAGCAAAGAAAAATAGGGAAAAGAGTCTTTTATTTTGGAAAGTTGTTTGCTGAAAAGAAAATGAAAAAGAGTTCTGTTTTAAAATAGTTCGGTTAATCTACCGAACTACGTTGATTTGATTCTCACCGGATGGGAGATGCGTAGGCAGCCCTAATCGAGTCCAACCTCCCTTTTTGCTAAAATAGCCAAAAAATATCAATTTTGATTGTTGTCATAAATAAGTCGGGTGAAGTCATTTTTGTCAAATATAGCCGAATGTTCCCGAAAGGGACGCCGGAAGGCTGACTTTGCATTAATGGCCACCTTTGGTCATTGTTTAGATTCTTTTTTTTTTGGTTGACCCACACAGCCTTAAAATCTTCGTCCCCGAGACACTGAAAGGCCGTGTTTGCAATATTGGGTCTCCCGTATTTAAAAAAAAGAAAATAAAAGAGTCGTAAATAAGTCAGTGATGCTATTTTTGGCGAAAATAGCCGAATGTTCGCGAAAGGGATGCGGGAAGGCTGACTTTGCATTAACATCTTGCAAAAACAACCATTGGGTTTAATTTGACAAACATGGAAAGGTAGCTGGCCGTTAGTTTTTGAGTTTGCAATTCTTTTGATTAGAATATGTGAGTTGTTTGATTTTTGAGTTTGTAGGTCATCTTTAAACCTTTGAAACCCAGTTTGTTTTATCACGAAAATTGAAAATTCCAAAAAAAATATCTCATTGTTGTTAATCTTTTATTGACAGAACTACGCCCGGTCTGATCCACACGGGGACGTGATACGTAGGAAATCCACATAAGATTCGACCACCACTAAAAAGAAAAAAGAGAAGAAAAGAAAGAAAATAAAAGAAAATAATAATATAAAAGAGAGAAATGGAGGTTTCCCTAAGCACTTTAAAGGCACGAACAAAACAAGCCGGGATGACGCATGCAGTTGGAGTAAAAACATGTTAAAAATGGTTAACTGCTTAGGAACATTGCATCCCCAATGTGCAATTACCAAATCCGTTAAACTCTAACGCTAACAAGTTTGTTGTTTTCCAAATACCATACAGTTAGTTGTTAAAGCGTTCTGGCATCACATCATTATCAGACCAGATCCAAAGGACCTATCCCAATAAGCATGACTACTTTAGAACATAGCATCGAGGAAGAAAGGTCAGGAGCATGTTGTTGAAAGAGGCAATGGAGAAGATAGAAAGGATAGGGTTGGAAATGAACGCGATGCAGTTAGCCTTGGCTAAAGTGCATAACAGCCCTGAACCACCCGTTACTCCTACATTAGGGCATATGCCTGAATACCTTCACCCTGGCCCTTCAAGAAGCCTACCGAATCATCATTATTACCATGGGAAAAGCCCCGATGATACCCAAGCTCCACCTCCCAATCAACATTTTCCACCACCAAACATTCCCGTTTTTATGGGACCCCCATCAGGCACCATACGGAGATCAACTAGTGAGCTGTTGTTTCAGGCTCACGATGCCCAATACTATCCTCCAGAACCCATATTCAATGCACCAGAGCCCCATAATCCTCTCTTGGAAGTCCCAGCGGAGATTGAAAAGGCCGCTAAAGTCCCGAAGCAAGATGAGGTAATGAGGAAGTTCTAAAGCCTGGAGAAATCCTTCAGGAGCATGCATGGGTTTGGCAATCAGGTTAGTGTGGCCTATAAAGATCTATGCCTTTTTTCCCGGCGTCCAATTTCCAGCAGGGTTCAAGATTCCCAAGTTTGACTTATACAAAAGGCACGGTGATCCTACGGCACATTTACGGGGCTTTTGCAGCAAAATGAGATGAGCGGGTGGTAAATATGAGCTACTGATAGCTTACTTTGGCCAAGGCTTAAGTGGATCGGCACTTGAATGGTACACCAGACAAGATCCCAGCAGATGGTACACTTGGATGATCTAGCGCAGGCTTTCGCAGGTCACTTCCAATACAATCTCGAGATAGTCCCTGTCTGTCTCACATTACTGAGGACTGAGAAGAAGCCCGAAGAAAGATTCTGTGAATTCGGTTCCTCTGGAGAGAACAGGAGCCAGGGTCCCATGAGAGAGGGGGAAATGGTGGACTACTTCCTACAAACGCTGGATCCAACTTACTTTGGTTACTTGGTGACGACAGTTGGAAAATATTTCAATGAAGTAGTAAAGATAGGGGTTATGATAGAGAAGGGACTAAGGTCTGATAAAATCCTGAATTACTCAGCGCTTTTGGCAACAACCCAGGCTATTCAGAGCGGCACGGGAGGTGCGCTGGGGAGGAAAAAGAAAGAAGAAGTCGCCACGGTTGAGGCAGCCAGCTGGTCCAGATCCAGCAAACCATACTACAACCAACCCAGGCTCTACCATCCAAACTATCCATATTCCCCTTATAACCCACCACAACACTATCTACCTCAAGAACCACACTTCTCCGTGCACCAAGCGCAAACATACAACCTCCGATTCGCGCAATGGCGCGCGGCGGCTCCCCAAAATGCATATGCACCTCCATAGAACACCTATCCACCTCCACAGAACACATACCCACCACCCCAAAACGCCTATCCTCCACCAAGGGCCTACAGGAACCCTCTAGGGGCAGGTTTTCATGGAAATCAAGCTTCTAGAAATGAAAGGCTACACAGACAAAGAGCCTTTACTGAGTTGGGAGAAACCTATACCGCCTTGTTCCACAAATTGAGGCAGTTAGGTTTATTGAGTCCTGTCGAGCCCAGGGTGCCAAATCCCCCACCCCAAAATGTGGACTAATCAATAAGCTGCGAGCACTGCTCAGGAATGCTAGGGCATGATACTGAAAAATGTTGGAGGTTGAAGCGTGCCATACAGGATCTCATTGACGCTAACAAGATCGAGGTTCAGACGCCGGAGGCGCCCAACATCAACCAGAACCCATTGTCAGCACACCACGAAGCTCACATGATTGAGCTTGTGCATGAAGGAGGGAAGACAAAGAAACCATCACAAACAGTAATGATGACCCGGGCCAACACCAAAAAAACACTGATCGATAAGGAAGCAGAGGTACAGATAGAGAAGATATAGGTCAAACATGTGGTGATAATGGCGAAGTGTTCGCCTGTTGTCGCAAAGTATCCAGGGCTGGTCAAAGTGATAGTGCAAGGGGTACCAAGCAAGCCGGCATGCATGGGCCAGTTATTATCAATCCAGTATTGTAGTTGCCGATAATCAGTGGTAAAGTCGTGCCATGGAGCTATAATAAAACGATGGTAATGTACAAGGGGAAGGAGGGTGTGGAAGAAATATGTGAGGCCCAGGGATTAACTCATTCGGGGATGTGTTTTTCTCCCGTAGAGTTAAGAAAGTCTAATCCAGCGATGGTAAAGAAACTTGTAATGGAAGAAGAAGATGAGGAGTTTCTGAAGAAAATGAAGACACAAGACAACTCCATTTTGGAGCAATTAAGAAAGACTCCAACTCAAATTTCGTTGTTGTCTTTGTTGATTCATTTCAACGATCATTGCCAGGCACTGATGAAAATCCTGAACAAGGCTCATGTTCCGGATAAAATCTCTGTAAATCACTTGGAGAAGATAGTGCACAAAATATTCGAAGTAAACCGAGTGATGATAAGTTCCCGACAGAGGGTACAGAACACAACAAAGCCTTGTATTTGACTGTGAAATGTGAAGTCTCGGTGGTCACCCGAGTATTGGTTGATAATTGGTCAAGTGCCAACATCTGTACTTTGGCCACTCAATAGGTTGAAAATTGATCATGATCGGATTCAGAAGAACATCGTCTGCATTCGGGGTTTCGATGGATGTGGTACCAACACGGTGGGTGATATCATACTAGAATTGACCATTGGTTCAGTAGAATTCACCATGGAATTCCAAGTGGTTGACGTGGCAGTATCATACAATCTTCTGTTTGGGCGACCTTGGATCCATGCTGCCAAAGTAGTACCTTCTACATTACACCAGATGGTGAAATTTGAATGGGACAGGCAGGAGATAGTGGTGCACGGGGACGATAGTACAAGCATTGGGGGTGATGATATTGTCCCATTCATAGAGACTGATGATGACAAAGGGCCTTGGGTGTATCAGGTTTTCGACGGGGTTTCAGTGAATAAAATTTCTGAAGGCGAGGACCTCCCACTTCACAGGATAGCTCCCGCAACAGTCATGATGGTCTCAGAGATGCTGGGTAATGGATTCGTGCCAGGAAAGGGTCTGGGGGCCGAGCTTCAGGGTATTATTCAACCTCTTTCCTTGCCCAAGAATTCAGAGACCTTTAGACTGGGGTTAAGTCCTACTTCGGCAGATGTAAAACGAGCTAAGAAAATGAAGAAAAGAGTTTGGGTCCTTCCCAAGACAGTTCCACGCTTTTCCAGATCTTTTGTTAAAGCAAGTGCCAAGAGGCCGTCGGTCCCGAAAATTCTCGGACCATTGATTTGGATGGACGGGGGTTTGAATTAGAGCTTCGAAAGGATGTACGCTGATGTCCACGTGATAGAAGCTGCAGAGGGCTCCAACAGAGCGGACATACAGTTTGTGGGGCCCAGGTACAATATCAACAATAGGACGGCTACTCCTCTTCCTACCTGGAGGGAGTCTTGGTAATAGGCTCTGGATTTTCTTTCTTGTTTCCTGGATTATTCCAGAGTTGTAATCCGGTTTTGGTTTTATTTGTATTCAGTAAAAGTGTGAAACTCTATTATACCGCATTTTAATAAAGTGAAAATTTCTTTTTCTTCTTATCTTGTTTTAATTTTGTTTTATTCTTTTCTCTTTCTGAACAGTTATCTTTTTACTGGTTCTAATGGCATGGCATGCACAATTGATCTTCGACCTAGTCTAAAAAATCAATCTGATTCCGATTTAATTGTGCAAGAGGTCGATTATGATAATGAGTCTGAATACGACGAGGATGAAGCCTTCGAAAAAATAAACAGAGAATTGTGCCAGTTCGAAGAGAAACCCAAGCCTAATCTAAATGACACCCAAGCTGTCAATTTAGGGGATGCAGACAATGTCATGGAAACCAAAATCAGCATTCGCATTGAGCCAAACATCAGGGAGGAATTAATCAAAGCCCTCATTGAGTTCAAAGATGTTTTTGCATGGTCATATGATGACATGCCGGAATTAAGCACTGATCTAGTGGTTCACAAATTGCCTAATGATCCGGCATGCCCTCCTGTCAAGCAAAAATTAAGGAAGTTTAATACAGATATGAGTGTGAAGATCAAAGAAGAAGTGACCAAGCAACTGCAAGCAAAAGTTATTTGGGTCACTTGATATCCCGATTGGTTGGCCAATGTGGTACTAGTGCCGAAGAAAGATGGGAAGATCAGGGTATGTGTCGACTACCGCAATCTAAACAAGACAAGCCCTAAGGATAACTTTCCATTACACAACATCCATATCCTGAGCGATAATTGCGCCGGGCGTAAGATCGAGTCCTTTGTGGATTGCTATGCAGGATATCATCACATATTGATGGATGAAGAAGATGCAGAAAATACGGCTTTCATTACCCCATGGGGAACTTACTGCTACCGGGTAATGCCATTGGGCTTGAATAATGCTGGGGCAACATACATGAGAGCAATGACTATTGTATTTCATGACATGATACACAAAGAGATTGAAGTGTACATGGATGATTTAATCATAAAGTCCAGGCGTCAAGAATACCATGTAGCAGACCAAAGGAAGTTCTTTCAAAGACTTCGAAGGTATGATATTAAGCTCAACCTGGCCAAATGTGCCTTCGGGGTTCCATCAGGAAAGCTGTTAGGATTCATCGTCAGTCGACGAGGTACTGAGTTGGACCCATAAAAGATCAAATTCATCCACGATTTACCACCGCCGAAGAACAAAATGTAGGTGATGAGTCTATTGGGAAGATTAAATTATATCAACAAGTTCATTGCTCAACTTACGGCGAGTTCTGAGCCAGTATTTCGGCTGCTGAAAAACGATGTTGCGGTAGAATGGACGGCAGAATGTCAAGAAGCATTTAATCAAATCAAGGGGTATCTGCCAAATCCACCCGTGTTGGTTCCACCTGAACCGGGAAGACCGTTGATTCTCTATCTAACGGTATTAGAGAATTCGTTTGGTTGCATACTAGGGAAACACGACAGTACAGGGAGGACGGAGCAAGCCATCTATTATCTCAGCAAGAAATTTACAATATATGAAGTCAAGTACACTCAACTTGAGAAGACATGTTGCGCCCTAACATGGGTGGAACAAAAGTTGAAACACTATATATCATCATATACTACTTATCTCATTTCACGCTTGGATCCATTAAAGTATATCTTCCAGAAGCCTATGCCCACAGGGAGGTTAGCGAAGTGGTAGCTATTACTCATAGAATATGACATCGTCTATGTGACGAGGACGGCAATGAAGGCCCAAGCGTTAGCTGATCACTTAGCTGAGAATCCTATTGATGAAGAATATGATCCATTGATGACGTATTTATCTGATGAAGAAGTGATGCATATAGACGAGGTCGAATCGACTGAGGAACCGGGATGGAAGCTTTTCTTTGATGGAGCCACAATTTCAAAGCGAGTTAGAATATGAGTGGCACTCATTTCAGAAACAGGACATCACTATCCTATTACGGCGCAACTATGTTTCTATTGTACCAATAACATGGCTGAATATGAGGCCTACATTTTGGGGTTACGGTTAGCTGCAGACATGGATGTCCAGGACATCTTGGTCTTGGGGGACTCCGACCTCCTAGTACATCAAATTCAAGGTGAATGGGAAACACGGGATTTGAAGCTTATACCATATCGACAGTGCTTGCACGATCTGAGCAAGCGATTTCGATCGGTGAAGTTCAAACACAATCCAAGAGTTCACAATGAGGTTGCTGATGCATTGGCCACCTTAGAATCAATGTTGCACCACCCAGATAAGGTTCATGTTGACCCGTTGCGTATTCAGGTCCATGAGCAGTGTGCTTATTGTAGCATGATAGAGGAAGAAATGGATAATGAGCCATGGTTTTATGATGTCAAGGAATACCTCCGGATGGGGATATACCCGGAACAGGCAACTAGAGATCAAAAGAGGGCCATTCGACGATTGGAAAATGGATTTTTCCTTAGTGGAGGAGTGTTGTACAAAAGAACCCCAGATTTGGGATTGCTGAGATGTATAGATGCCGGTCAAGCCACGATAGTAATGACAGAGGTCCATGCCGGAATTTGTGGGCCACACGTGAGTGGATATGTATTGGGGAAGAAGATTCTACGAAAGGATATTATTGGCTCACTATGGAGTGTGATTGTATCAGCTTCGTGCGAAAATGCTATCAGTGTCAGGTAAAAGGAGATCTGATTCATTCTCCGCCAATAGAATTGTATACAATGTCAGCACCCTGGCCATTTATTGCATGGGGCATGGATGTCATTGGATCTATTGAACCAGCAGCTTCCAACGGTCATAGGTTCATTTTGGTAACCATCGATTATTTCACCAAATGGGTGGAGGCCAAGACTTTCAAGTCGGTGACCAAGAAGGCAGTGGTGGATTTTATCCACTCCCATATCATATGTAGATTTGGAATCCCAAAGGAAATCATCATGGACAACAGTGCTAATATTAACAACAGTTTGATGAAAGAAGTATGTCAACAGTTCAAGATTACACATCGTAATTACACCCTGTATCGTCCTAAGGCGATGGTGCAGTTGAGGCAGCCAAGAAAAACATAAAGAAGATTTTGAGAAATATGGTGGAAGGGTCCAGACAGTGGCACGAAAAGTTACCCTTTGCATTGTTGGGTTATCGCACTACTGTTCGTTCTTCAGTTGGTGCAACTCCTTATTTGTTCGTATACGCAACTGAAGCAGTAATACCAGCAGAGATCGAAATTTCGTCCCTACGGATTGCCGCTGAATCTGGGATTGATGACGATGAATGGGTCAAAGCTCGGGTGGAGCAATTGAACTTAATAGATGAAAAGAGATTGGCAGCAGTATGTCATGGCCAGTTGTATCAGAAGAGAATGGAAAGAGCATACAATAAGAAGGTGTGCCCCAGAAAATTTGAAGTAGGTCAACAGGTATTGAAACGGATCCTCCCCCATCAAGTCGAAGCAAAAGGCAAGTTCGCCCCAAATTGGCAAGGGCCTTATATTGTGACCAGAGTGTTATCCAATGGAGCTTTATGTCTGACAAATGTCGAAGGAAGATGCATCGACATGGCTATCAATTCTGATGCAGTCAAGAGATATTATGTGTAATTTCTTTTATTATGATAGTTACTTGTTAGTTTGTTTGTACTTGGTACTTATTGGATAATGAAATGACGGAGGCAATTCTTTCTTTTATCCAAACACTTTTAACCTTTTCTATCCCCATTTTGAGCCTTACTTATCTTTTCATACCCCTCTTTTGGAATTGATAATGGAAACGATAAAATGAAGAAGAAAAAAAGAAAATAATGACAAAAAAAAAACGAAAAGGAAAACCGCAAAAAAACAAAGGAATGAGTGAAATACGTTCGCCTGATTCCTCCAAGAGGATACGTAGGCGCCTCACGGCTCGGTCGCAATGTGCCAAAGTGTCGCGAAAAATCAAAAGCCCCCAAGAAAACTGGGGCAGAAGTTATGTCTTTTTTTTAAAACTTTTGGAAAATGTTTGATTCCAAGAGTTGAAATCTCTTACCCATCAAGTTATTTTGAATTTCCCGATAACCTTTTATTTTCTTTACCCACACAAAAGCCACATCTTATGTCCAAAAGACCTCTCGATCGTTATCTGAGAGGTGCCAAGTCAAGCAGATGAAAGCCAAGGGTAATACACCGATCCCCGACCGAAAAGGGTCATAAGCTAAAGAAATTGATAGGCAAAAGAATTCCTAGTAGAAAGAATCTTATCGGTAACACTCTGATCCCCAGCTGAAAATAAAATAAAATGAGAGAGTCTTATCGGTGAAAACCTTCACAGGCACCATAAGGCGACGTAAGCTGAGAGAAACAAAATGAGAGAGTCGTGTGGTGAAAACTTTCCCATGCACCATAAGGCGACGGGAGCCGAGAGAAATGAGAGAGTCTTATTAGTGATAACCCCTCGAAGGGCACTCTGAGGCGAAAAGATGCGATTGGCGGAAAGGATCCGCATATGGGAAAGAGTTGGACATCTGTTTATCCCCGGCAAATGAGGCCATCAGAAAGATTGATTGATACAAACAGATTGGGTCGATTAATCAGGAATGCACGACATGATCGTTGGGACCAGTCATACCATCCAGATAAGTTCTTTCCTTTTCTTTTCCCCCAGCATTGGTTCAGAAAGATTCTTCTCTTTTTCTATCTTTTCATTTCTTTGTCTAAAAGACTTTTTCCATAAATTTGTTTTTGAGAAGGATTTTTTAGAGTTTACTACCAGTCCCCAAAATGGTACAAAGTGAAATGTGAAAAGGACATGCCAAAGACAAGGCAATAAGAAAAAAAAGGCATTTGTTGCAAGACCAAATGGCAAACCGGCCTAGAAAGTTAGGGGAAATATGGAGAAAAGCTGGAAAGAAACGGTTGAGGAACTTATGGATCAAGTTCCAAGAGGATCCCCAACAGAACTTTGAGGGATCACTGACCAAGTTCCAAGGTGGTCGGACAACACAGAAAAGGGGAAGGAGAAATGGAGAACTCATCCACAGCAAAATAACCCCAGCAGTCCTATCCTCAATAATGTCATCCCTAGATGATAACATTTTATCTCCTGCAGTATTGAGGGGAAATAAAACTTTCGAATGGAGTAGTTGGAATTGAAAAGACGCCCCCAGCGTGTTTTGAAACAAAGGAGCGGGGAAGGGATAAATCCATCCCCAGCAGAAATATCATCCCTAGCAAGTAACATTGTCCCCAACCATTTTTGGGAGCGTAGAGCAAGGAAAAGGGAAAGGGAAAAACCATCCCCAGCAGGAGTAGCATGACCACTCATCATGTTTTAAACTAACAAAATTTTCTTTGATTTTTACAGGGAAATAAAGGTTAATGATGGCAGAAAGACATGCCACAAGGAAGGACACTGAAACTGGAGCAGAAAATTTTCTGCCGCTGTCAAAAATTTTCTCTGAGGAACGAGGAAACAAATTCAAAAGTTTTTTTTATATGTTTTAGGTCAATAGGAACCCCCTATATAATAAAGGGAATAATTTTCATATCTTTAGACAAATAGGCACCCACGCGTATAATAAGTGGAATAATATTTCATGTCTTAAATAAATAGGCGCCTACCTGTATAATAAGTGGAATAATATTTCATGTCTTAAATAAATAGGCGCCTACCTGTATAATAAGTGGAATAATTTTCTTGTCTTTAGATAAATAGGCACCCACCTATGTAATAAGTGGAATAATTTATCATGTATTAAATAAATAGGTGCCGACCTGTATAATAAGGGGAATAATTTTCACGTTTTTAGATAAATTGGCACCCACCTGTATATTAAGTGGAATAATTTTTCATGTCTTTAGATAAATAGGCAGCCACCTGTATAATAAGTGGAATAATTTTCATGTCTTAACTAAATAGACGCCCACCTGTATAATAAGTGAAATAATTTCCATATTTTTAGATAAATAGGTGTCCACCTGTATAATAAGTGGAATAATATTCATGTTTTTTAGGCGTCCACCTGTATAATAAGTGGAATAATTTTCATGTCTTAGATAAATAGGCGCCCACCTGTATAATAAGTGAAATAGTTTTTCATGTCTTTAGGCAAATATGCACTCACCTGTATAACAAGAGGAATAATTTTCGTGTTTTAGATAAATAGGCGTCCACATGTATAATAAGAGGAATACTTTTTATGTCATAGATAATTAGGCGCCCACCTGTATAGCAAGAGGAATATTTTTCACTCTTTGCATTTCAGGTCTTGAAACCAGCAACCCATCGGAAGGCAGAAGGTTACAACAAGAGGCCCCAGCGCAAATTCAAGCGCATGATTCAAAAGGAAGATAAGACAAATCTTGAGAAAAGAGGCCCTTGAACCTTAGTTGTTCCTAGCATAACAAATCCAACGAAGAAAGTTGTATCCCTAGAGGAACCGCCAAAAGCTTAATAAAGGAAGCTACATCGCTAACGGACCGAACGAGACGATGAAAACTGGTATTCGGAGAAGCAAAAGGCCAGTGTTATCCCCAGAAATTTTACGGAAAGAAAGAAGCACTGTAAGAAAACACAAGCCGACAAGAAAGCAAGGCCGGCAAAACAAATTGAAGATAGACAGGATCTTGTGATTCGTAGGCTAGCCTAACTTCTTGTTTTCCTTTTGATACGGTGTAACAAGGAGATCATTAAGGGGGTAGTAACAACATACAGCAGCCGTAACAACAAAACCACAGTTCCCCGGTAGTCCCAGCTACCAAAACTTCCCGAACTACATTAACCTGATTCCCTTTTAGCCAGGGATATGTAGGAAATCTTTGAACCAAATGTTCAGTTAGATCTTTTTCAAAAAATTCTTCACACAGAGTATTCTAACGAGCAAAAATCGCTCGTATCCTCTCACTTTATCTTTGCACAAAAACTCTTTGTGTTTTCGGAAAAAGAGGGGCATCTGTGAGCACGTGATTTTTGCTTCATGGAAACTACTCCAAAAGAAATCAAAAAATAAAACAAGTTACCTTCGGGTACAATTTTGGGAATTTCGTGACATTTTGGTAATTGTTATATCCGTAAATGCTCACCTTGTTGTGATTAATTAAAAAAATACAAAAATATATGTTGCGTGCATATACGAATTAATTGTGCATTTTAGGACTTAATTAACCATAAAGTTGTTAAAAAGAAAATACAAAAAATATGCATTTTGTGCTTTGTCATTGTGTGATTTTATTTAAATGTGTGATTGGTGTTAATTGTTGAAGTGTTAATTAATAGGTGTGTGTAATTTTATGTCTTTGATTTTACACAATTGTTTTGGATGTTGTTTACCTTTTGGTTAATTAAGAAAGAAAGAAAAAGGCTAAAAATGCAAAGAATCCATGCCCAAATGCACGTCCGATCCGGTCCAAGACCAGACATCTCTGAGACCTTAACCAAACGTCGCCGTTTTGAGCCCTAATCCCTGAGTCGTTGATCAATTCCAACGAACGGCCCAGATCAGGCCCTTTACTAACTCAAACAAGGTCGCATTGGACGTATGATCTGGGCCGTCTATATCAATCTAATCCAACGGCCTTAAATCCTCCTCACCACCCGACCTGATACATACCTGGGTCGGCCCAGTCTCACTTAAGTGAGACGACGTTGTCTCATCACCCCTAAATGATCCTGGCCATCCATATTGATTGATCCAACGGCCATGATCAGCCTACCCCAATCCATATATAAACTCACTTCAATGCCCTGTACCCCCCAAAGCACCCCACCCTCTTCATTTAGTCATGTCTCTCAAACCCGCAGAGACCAGATCTCCCCCTGAAACTCTAGCCGCCATGAGGCAATTTACACCAGAAACCCCGGCGGCAACTATGCCGCCGGTCATTTCCTTCATCACACGTGGCCACTTCTTCACCCCAAACACGACTAAACTAGCCACATCTCTCGAATCAAGCCCAAACTAATGAAGATTTGAGTCCAAATCCAAACTACACCAAATCTCCTGAAACTGATACACGACCTTCCCATGATCTCCCTTAAGCCTAGACCAGCTTTGGTCCAGCTCAAATCTGCCGTGAAAGCCCTGAGTCCCAAATCGTTCTCACAAGAACCCTAAAGTTCGAGTTGGGGGGTTGTCTGATCAATGTCAAGTCAAGGTCCCTTGGACCTATTTGGGATCCATCTGACCTAAAAATAGTCAAAAGCGTCGAAAAGGTCAAGTCCGGTCAAAGACCGGTCGTTTGGTTCGTGATGCCTGAAAAGCTATGTATTCTCTTTCCCTTTTCTTATTTATGTGTATTTGTGTTGTTGGCATGTTAGTTTGATTGATGTGATTTTATTATATTTTTTCTTTCAAGTTCTGTTCATCTCCATAAGACTTTTATTTGGTCATTTTCTTCTGTTTGCTGGTTATCTATTGTTATTGCAAGCTATGTAATTCAATTTGTTCAGAGTTAGAATAGCTTAGTTCGAATTAGGTTCCTAATGAAAGTCACTGAAATCCTCTAACCTGCATGATGCATCTTGTTTAATTGGTTGATAGTTACCTGTTGTAATCCACATAGTCAATTAAATGAATGTCGTCAATTGAATTCACTGAAAATTAGAGAAGCATGAATCGTTTGTTTTACGAATAGCTGCAGCAGTATATCAATTCAATCTGAAATCAATCTTAAGTATGAGTTTATATAGGATAGTTTCAGACTAGTAAACATAGGATTAAGAAGTCATGAGTGAAGCCCATGTGCTACAGGCACGCCTGAAATTAATATTCAGGCTGCCCATACACTTTGGGATTAAAAAATGAAATCAGTGGGTTTGCTAACTGGAAATTAGAAAATAACATGGGGTCTTAATAAAGAATTAAAAAGCTGACATTTCTTTTAATACTTTAGAGGTGGAAGGTCAGAACATTATGGGCCTAATGATAAAAAATAGCTTAAACGCACATGAGAATATTAGTGAACCTGCTATACAGTAGGATTTTCATGACATTCTAATTTCCAAAAGTTTAGAAATAAAAAGCTCTATGCCGAGACAAACTAAAGTGAAAAACAGAGGTACTAACAGAGATCTGATCAGTTTTTAAATTATTAAAATTGGCTGTAATGAGAAGTTCAGTTTGGTTATAAAAGAGGACAAAAGCAGTGAATTTGGAGATTAGAGTTCAGTACTAGGAGAGCTGAAGATATAAAACTAAACTTTTGGAGAGGAGAGATTCAGAATTTAAGAGTGAAATATAGACTGATTTTTGAACATTAGAAGTGGAGTATTAGGAGAGAGTTATGGTTGAGCTTTTTTCCTAAGAAGTCTCAGTTGGCTTTCTTTAAGTGTTCACAAGTGGAAATACTGCTTGTCTTGTATTTGTTTCTCTTGCTATGATTTGGAGTGCATTTGGTATTACTGGAGTTTTTGGTATTGTTGTTTAGTCTTTTAAAGTGGTTATTGGGTGTTCTTGAGTGTGTTGTTGGTTTTTCTTAAGTTCCTTTGCTTGGTTGATCTATTCCTGGGATTTCTGCCTGCACTATTGTTCCACTGGTTCATCGTTGTTCCTGAAATCTGTTGCTATGATATTGCTACTGCTATTACTGACCCCTCTGCTCTTCTTTATTTCAGAATACCAGGTACACATTACTATAATGGTATACAATGTAAGCTGGAACGTTTGAAGCATGAATAAAATGAGCGTTAAAGCTTGAAGTCATTAGCTATATTTGTATATTATAGGTTGTATGTATATGTTAGTTATTAGTTCATTAGAATCATGTGAGTAGTTGTGATATATAAACAAATACTTATCTACAGTAGTCTAGATTTATAAATTCATTCCTATGTATGTTAGTTAGAAAAACCAATGATGTAGTATTCGTATATTGTCATGGCTAGTTTGTGTCATTTATAGCTTATTTTAAAGAATTGCATATCAAGTTAAACAGATTAAGTAGTCAATAAGTCATACTCTTCTTTATGACTATAATGGTATACAGGTACACACTACTATAATGGTATACAATGTAAGCTGGAACGTTTGAAGCATGAATAAAATGAGCGTTAAAGCTTGAAGTCATTAGCTATATTTGTATATTATAGGTTGTATGTATATGTTAGTTATTAGTTCATTAGAATCATGTGAGTAGTTGTGATATATAAACAAATACTTATCTACAGTAGTCTAGATTTATAAATTCATTCCTATGTATGTTAGTTAGAAAAACCAATGATGTAGTATTCGTATATTGTCATGGCTAGTTTGTGTCATTTATAGCTTATTTTAAAGAATTGCATATCAAGTTAAACAGATTAAGTAGTCAATAAGTCATACTCTTTAGTTAGCAATTTGATTTATTTATCCTCTTGAAATGCAGTTTTCCTTAGCATAGATCTCATTTCTGTCATATTGCAAATTTAGAACGTGTATAGAACCATGTAGTTAGGCTCAAACTAGAGTAAGACGGCCCAGGCTCAAATTTTGCATTACTCATGCTAGGCCTGGGTCTGCAAATGGTAAACGGAGGCCCATTTCATCCATTTGAGCCTTTAACAAACCACGTTTATAACTTAGCCTATAATAACCCTAGTATGCAAATAATGTAGGATTTTGTTCCTTCTTTTCATTTTTTTCAGAGACGCAACTAAATATAAAATTAGTCACTTTAGGATATCCTTTAAAATAGATGAGGCGTGCCTCGCCGAAACAAATTCTAAATCGTGGGGCCTCAATTAAAAGGACATAATAAGAAAATAGACTTCGAAATTGGCCGCTTAATGAATTTCACGGGTTTTTTCCATAATCAACAAATATGTTAGTCTCTTTAGGGCCCACCTTAATTAAACTTTACCTTCATAAACTTGAGTGTACATTTATGTTATCCAAATCCAAGTCTCGACGAAGTCAAAATGTGTCAACTAACTACATGTACACTGGTTGTGACGTGGTTCAAGATGCATTTCCATGGCGTCGCAATTCTTAAAAATAAACAACTAAGGATGTTGCCTCGCCAAACAAAAATACACACTGTGGGGCACTCTATACATACTTGTTGTACAATATTACTTAGACTCCGGAACGGGCCATTTAGCCAATTTTACGGCTTTACCCAAAACAACACTACGCTAGTCGCTTGGCGCGTCTTTAATAAAATTACCTCATAAACCCGGGTGTACATTGATGTGACTCAAATCCAAATCTCAACGGAGTCGAAATGTGTCGACGACCACGTGTACACTGGTTGTGACGTGGTTCGAGATACGTTTTCACAACATTGCAATTCTTCGTTAAAAATGACGATAATAATAACAAAAGCGGTAAAAAGTCACAATTTGCACTAAGTACATAATTGTTAAAATCATATAAATAAGCCGAATATAACAGTTGAGTGACCGTGCTAGAACCACGGAACTCGGGAATGCCTAACACCTTCTCCCGATGTTAACAGAATTCCTTATCCGGATATATGGTACACATACTGTAATTTAGAGTCAATTCCTTTTCTCGATACGGGATTAAAATCGGTGACTTGGGACACCCTAAATCTCCCAAGTGGCGACTCTGAAATAATTAAACAAATCTCGTTCGATTGTCCTTTAATTGGAAAAAAACTCCTTCATTCCTTGCGGGGCGTGAAAAAGGAGGTGTGATAGTGTTATCTGAAAATAGTTCATGTATTATATATGATCGTTTAAGTGATCTTTGGTTAATCACTTATTAGTTATTACTAGGATTATTATTTATAAAGTGGAAGATCCTGGTAAAACTATAGATCGCATATATATTATCTAAAAATTGCTCATGTATTAGTTATAATCGCCTAATTGATCTTCGGTTAATCGTTTATTAGTTATTACCAAGATCCCTTTTTTAGTGAAAATCCTGATGAAATTATCAATCGCTTATATGTAAAAATTGCTCATGTATTATTTATGATTGTCTCAATAATCTCTGGTTGATCGCTTATTAATTATCATTGAGATTATTTTTAAAAAGGTAAAAAATCCTAATAAAATCATAAATCGACTGTATATAAAATTGCTCATGTATTATTTCTAATCACCTTAGTGATCTCCGATTGACGAAAGTACATACCAACAAACTTTACCCAATTGAGTAATTTTATTAATTGTATTTAAAAGAAATGTCAATTAATCACTAGACAAATTCCTTGAATAAATTACAACAACCAAAAAAAAAAGTATCTCTCTTTTTTATCACCTATTCTTTTTCTTTTTCCTAGAATACACCATATCTCGAATCCCATCCGGATCCGCAACAAAACCCAAAGGCCTATAAAACCCAAGAACCCGGGGCTCCGAATAAAGAGCAATATTATTAATCCCTTTTTCTAGCAGCTCGGTGACCAATCTTTCCATCACAGCTTTACCTAAACCAATCCCTTGGAAATTGGGGTCCACAACAACATCCCAAATTATCGCATTAAAAACGCCGTCACCTGTCGCTCTAGCAAACGCCACTGGCCGTTTAGTTTTATCGTACTCGATCCACATAAGTGAGTCTGTGTTCTCTAAAGCTAATTGAATTTTTGTCGTGTCGCGTCTTGGGAATCCGACGGCTACGAAGACCGAGTTGAGGTGGTCGAGGTTGAGGTTTGTGATCAAACGGTGGAGATTGAAGCCTTTTGATTTGAGAGATTCATCGGAGATTGAAATATTTACGGTGGTGGGGATGGGTTGGTACTGAGAGGAAACGGCGGCGTTTCGGTGGTGGTGGTGTGTGGTGGGTTTGAGGGTGGGGGGGTAGGGGGTAGGTTGGCAGAGATGGGGTTATAGAGAAGCATTGTACATGATGGATTTTGGAAAGAAGAAGAAGAAATATATGGCTAAGTTATGTGTGAGTTAGTAATTGAGTATACCTGGATAGGCTTTTCTGGTTTTGAAGTATGTGGTTCTCATGCGACGTTGTCTTTTTCTTTTTCTTTTTGAAATTTAAAGCTCGTGTAGGATCCATGATTTGAACATTTGAGTTCGAGCTCATTCTACACAGCTTTTTTAACAACAAATAACATATCTGTGTATTCTCACTAGTAGGATTAAGAAAGTACGTGTACTTTATTTCTACCTTATGCAGATATAAAAATTATTTTCATAGATAATCGGCCCAAACGAGCATTGTTATAGCAATTTAAAAAAATATATAGCATTAAAGAAGGAAAGAAGGAAATAAAATAGTAGCAGTAGCAAGATAATAATAAAATCGAAACAAAAGCAACATCAGATAGTAATAAAAATGTAGGAAAAATGGAACACGAGAATAGCAAAGCCATTTTATTTATTAGGTTTGAAATCTATCATTCGTATTTAGTAAATTTTATATATAGAGAAAGAGAGAATTCGAGCCATGATTAATTGGATGAACCCATAAATTATATATGCATTAGAGCCAAACCTGTTCATCATAAGTTCTTAACTAAAATGATAACTGTCTTAGCATTATTGTATGGGTCAAAAATATCCAACCGAGAAAATTCAGCACGAGGAGGCAATTATTGTGAAAATTGTAACTTATGAACAGTTCGATCGAGGTCGATCGGTAGAGAACAAAACTAGTCGTTGAATGGCTCATCAGAGTCGAGGTCAAGCAGCAAAGGACAGAAGTAATGCCTAGTATAAATTATATAAATTTAGAACTAACAAATGGATATTCTATTGAATATTCCATATATTTGTACCTTTTAGAATTTTTTCGGGAATATCCCATATAAATAGTAGGAGAGATAAAGTAAAGAGGGGCAATATTATATTTTGATAAGAACACTTTTAAAAGGCAAGCTCTCTCGATAAATACAAAGAATAACTTTCTGTGGAGAACCGATCTTGATACTCAATCTATTGTCATTTCCACCAGATCCGAGAAAGTGTAATATTCTCTCGTATTCTTGTCTTACATCATTATCATAAAGATGAATCATCTACCTCATTCAATATTAGGTGAATAATTCTTTCTATTTACATTCATTGCCATTCAACATATTTATTGCTTATCATTATTCATCAATCATTCATAACAGTATCATTTAATATATATTGTATTAAATCAGTGTTATTCAATTCCAGATTATTCGTACAAATACTTTTCAGATCTAGAAATTATTATGTTTAACTAGAATCTTTTGCCATTTATCTTCTTGTTTAATTGGTTTGGCAAAACGTTTGATACTTTTTGGTCAAACAATTATAGCATAATCCAAGCAGCCATCTAAAACTCTCGAGCAATTTATAAAAGATGAACTCTTCAATCAACAAGCAGCAAAGCGGGAGATAATTGGGAAGATAGAGGAGCAAAAGATATTCTGATTTAAACATAATAAATTACCGTGATTTAACTTTCTTGTCCACATTATACAAATTGTTGTTTCCAGACAAAAAGTTGAAATATAAATATTTTTTTAAAAGAAAAAATAATAATATTTGATTCACCTAATCTTGTGGAGGATCATGACCGTTTGAGTGTATTTTTCTCACCAACCTACCCAACCACAAATAATGAAGGTCTGTTTCTGAAGTCCCAAACACTTTTTCTAAATTAATCAAAAATTAGATACAAAAACCAATTTTATTTTACAGTTATAAATTATAATGTGAAAGAATATTCTAGATCCAGAGACATATGTGTTTGACTAAAAAGTTATCAAATACTTTTCGAGCAAATCAATCAAAATAAATCAAGGGTAAATCCTACAACAACAACAACAACAATTATACAGTATAGTCTCACAAGGTAGGGTCTGGGAGGGTAATATGTAGACGGGCCTTACCCCTACCCGAAAGGGCAGAGAGACTGTTTCCAATCGACCCTCGGCTCAGAGAAAGAAAGGGGTAAATCCTAGTTAAGAATAATTAACTCTAGATCTGAGATGAATAATACAAATTAAAAGACATCGAGTATAAATGTTAATGGCGATTATGATCTGATTCAATTGCATAAATAAAGATGCATTAAGTAACAAAAATGTGAATAAAGGAAAAGAGTCACTCGGTCTTCAGTGAGACGAATCTTCTTTCTTTTCATAAAGATGAATAATATATGTGTACAAGAACTTCGTGACCCTTTTTGGATCTGATGTTGGTATTGGATCACATATCCTCTCATTTCTTTGGAGAGGTATATTTACATATTTTCTAGAGAGGGGGAGAGAGAGAGGAAGAGGGAGCCCTCTTCTTTTGGGAAGTCCTCTCCTCCTATTTATAAAAGGGGATATCCATAGAAAATCCTAAAAAAGGTACAATTTACAGGGAGTATTCGGTAGAATATTCCTTTTTAGTTTTCTAAAGCAAAACCAAATATTTCATGGCATGTACGTCCACGACCATTGATGACGGTCCGCCTTGGCGTGTATGTCCACGACCGTTGATGACGGTCCGTCTTAGCGTGTACGTCCACGACCGTTGATGACGGTCCGACCTTGGCGTGTACGTCCACGACCGTTGATGACGGTCCGACTTTGGCATGTACGTCCACGACCGTTGATGATGGTCCGACCTTGGCGTGTACGTCCACGACCACAACCAGGATCATGACCTCTTGCCGAATTTCTCTGCTTTAATTTTGACCCATACAGTTAGTCCCTCCGCTTATTAAGGTCATTTCTTAGTCGAGCTCGATGAGAGGACTTCATTAATCGTAGTTTGAGAAATTTGGATGGTGCTAATTAGGGCCAATGACTGGAGTGATGAGTCGATTGAGAAGACGGTGGATTTGGAGAAGGCCATCAAGCCCGGGATGGCGGCATCGTGGAGGTCATTCGCATCCATGGATCTGGACGGGCGAGTAGGCCGAATGTGAATTAGGACGAGGTCGACTGTTGATTCGGTCGAGACTAAAAGTTGATTCGGACGAGGCCGAATGTTGTAATTCGGTCGAGGCTGAAGATTGATTCAGACGAGGCCGAATGTTATTTCGGTCGAATTCGAATTCTTTTTTGTGATAGCCCTTGGCCGTTGGGGTCAATTTAGACGAGGTCAAAATGTCATTTCGGACGAGGCCGAGTGATGTTGATTCGGGCGAGGCCGAATGTTGTTTCGGGCAAGGCCGAATATTGATTCGGGCGAGGCCGAATGTTATTTCGTGCGAGGCCGAATGTTGATTCGTGCGAGGCAGAATGTTGTTTCGGGCGACGCCGAATATTGATTCGGGCGAGGCCGAATGTTGATTCGGGTGAGGCCGAATGTTGATCCGGTCGAGGCCGAATGTTGTTTCGGGCGAAGCAGAATGTTGATTCGGGCGAGGCCGAATGTTGATTCGGGCGAAGCCGAATGTTGATTCGGGCGATGTCCCTTGGCCGTAAGGTCAGACTCTTTTTCTTTCGAGAAGGTCCTTATCCTTAAAGGTGTTATTTCGAACAAGGTCGAACTTATCAAATTTTGATGGCGAAGGCACTTGACCTTTAACTCGATTTGGCGGAGGTCGAATTTTGTTATACTTTGATGGCGAAGGCACTTAGCCTGAGTCCCTGTTCGAACGAGGTCGAACTTATCAAATTTTGATGGCGAAGGGACTTAGCCTGAATCCCAGTTCGAGCGAGGTCGAACTTATCAAATTTTGATGGCGAAGGCACTTGGCCTTTAACTCGGTTCGAGCAATGTCGAACTTATCAAATTTTGATGGCGAAGGCACTTAGCCTTTTACTTAGTTCGAGCGAGGTCAAACTTATCAAATTTTGATGGCGAAGACACTTGGACTTTAACTCGGTTTGAGCGAGGTCGAACTTTGTTATACTTTGATGACGAATGTACTTAGCTTTAGTCCCAGTTTGAACGAGGTCGAACTTATTGAATTCTGATGGCGAAGGCACTTAGCTTGAGTCCCAGTTCGGACGAGGTCGAACTTATCAAATTTTGATGGCGAAGGTACTTAGCCTTTTACTCGGTTGGAGCGAGGTCGAACTTTTTTTACTTTGATGGCGAAGGCACTTAGCCTGAGTCCCAGTTCACTTAATTTTGCTTATATTGGAGAATAAGATGTATTTTCTGGGGGAGTCCCAGCTTTTTTAATTTTGCTTGTATTGGAATATACGATGTATTTCCTGTTCGAGTATATGGGAGAATGCTTCCTGCTTCTATTCCATTTAGAAAAATAATTAGTTAAACCAAATGAAATTATTTGTTACCTCGCTTTAATCAGTCGGCGAGTGAAGAGGAGTACCCACGTTCACTGCTCTGGTTATGCTTTTAGTGGCCGCTACCAATTTGGCAAGGTTGTCCGCTTTAACAAAGTTTTATGTCTACGATCTAGATTTATTATTGTAGAGGCTTTGAAGATATGTTGATAGTTCCAGAAATTATTGTTCGGGATGTGTGAGCTGCCTGAATCAAGCATTTTTCCAGTAACACCAGCTGCTGCAGTTGTTATGAAGAGGATCTGGACAACTTGGTACTTTTCTTTTGTTGTCTTGTAATAAAGTTTCATTTTTCATTTCTCGTACTGTTGTTGTTGAGATCTGAGAAATATTTTTGAAACTACTCCGTTTGATTCTTGTTGTTGTTGGAATTTTTCTCTACTTTTGCCACTGTATTTTCAGGAAATATCCGTATTGCCCCAACAAGAAATTGTCGCTATGGAACAAAGCCAAGATAATTATGAGCAAACACACAAGAGAAGAAGAATAATACACGAGTTTTTTTTTGGGGGTTCTATTTCCGCCGGAAAATGACATGGCCAGTGTGGGAAAAAAAACACCCACATAAAGAAGAAATAACCACATGTACAAAGTGTTTTTGGTTTTTCTGAATTTTGAGCCTCTTGGGCAGAATGGTTTTTCTTTATCTCTCGATATTCTCTCTTTTTCATGTTGAAAATAAGAGGAGTGTTGTATTTTAGTGTGAGTTATTTTGGATTATATTAAAAGACAGGTATAAATAGTTGTACAATTTATATTTCTGTATATCAGATGTTGAAGTTGCTTCATTATTAACTAGAAGCTCCTTTAATACAACTCATAACAACTAGTGTCGCCTTTTTGAGCGAACAACTTACCTTAGTAGATTGTAGATTTTACCTAATTCTTAACTCAATTTCGGCAAGCAGTAGAGGAACATAGTTAGTAAGAAATAAAATTATTCCATTGGTTGATAGTAAGTCATTATTCTCTTTTAAAAGAGATTTTTACCAAAAGACTCTTGCAAGTCTCCTTTTAAGACCGTAGCCCGAGACTTTTTGACCAAAAGGATTATGTAATTCTCGATCTAGAGGAAACTAAAATTTTAACTAGAAAACCCCCACAGACGGCGCTAAATTGTTTGACTCAAAAGTTATTAAATACTTTCCGAGCAAATCAATCGAAATAAAATAAGGGTAAATCCTAGTTATAATAATTAACTCTACATTCGAGATGAATAATACAAATTAAAAGACATTGTCGAGTATAAATGTTAATGGCGATTATAATCAGATTCAATAGCATAAATAAAGATGCATTAAGTAACAAAAATATGAATAAAGAAAAAGAGTCAACCGGTCTTCAGTGAGACGGAACTTCTTTCTTTTCATAAAGATGAATAAAGATGTGTACAAGAACTTTGTGATCCTTTTTGGATCTTATGGAGATATTTGATCACATATCTTCTTATTTCTTTGGAGAGGTATGTTTACATATTTTCTAGAGAGAGGGAGAGGGAGCCCTCCTCTTTTGGGAAGTCCTCTCCTCCTATTTATAAAAAGGGATATCCATAGAAAATCCTAAAAAAGGTACAATTTACAGGAATATTCGGTAGAATATTTCTTTTTGAGTTTTCCAAAGCAAACCAAATATTTCATGGCCTGTATATCCACGACAGTTGATGACGGTCCGACATTGGCGTGTACGTCCACGACCGTTGATGACGGTCCGACCTTGACGTGTACGTCCACGACCGTTGATGACGGTCCGACCGTGGCATGTACGCCCACGACCGTTAATGACGGTTCGACCTTGGCGTGTACGTCCACGACTGTTGATGACGATCCGACCTTGACGTGTGCGTCCACAACTACGACCATGATCACGATCTCATACCGAATTTCTCTGATCTAATTTTGACCCATACAATATGCTTAATTGATATTCGAGGTACTGTATAAATTTGGGATCCCAAATGAGGAAAATTTGACAGAATTACCGGAATACTATTGTATTTAATCCTTTATGATCACCATTGACTTTTTTGAAAAAAAAATATTGCAACTCCCAACCTATTCAAAATTAAGGAGATATAAATAAACTGTGTTTACTTTATTTCATTCTCTTACATTTTGCCATTGGCCAAGTTTGCTTAACTTGAAATACCAAACTTTGAGCTAGGGATGTTACGAGTGAATTGGAAAATCGCATCAAATCGAAAAGTTAAATTAAATTGATTATAATAATTCGATTAGGTTTGGTTTGATTTAGTTTGATATTGAGTAATAAAAAAATTCGAACCAAACCAACATATAAATATATAATCATTTTATAAAATTTAGACGTTATATAGAATTTTCTTTTAAAAAAAATATAGAAATATTTGAGATTCTCTTGGGATGTAATAATTAATAGAATATAAAGTACTCCATTTTTATTTACTTTAAATGATGAGTCATATTGTCACTTTCTTATCAATATTAGTAAAATGCGTCAATCTATTTGTTATTCCATATTCATATATCAAGATCTATTAAATTTTTATATCTTTTTCGAATTTGAAAATATATTGATAATTTAAAATTAAACAAAACGTATTATTATTTGGGTATCATACTGATTTTTATATTAATTACTAAATTTGGTTAACCTTGAAAGAATACATCAACGAAAAATTATTGTTAGATGATTAAAAAAACTATCATGTGTTATTAAGAAAATTCTTCCATAAAAAATATTTAATAAATTATATATTTTTAATTTTTATTATATATATATTATATATTTACTTGTTAAAATTTCAATAAAACAAAATTAAAATAATATTCATGTAACAAAAATATCTTAACAAAAGGAAATATGACAAATATTTGAAAATTATGATGTGAATAGCCATAGCCCATAAGACAAAATTCTTGGAAACTCAGAAATATATAAAGAGCAGTCGTGCTTTGACTGCAATACGTAAACCACAGTGTTTATAGAAGAGAATTAGACCCCGTCACCTAAAGTTTGTTTCTCTCCATCCATAAAAGTTCACGTTGGTTAGGTGAGTTCACTCATTAAACTTATATCTTTATATGCATTCACTATTTATTTGAAGATCTTCACAACCCGAGATCGCAAATTCTTCTTTTTCTTCATTTTTTGGACTTATTTGAGGTACTTATACCCTTTTTTTATTTGGTTTAATCTGTTAAAGTTTTGATCGTTATTTTGTGACAGTTTAGTATTTGATTAAAGATGTTAGCTTTAATTCAGGTTTAATCTGTTAAAGTTTTGATCTTTATTTTGTGGTAGTTTAGTATTCATTAAAGATGTTAGCTTTAATTCTTGATTTCTGATATGGGTTTTTCTCATTGCTTCATTTGGTTGTCTTATGGTTGAGTACTTTTTTTTACTGCAGGATTTTATAGTACTTGCAGTTTTTTGTTAGAATACTGAAACGTTTTATTTTTTAGTTTTTCTCTTTTCTGGTTACTTTTCTTTGATTCTTTTTGTGCTTTTGGCCAAAAAGTTTGAAACTTTTCTTTTGATGTTTCATCCAGATCTGATCTAGGATATTTTTGTTTCTTTCGTTTAAAATAATTCCTTTTCTTGGCGCCTTTTGATAACTTTTTTGGGATTGCTCTGTCAGCTGATTGTTCTTCCGTCCTGCATCTGGATCTGTTTCACATTTGCTTCCATGAATTGGTTTTGTAATTTGTTTCTATACCCTTTTAGTTTAAGGTATCTGAATTGCCATTTCCTTGATTCTATTACTGGTTTGATAAGCAACAGAATTTTGAATGACAGATAATATAATTAAATCTACGCCTAACCATTGACCTTTCTCGCTTGTGGTGTGCCGTTGCAAGACTTCATATCGTCCAGTTGTTGCCTATCTTGAGCAAATATTACCTAATTGAAGTCAGCTTGTGGTTTGAACTCGTGAGTGACGGAAATACAGCTGGAATTATGATTTTTGGATCTTTTATGCTTAATCCCAGAAGAAATAACCCATATGAAAAGTGATAATGAGAGTCGATGCTAGTACAAACGTCCCCTCAAAATGTGTTCTAATTATCTGTTCTCGTTGTTGCTATAGGCTACTCCTACTTGTACCTTTTATGCTTTCAGTTTCATCCTAAGGATTTTTTTCCCATCCTCTGATGACAGGTGATAACATGGCTTCTCCAACAAGAATTGGTCTTGCTGGCCTTGCTGTTATGGGCCAAAATCTTGCTCTCAATATTGCTGAGAAAGGATTCCTTATATCTGTTTACAATCGAACCACTTCAAAAGTTGACGAGACTGTTGAACGAGCTAAAAAAGAAGGAGATCTTCCTCTTTATGGCTTTCATGACCCAGAGTCCTTTGTGAATTCTATCCAAAAGCCTCGCGTGATAATCATTCTTGTCAAGGCTGGAGCACCAGTTGATCAGACCATCAAAACCCTTTCGGCTTACATGGAGAAAGGAGACTGTATCATTGATGGTGGAAACGAATGGTATGAGAACACGGAGAGGAGAGAGAAAGAGATGGCTGAGTTAGGTCTTCTTTATCTTGGGATGGGAGTTTCAGGTGGCGAAGAGGGAGCTCGAAATGGACCGTCTCTGATGCCTGGAGGCTCTTTTGAAGCCTACAAGTACATAGAAGATATCTTACTAAAGGTCGCTGCTCAAGTTCCTGATAGCGGACCTTGTGTTACATACATTGGTAAAGGTGGTTCCGGCAATTTTGTTAAGATGGTTCACAATGGAATTGAATATGGTGATATGCAACTGATTGCAGAGGCATATGATGTTCTGAAATCTGTTGGGAAGCTCTCTAACGATGAGTTGCAACAAGTTTTCTCAGAATGGAACAAAGGTGAGCTTCTGAGCTTCTTGATTGAAATCACAGCTGATATATTTGGAATCAAGGATGACAAAGCAGATGGATATTTGGTAGACAACGTTTTGGACAAGACTGGAATGAAAGGTACTGGTAAATGGACCATTCAGCAAGCTGCTGAACTTTCAGTTGCTGCTCCCACAATAGCGTCATCACTGGATTCTAGATTCCTTAGTGGATTGAAGGATGAAAGGGTGCAAGCAGCCAAAGTTTTCAAATCGAGCGGGGTTAGCGATGTCCTTGTTGAACAGCCTGTGGATAAGAAGCAATTGATTGACGATGTGAGAAAAGCACTCTATGCGTCAAAAATATGTAGTTATGCCCAGGGAATGAATTTGATAAGGGCAAAGAGTGTTGAAAAGGGATGGGACTTGAAACTAGGGGAGCTTGCTAGGATTTGGAAAGGTGGTTGCATTATCCGTGCTATATTTTTGGATCGTATTAAGCAGGCTTATGACAGAAACCCAGATCTCGCTAACCTGCTTGTGGATGAAGAGTTTGCAAAGGAGGTAGTTGAACGTCAGTCTGCCTGGCGAAGAGTGGTCTGCCTTGCTATAAACTCGGGTATTAGCACACCTGGTATGTCTTCAAGTCTTGCTTATTTCGACTCATACAGGAGGGAAAGGCTTCCCGCAAATTTGGTCCAAGCTCAAAGGGATTACTTTGGTGCTCATACTTATGAGAGGACTGATATGCCGGGGGCATTTCATACTGAGTGGTTCAAGATTGCCAGACAGTCGAAGATCTGAGTTTCTTCTGGTTACATTGTTGTCATTGACCTATTTGAATAAAGTTCACGTTATCACTGAATCTGGGAAGAGAGATCCTGTGGTATCATCATCTTGTCATCTGGTCACCCAGGTGTTGAAATTTTCGTATGTTTGTTGTGTAGCCTATTTGTATTTCTAGTCCTTGGCGGCTTTTCTTTCATATTATGTTTTCCAAGTTACTGAAAACCTTCGTACAAGAAAAGAAAGTATTATCCATTTTTTTGGATAAAGTTCTTAAATCTTTTTCTGTCCTTACTTTTGCTCTATCATGACTTGCATTCTCATTTTCCTTAACCATTTAATGCATTTATCTTCTTCCTTCACTCTACATTGTTCGGGTGTGTTACACGATATTATCTGTTTCATTTGAAATTTTTGTGCTAGTTTACTTGAGGATCTTGATTAACCTCTGATGTTAAATCAGAATCACAGAAGATCTGGTCCAGTATATTTTTACAGCATTTGTACATGGGTAATTGGCCTTTTGATAAGTTGCTTTACATACGGGGATATCCATCTTTTGCAGCTATGCTGCTAGCAATCCTTTCCTTTTTCGGAAGTTACATTCAAGTTCCCATGTTGTCTTTAATAAGCTAATAGTTGGAAATGTCAGAAGATTTTCATCACCGGATTTCACTTGGAACTAGGGACCTCGTAATTCAACTAATGATCAGTAATAAATGGACACACTTGGTCCGGTGTTTTCCAGGAGTCTTATATTGGTTGACGACTTGTATATCAGTGTTGGGATAAGTGTGAGATCTAGAGAACCTCTGATGTATCTTTAAAAAACAAGTTGTTTAGTATTGGAAGGAAATGGGTCCAAATAGAGTGAAATGATAGAAGATCATCGGTAGTGAAGGGGACTAATCTTTGATTAAGGCGTAGTTGATTGATCAATTGGTAGTGAAGTGGACATTTACTATAAATATCAGACATCCGATCTGCTATTACTTACATGGTGCTATTATAAGAACACTGAGTACTAATATTTCACATTTGCTGGATGCAAGAACATTGAGTATATAATTATCAGATTGCATCACATGGGGAAAAAAAGTTGATCAGTACAATAGTTCATAGCATATATCTAATCATCCTTTAAATTGGACTGGACTGATCAATTTTTAACCTCTTTACTCCCCCCCCCCCCCTCCCCAAACCCACACACCACACACACAACAACCCAGTAAAATCCCACCAGTGGGGTCTGGGGAGGGTAGAATATACGCAGACCTTACCTCTACCTCGGAGGGGATAGAAAGGTTGTATCCAGGAGACCCTGGGCTCAGAGACAATAGATCTATGATAACAAAATCCGAAAAATAATATTAGCAATGTGAGAGACACCAAATAAATGGAAAAGCAGTAACACAAAAAAAATAATTAAAAAATCACCTTTTGTCAAGTTGGAGTCGCTTGGCAAGGAGCAGATGCAGAAAATTCTGCCTTTAATTTCTCATGAGCAAATTTTCGGTAAGCAGATGGCCTTACCGAGACTTATTGTCCATGCTTCATGCATCTTTATCTCTGTCCTTATCCAAGTATCCATGGAGCCTGTACTCCGTTACTCTCTAGTCTCTATGCAGATTGTACTTTTACAAAAACACCTGTTTGTTGGTTTCTTATATCTAATTGGGTCACTTTAAATGTTGTGCTTGAGTTAATTCGCTAGCTGTTGTTATAGACAACTCATGTTTATACCTTCAACTTGTTGCAACATGGGACGTGGCTTTTCTAAACATCGCCTGAGGACTTCTAGTCGTAGATTGTGCATTTAGCCTGAACTCAAGATGTTTGCTAGCTTATGTGACAGATGTTTGAATTGTCAATTCTGCATGTCTTCTCCACATGGTTGGTTGTTCCATCAAAAGCTTTAGCTATATCATCTTGCTACTTCTAGCTTATAGCCTCATTAAAAGTAAGGAAACGAGATGTCATTGTGAGCAGAGCCAGACCTATGCCATACCGAGAGGGGTCACCAGCACCCGTAAAGTTCCGTAAAAATTTCATGTATACATGTATATGTCTTTAGAAAATAATGATATATTAGTGGTGGATACCCTATATACGAAGCATATTTTGGTTGAATCCAAAAGTGCACCCCCAACCTTCAAATCCTGGGTCCACCTCTGGTTGAGAGAATCCTGAATGTGAGGTTTTGCTACCGCACATAAATGCATGTCATTGTTTTGATGGGTATGACACTGCAAAGGATTCTGCTTTAGTTAAATACAGCATGTCGAGAACTTTTCAGTTGTTTAAGCACTGTAAACCTGTAGCTATCTTGATTAGTTTTTGGATTCTGCTTTAAGTCTGATCTCTGAAACCTCCACCAAAAATAGCAAAAAATAAAAAATAAAAAAAATTGACAGATCAGACTAATTAGGTCTTGAACTCATTCCTTCTCATTTACCTTATCCCTTCCCTTTCGTTTGATTCTTTTAGACAACTTACTTTTCTTACTACTTTTATGTAGCAATTCTTCCTATAAGGTAAGTTCTCCTACCAATATGATGAAACAGCTGGACAACCAGCTTAGAGTATCTGAAAACAAGAACTCATAATAAAAAGACTCTTTTTAAAAAAAAAAAAAAAACTGAAAATATAAGAACCTTCCACAATTTCCTGCTTCTTTTATTGGAATTCCAGCAGCCATCATAGGCTGACGAGATTGAGGAAATTTATCGGTTGAGAAGAAAGAGACGAAAATATGATATTAGAGGATATGCAAATATACCTCATCGACGACACTCTTAAATCTTGACATTATAGGATATGTGATGCATTACATTTGTTGTTCATGAGCTAAGTAGGTTTGCTCAATCTTTTACACGGTTTCTTCTTTCACCGTCGGAACCAAAATAAAAAAGTGTAATACTCCCTTCAAGATATCAACCCAAAATCTGATATCAGAAATGTACTAATGGCCGACGGTGAAGAATCAAACAAGAAGGATTTACATTGATTATGGTGTCTCAGTTTAGCCCTTAATTCACATGCTTTCCCCTTGTCGTTGATCTGCAATAACCATAATTTTTGCCACTCTTTGCTTTATGTCCTGGATCTTCTTTTGCTGCTTTTACATTCTTATCAATCAGTTTCTTCTTCGCCTGTCTTTGTTGTTCCTTACTTGTGAACTTTCTGTTGTCTTTTTCTGCATGCTTGAATTCATGCTTCCCGTAACGTTGCTCTACGCTTGTGCTTACTCCTTGTTGACTTGGACCAGATGAAGCGTCAGAAGCCATGGAGTCATCACTGCCACCACCTTCTTCAATATAATCAAAATTCTTGTATCCCTTCCTCGGAGCTCCTTCATCATCGTCGTGATCTTCACCATGATTATAGTCACGATAAGGTGAACCAATATACATTGTCCAACCGGACTCATTACTGCTGCATTCTTCTGTTATACCTCCAAATTGTTTAGGGTACTCCATTACTCTAACAGGAAAACGAAAGGCATTCAAAGAAAAAATAAAAATGACTAACCTTCTTTACTCATTCCTCAATGCATGTTTAGCTGGTGCAGCACAATAGCAAGACAGACTGGAATTGTAGGATTCTGTTCTTTCTTTCACTTATTAATACTTTGTTGTCACACCTGAAATACCATCCTCTTTACTCTCAGTGTCTACCTCATAAATAGAGAAACAGCTTATGAAATGGAAATACAAGGAGGGTGTCCCACTCCAGAAATAGGTAAGAAAGTGTAACCCCAAATGTTCTTGATTAATAGCAGAGGTCCTGTTACAGTACTCTTTGGTTGTAAGAACCTTTAAATTCCTTGTCGGTTTCATCCACCAAAGATCAGCCTTTCATGTGAGATATGTGCATTGAAGCCAACTGTGTTTTGGCATCTTATATGAGGTTAAATAAAAAATATAAAAAAAGGACAGCCCGGGTGCACTAAGCTCCCACTATGTACGGGGTTCGAGGAAGGACTGGACCACAAGGGTCTATTGTATGCAGCCTTACCCTGCATCTCTGCTGTTTTTACGGCTTGAATGACATTTTGGTCATATAGCAACAACTTCGAGGTTAAAAAATATAGCTTAATGTAAAATCTTAGCTTCCCCCTATAAACAGTCAAGTTTTTTGGTACTTTTGTTTTGTCCTTTGTCTGCCCTCATCTTTCACCTCATAAAGCAGGCATTTGTCTTTTGTTTTCTTTGGGGTTAAGTAAAACTGAAACTCACAGTAAACTTCCTGAAAAACTTTTTGACTTTTGATAGTAGCTAATGAGTAGCTATGTGATTATAGTTTGTTCAGTATCCTTTTGTGACTGGGGCCTTTGATGGGCAAAAAAGTTATTGGAGTAATCTGTTTTTTTACACTTCACTCATTTCGTCTGTTTCATTTCTTGCTACTATATCAACAACAACAACTACCCAGTATAGTCTCACGAAGTGAGGTTTGGGCAGTATAGACAGGCTTTACCTCTACCCGAAAGGGCAGAGAGGCTGTTTCCAATCGACCCTCGGCTCATTGAAGGAAAAACAAAAACAAAAAGAAAAAGATAAAGAAAAGGACATTAGTAACTTCAGCAGAAAAAGCGTACATAATTATCTAAATATAAGAACTACAAATAAAATAGCATGCAATAATATCAGAAAGTAACTACCATAAATAACTAACATTAGAGAGACACAATCCAATACACAAATCCTCTTGCTACTATGTCATGATTGGAAATTTGGGTTGTTTGTTGAATAAGTCTGACCTTCCAAGAAAAGGGAGAACTTTGCTCTGATTGTTTATTTCTTGTCAATTGTAATCCTTTTGGTAGTATTCTAACGAGTCTTCCCCACTTATATTCTTGTTTTTGGCCTTATTATCTCTTAAGGTTAGACAGCAAAAGTCCCTTAGCATATTTTTCAGACTATATATAATGGCTATGAAGAGGAGCATTGGCGTAACTGGTAAAGTTGTTGTTATGTGACGCGGAGATTACGGGTTCGAGCCGTGAAAATAGCCTCTTGCGGGGTAAGGTTGCGTACACTAGTCCCTTTTAGTCCGGCCATTCTTTGTATCCCGCGCATAGCGAGAGCTTAGTATACCAGACTGCTCTTTATATATAGTGGCTATCTTCTTTGATGGAATCTTGAAATTTTTTCTCTTTCTCGGCTCCATAAAGGAGTGCCCTGGAGCAACGGTAAAGTTATCTTCGTGTGATCTATAAGTTACCGGTTCGAGCTGTGGAAGCGGCCACTAATGCTTGTATTAAGGTAGGCTGTATACATCACACTCTTTGGGTGCGATCTTCCCAAACCCTGCGTGAACGCAGAATGACTTGCACCGAGCTGCCTGTTTTTTTTACTTTTTGGGCTTCATATGGGGGTCAATTGTTTGGAAGTTTTCAAAAATAATGGGACAACATTTCCTTAGCTGGGGATTTGATTCAACAGCTTGTTTGCTTTCATCATGTATTTCAAGATTTAAATTATGGAAATTCAGGCCTCATGTGCAAGAACATTGATGCTTTTTGGATTGCAATTATATGCATGTGTTTTCATCAATAATTTTTTTGTGGAAGTCATTCTTACACATCACCAAAATTCTATTCACATATCATTATCTTAAATCTTGGTATTTAGGCACTTTCTAAACAGCTCAAAGACAGATAATGGAATAATTATAAAGCACTTAATTATCTGGCAGTATTGAGTCATGTCTTATAAATAATATTAGAATTAAGTATAGTCATCTTTATGGCTTGTACAAATTGTTCTTTTTTAGTTGGAAATGAAGCTTTAAAATCTTATTCCTCAATGTGACAGGTGAGGTTCATGCATTTTAACCTGGCATTATTAGGTTTAATCATTCATTTATAAGTTCCATTATTCTAGATTTCATTCACTAATAGAAATATTCTTATCAGAAATGACCAACCAATGGCATGAGTCATGACAACACAAAGAGCAAAGAGCCATGGCCAGTCTGTTCTTTAAGTATATTCTCATTTAGTCTATTTCTTGATGGAAATTGAACATGTTAAGATGAATTAGAACATGGGTTAGTTAATTCTTCTTTTATTTTAAATTCCCTTTATTCCGTTGGGTGGTGGAGGAAGTAAAAAAGGCAACCCGGTTCACAAAGCATCATATGTTCACGTAGGGTCGAAGAAAGGGCCGCATCCAAAGGGTGTGACATAGATAACATACCCTATTTCAAGCAATAGTGACTGCTTTTACGGTTCAAATTCGTAATCTATAGGTCACACAAAGACAATTTTTAGGAGAGGTGGTTATCATGAAGGTAACATAAAATATACTCATATTACCTTTTGGGTAGACTGTTTAGGAGGGGGGGGGGGGGGGTGCTGCATATGATTTATGCAGCATTTGGTTGGTCATAATAAAAAATTCCTGCATAGTTTTTTATGCATTTGGTTGACAGTATTACGTAATAAACGTATTAAGTCACGCCAGAATTTATGTATTATTTATATGAGATAGAATGTGAATAAGAACATATGTATACATATTTTACAAAAATTACCTTAAAATAGGTATCTCTTCATTATAGTATGAGAGGCGTATCTAATGTAGAAGTTACGGATTCAAGTGAACATAGCTTTTGCTTATACCTTTTATTTTTCTCAAAAAATTATTAAATATGTATAAATAATAAATTTTGAATCCAATAAATTAGATGAGATATGGTAGAATTACAAATTTAAATACATTAAATTTAAATTCTGGATCCGTCTCTGACTATAATTATCCACCAGATGACAATTTCTACAGTATTAATCACCAGATTACTATCCTTTCAGTATTATTTACCGCATATCTTATATAACAAGCTAGTGAATTAAACGACCACTAACAGTTTGTTTGGTTTGAGGGATATATAATTTAATCTTTGTATAGAACTTCGTGTTTGATTATACCAATATTTGGTTTCAAGTATAAACCTTTGCATTACTAATATAATCTTAACGCAGACAACTTTACGAATTTCTAGTTGAGCCAATTGAGCAGCTCGTGATCATGTGATTACGGATTAATTATACAACAATATAATATGAAGACTGTAATGCAGTCAATAATAATTAAAAAAAACTATCATGTAAGGAAATAGGAATAAGAAAAGAAGTCATGCGAAATAAACAATTTATTATGTTAATTACACTCGGTTTCATACTTACTAGCAGTTGATTTATAGCCCGAATATCATGGATCATAACAACCATGCAAAAATGATTTTAATTTGCCTATGCATGAAAATTCATTTTTATAGAGTTATAGAGGCGAAATAAGTAGATTTATTCCTTTTAGGAGTTTTTTTTTCTCTTCCTTTAAGAAAGAGAGTCCTAATAGATTAAAAATTAGGATAAATTCCATCAAAAGCTGTCATTCAAGGAAGGATATATAAAGAGCAAAATCCAGTCTTTATGCATTAATAATTTCTCCAAAATTAATAATATGTAATCTCAACACGTAGTGGTCATAATTAGCCTAATACCTAATTATTTGTACAGCTAATAATTCTTGAATCATTTTTATTTCACACGTCTTTATGATCATGCAGCTGCTCTTCTGATGACAACGCATATCCAACTATATCATCAAAGAATCAATATCCATAAGATTTTCTTCAAGTTAGTAATATGTTAAATATTGTTTTACTGGCCATATGTTGATCAGTCCATAAAAAAATTGTTGCACCACTTTTGCTCCAAATATTTCTTTTAATTTCCCCCTCCTTTATTACCTCTCCAAATTTTACAAATGCATAAAATTATTTATTGTCATAATGTACAAAGTTATGGTTTCATATGGGTTGGCTTTAGTGTGACGATTATAAAAGTTTCTTCAAATAGTCAAAAGTACGAGGTTTAGATAAGTAATTCCTTTTCACTTTGAATTAGGAATAAGGTTTTGAATTCATCTTGATAAATTCAACAGATTTTTTTTTTATTTTTTAAATGGACTTAAATGGGCTGGTAAACTAATTAATTACTCTTTTTCTTTGTACAAATTTAACAGATTAGCTAGTATCTCAAACATGGGAGGAGTAGTGTTGGAAATGGGGCATGGGCCAAGCCGGGAAGGCCTAAGTAGTAAAGATTGCGAGAAATTTAAAAACAGCCATATTTATTACGGGTCGTTGAAAAATAGCCAAGTTTTAAAAGTCAACGAAATTTAGTTACTTTAAATTTGAATGAAAATACTGTTCAAATTTCGGAAAATTACACCTGCAAATTTTGCGGGAGTTCCAAGATAACTATGCTGGAACTCCCGCAAATTTTACGGGAGTTCAAGCATAATTATGCTGGAACTCCCGTAAATTTTACAGGAGTTCCAGCAAGTATAATTGTCCAGTGTAATATACTGGAGTTTGGAGCACTGATGCTCCGGTCTCCCGTAAATTCTGCAGGAGTTAGCAAAGTATACCGGTCCAGTATAATATGCCGGAGTTCGTACGCAAATGCACCAGAACTCCCGTATATTATACAGGACCGGTCCCTATGCAGAAAATAGTGGCTATTTTTCATTGATTTGGTAAACGCTGGCTATTTTTTATTGACCGGTATAAAAACTGGCTATACCATAATATTTTAACGTAAAAATTGCTTTACCTGAAAGTTTTGAGCCTGAATAAATAGCCCAGTTATATTTTATTTAGAGATCTTTATACAAATAGTCGGTCGAATAAATAGTAGGGAGAAGTATGCAAATTGCCCCTTAAAGTGGATGATCTCAAATTTTTGTCCCCACTTTTTATGGGCAGAATTTCAAATTTAACAAGTATTGCTTTCGCTTGCCTCATGAATAATACTTAACTTTAGACCTTAAAATTTTGCCTATAGAGTAATTGTGGGTCAAAAGTTAAAAGAATATTTCTGCTAGACTACACACTCATTATACATGATTATATAATGTGTATCAAAACCATTTGTGTAAAGTTATTTTTACAAAAACACAGGCAAATTCTTGAAAGCAAGATTCATATCATGTATATTTCCGAAGGTATAGTCACAACCAAGTTTCAATAAATCTGGCTAGCAGATAATAGTTAGGAATAGTGGTGATAAAATAAATAAAAAATAATAATTATTTACCCATTATTTACAATAAAATAATAAGATAATAAATTTTTTAAAAATTGGTCAAATATGAATAAGATCCATGTTGTTCACTTTAAAAATAAATAACTAATGAATTTAACTTTTACATTTGCAAATACTCAAAATGGGATTTTCTTATGTTTGGAAGACTAGTAATTCTCCCAAAAGTAATTATTCAAGAAGCCATGGATAATATCTATATTAATATTATCCGCCGGTTAACTCTTTTTCTATCCGTATAAAAATTTACTCATTTTTATATTACCCGTTCTCAATCCACCCATATTTTACCCGGCCAGCCCGTTTGCCACCCCTTGTTAGGAACGTCAAATTATATCAGAATTAACTAATTACAGGATTAGTCATCCCGGAATTATTATCTCACCCTCCCATTGAGATAAAATAACACTACACTCCTGGGATAACTAATCTCGGAATTAGTTATATCGCGATTTCATCCCAATCAAATATTGTGGTGACCCTTTCTTGTGTTTTAGAATCTCAATTCGGGCTCTGAGGCATTGAAAACCTTTTCTCAATTTGCGTGCACAGTCCGGACGCGCTTCCGAAAAGGTTTTATGTGAAATTTAAGAAAAATATTAAAATTTACCATTAAAATTAATTAAAGTTGACTTTGGTCAGCGTTTTTGGTAAACATACCCGGACCCATAATTTGATAGTCTTATAAGATCCGTAATAAAATATGGGACTTGGACGTATGTCCGGAATCGAATTTCGAGGTCTCTAGCTCGAGAAATAAATTTTTGAAGAAAATTGTTTGGTGAAAAATATAAGGATTTTTGAAAATAGAATAATATGTAATCTCATTGGTATCGGGCCCGTATTTTGGCTACGGAGCCCGGGACATGTTTGACATAGTATTTAAGTTGTATTTGTGAAATTTGGTAAAACAGAAGAGATTTGATATAAATCGGACCCTTGATTGAGAAAAAAGAAATTTTGAACTATCTTATGAATTTCATGAGTTTTGGTGTTAAATTCGTTATATGAGATGTTATTTTGACGATTTGATCGCACGAGTAAGTCCATATTATGTCTTTATACTTGTGTGCATATTTAGTTTGGAGCTCCGATGGCTCGGGTGAGTTTTGGATAGGCCACAAATTGAGTTTGGACTAAGAAAAAAATTTATGTTGCATCTTGTATTTGTTGTAGGCTATGATCTCGTAATTGCGTGGTCAGGCTTCGCAATTGCGAGCATGTCAGGCTTGGCAATTGCAAGGGTCTTTGTCGTAATTGCAAAGAAGCCCTGGCCAGCATAGTTCGCATTTGCGAAGCTAACAGGACAGGGGGAATCTTCGCATTTGCGATTGCAGCAGAAATGCGGAATGTTCGCAATTGCGATGCCTTTCTCGCATTTGTGGGCTTTGCAAATGCGAAGCTCCAATCGCAATTGCAACATCTGCAGCAGTTAAGTTGGGACTTGGACATGATTTTAAACTCATTTCTCAAATTTTCAAACCGTAAGCTCCCATAGGAGATTTTCCAATGGAGAGTTCTTCCCCAAATCATAGGTAAACGATTTCTAACTAATTTTCCTTAATCTATTTCATCTTTTTACAAGATTTTATCTCAAAATCTAGGATTTTTTGTGGGAAGTTGGGTGTTATCGGATAGAATTTTAATTTTAATATTTGGAGATTTAGACCTCAAATTGAGGTCGAATTTCAAAATCAATTGCATATTTGGGTTCGTGGGTGAATGGGAAGTCAGGTTTTAGTTCGAATTTCCAGTTTTGACCAAGCAGGCCTGGGGTTGTGATGACCTAAAGGGGTCATCACCTATTTTCTTAGCAGTTCCGTACTTCCGAGGCCTTCAAAATTTCATCTATAGTCGTCTCGATTTGTGTGCATAGTCCGAGCGTATAGCTAGAAAGCTTAAATATGAAATTTTGTAAAAGAATTCTAAATTTTGGTGTTAAAATGAATAAGTTTGACTTTGGTCAATATTTTAGGCACACGGACCCAGACCCATGATTTGACGGCCCCGGGGGGTCCAAAGGAAAATGTGGGACTCGGGTGTATGCCCAGAATTGAATTTCGAGGTCCCGAGCCTGAGAAATAAATTTTTAAAGGAAATTGTTTGTTTCCTGAATTTGTTAAGGAAATATAAAATGAAAATTAATTAGAACGTGTTGGTATCAGGCTCGTATTTTGGTTCCGGCACATGGTACAAGTCTTTTATGTGATTTATGATGTTTCTGTAAAGTTATGTTGAAATAGGACGTCGTTTGACGTGTTTCAGACTTAAAGTTCTAATTCTATAAGTTAATGAAGTTTGAGGAAAAATTATTGATTTTGAGGTTTGATTCGTTGTCTTTGATGTTATTTTGGCGATTTGATCGCACAGTTAAGTTCGTAGGATGTTGTTGAGTTAGTGCATGTGTTTGATTAGGAGCCACAGGGGCTCGGTAGTGTTTCGGATGTGTTTCGGGATGGTTTAAACTTAATAAAAATTGCAGATTTGCTTTAGTTGTTGCAGACCCCCATTTCTTCAACGCTTTCACATTGTTCTTCCCGCGTTCGCGATGCTCTAATTTTTCCCTCCTTCGCATTTGCGTCCCAGCCCTCGCTAACGTGTAGAGTTATTTGACCCTGGGGGCTTAGCCTTCTTTTCCTCTTCGCGTTTGCATACATGCAATCGCATTTTTCCTCTCGCGAATGCGATGGACTGTTAAGTGCTACCCTTCGCGAACGCGACCATCCTGTCGCGCACGCGAAGGGCAATTTCGCCCAGTTATTTGTTTAATTTCCAGAACAATGTTGTTGCGGGATTTCTCTAAGTTTTCACGAACTCCTTCTTCTCCAAGGTCCTTAGGCGTACATTGAAGCAATCCTTCAGCAAAACTTCTTGGGTTAGTAATCCTTTGATTATTTCCTTTCATTTTCTTCAACATCTAATAGATTCCTAAGCCTAAAACATGTAATTAATGGTAGAAATTATGGATTCGGATAGAGTTAGGGCTTTTTGATTTTTCTTGATTTAGACATCATTTTGGGGTCTTATTTGAAAAAAAATTATATATTCGGGCTCGTGGGTGAATGAGTGATATAGTTTTGGTCCGAACCTCGTGTTTTGACCCAGCGGACCCGTGATCGATTTTTGGTATTTCGGGAGAAATGCTTGGAAAACTATAATTAGGCATTCGGTTTGATTTGTTTAGCATGTATTGATGTTAGTCATTATTATATAGATTTGATTGATTTGGATCCGAATTCGAGAGGGAAAGCGGTAATTGTGGATTGATTTGGCCGTGGAAGTTGAGGTAAGTGTTCGGTCTAACCTTAGCTTGAGGGATTAGGAGTTTAGTCATATTTTCTACTTGTTTTGTGTCGAGTACGACGTATAGGCATGGTGACGAGTATCTATACGTTGGTGTCAAGCATGACTGTGACTCCTAAGTTGTTAACTGTTACTTCTTGTATTCTCAAATGCTCATATGATAGCCTTGATTACTGATTCCCGATACTGAGTAAGGATATAGTTTATTTACGTGGACTTTAGTTATGAATTAGTTTTAGTAAAATTGCGATAAGTAGAAGATGAATAGGATTGGTTATAGCTGAACCTCACTTGCCGGGACATTTGATTTGATACTCTTATTCCCTTGCCGGGAAATCATTATATTATCTTGTTCCCTTGCCGGAAATTCATTATATTATCTTGTTCCCTTGCCGGGAAATCATTATATTATCTTGTTCCTTTGCTAGGATTTCTCTATATGATACTCTGTTGTATCGAAATGAGAGTGGGTAGTACGCCTACCACAAGTTATTTATAAAATGGGAGCGGGTGGTACGCCTACCACATGATATTATGAAATGGGAGCGATCGATACGCCTACCACAAGATTGATGAAATGGGAGTGGGTGGTACGCCTACCACATGATATTATGAAATGGGAGGGGGTGGTACGCCTACCACGAGATGTGAGAACTTGGATCGGGTTGCACACTTGCAACATGATGAGCTGAATATGAAAGTTGTCTTATTTCTTTATTTTGTGTTAGAAGCTAAACTGTAGATGTACACTTTATTATTCCTGATATTTTATTTCTATCTGGTTCCCCTAAATCATGCTCCCTTCCCAAGCTTAAATTGTTTATTCTTATTGTTTCTCCGTTATACTTGTATATATATCTGCACAGGTTTAACTGGAGTCTGGTCCTAGCCTCGTCACTACCTCGCTGGGGTTAGGCCAGACACTTACCAGCACATGAGGTTGGTTGTGCTGATGCTACCCTCTGTGCTCTTTGCACAGATCCAGGTGTCGGAGTATCTTACAGTGTGCAGCAGTAGCCATGGAGCAGTCCTTCAGTCCACGAGATTCCCGAGGTAGTCCTGCAGACGTCTGCAAACCCAACATCTCTTCTACCTTTTTCTGCCCTGTTTCCCTTGTACCAAGATAGAGTTTTATTATGTTGTTTCAAACTTTTGTATTTAGAATTCTTAGATGGTCCGCGAGATGTTGTGACACCACGTGCTGGTTAGAGACTTGTATTGATGTTTTAGATGTTGTTTCTATATTTAGTTCAAATTTTCGCTATCTTTTATTAATCGACGTTTTTTAATTGTTTAATCATCTATTATTTAAATTGATTAATAATTTATAAAATGAGATAGGATAATGTTTGCAAATGTTCCTGGCTTGCCTATCTTCCACAAGTAGGCGCCATCACGACTCCTGACGGTGGGAATTCCGGGTCGTGACAAGTTGGTATCAGAGCTGTAGGTTACATAGGTTTCACAACTCACGCACAAGCTTAGTAGAGTCAGAGGGATCGGTATAGAGACGTATGTATTTATCCCCATAGGCTACAGAGTTAGGAAATTTTCGCATTTGTTCTTTCTTGTCGTGCGGATTTGTTCCTCAAATGCTAATTGAATTTATACTCTGTTCTTCCGCAGATGGCGAGAACACGTACTTCCTCATCTACTGCTCAACAACCCGAGCCCTCAGCAGCAGCTCCCACTAGGGGCAGAGGGTGAGGCCGAGGCCGTGCTAGAGGCCGAGGTAGGGGCAGAGTTTAGCCCCGAGCAGCAACACCAGTGGTAGAGCCTCAGGTTGATTTTGAGGAGGAGGTTCCAGCCCCAGCAGCTCTGGTGGGCCCAGATCAGGTCCCAGAGGGGTTCATTGTCATCCCAGTTCTTCAGGACGCTCTAGTCAGATTGGTACGCCTCATGGAGAGTGTCACCCGGGCGGGTTTGTTTTCAATGGCACCAGCCACTTCCTAGGCTGGAGGATGAGCTCAGACTCCTGCTACGCGCACTTCAGAGTAGGTAGCTCCCCAGGTTCAGGTTTCAGCGGTTCAGCCAGGTTTGGCAGTTCAGCCTGGTGTAGTTGCTCAGACTGGCGATGGAGCAGCTATATCCGCCGATGCTTTGTGGAGACTGGATAGGTTCACCAAGCTCTTCACATCTACATTCAGCGGTGCCTCCACTGAGGATCCCCAGGATTTCCTATATAGTTGCCACGAGGTTCTGAGGAACATGGGCATTGTTGAGACCAATGGAATTGATTTTGCTGCATTTCGCCTATCCGGATTCACCAATACTTGGTGGAGGGATTATTGCCTAGCCAGTCTAGCCGGGTCACCATCTTTGACATGGGAGCAGTTTTCAGCGTTGTTCCTGGAGAAGTTTCTCCCAGTGACCCATAGAGAGGCCTTTCAGAGGCTGTTAGAGAGCCTCTAGTAGGGTTCCATGATGGTCACTCAGTACGAGACCAGGTTCATCGATATAGCTCGCCATGCTCTTATCATACTTCCCACCGAGAGAGAGAGAGAGAGAGAGAGAGAGAGAGGGAGGGAGAGAGAGAGAGAGAGGGTTAGGAGGTTTATTGATGGTCTTATTCAGCCGATTCGTCTTCAGATGGCCAAGGAGGTCAGGAGTGAGATCACTTTTCAGGAGACAACCAATGTGGCCTGCAGAGTTGAGATGGTTTTGTCACAAGGAGGTGGTCATGGGTCGGATAAGAAGCCCCACCGTTCAGGAAGATTCAGTGATACGTCGTCTGGAGGTAGATATCCATATGGTAGAAGTCATCCTCCTAGGTCCTTTCAGTCAGCAGGTCAACTATGGTACTTCCGGTGGTAGTGGTTCTCAGCCGCATTATTCCGATCAGCAGCCTTACAGTGCACCAATCAACACCTATCAGTGCATCACCGCTTTAGAGTTTTTAGGGCCGTCCACCGAGGGATTGTTTTACTTGTGGCGACACGAGGCACATTTTTAGGTATTGCCCTCGAGCTTCGAGTAGTTCTCCGCAGCAGAGTTCTCGTGCTATGGTACAGGAACCAGATGTTCCATAGCCTACCCAGCCAGCCAGAGGCAGGGGTAGAGGTGTTAGAGGTAGAGGTAGAGTTCCTAGAGGTGGAGCCCAGCCAGCAGCAGGCCATCCTAGAGAGGTAGTTCAGGGTGGTGGGGCCCAGCCCCGATGATATGCCCTTCCAGCCAGGCACGAGGTTGAGTCTTCAGATGCAGTCATTACAGGTACTATTTTGGTTTATGATGATTCGGTACCCGTGGTTCGTGATTTTCCTGAAGTCTTTCCTTCAGACCTGCCGGGGATGCCGCCCGATAGGTATATTTATTTATGCATTGATCTGGCTCCGAGCACCCAACCCATTTCTATTCTGCCATATCGCATAGCCCCGCCAGAGTTGAAGAAGTTGAATGAGCAACTACAAGACTTGTTTGAGAAGGGTTTCATTAGACCCAGCGTTTTTCCTTAGAGTGCGCCGATGTTGTTTGTCAAGAAAAAGGTGGTTCGATGAGAATGTGCATTGATTACCGGCAATTGAACAAGGTTACAATAAAGAATAAGTATCCGTTGCTGAGGATCGATGATTTGTTTGATCAACTTATGGGTGCAAAGGGTATTTTCAAAGATAAGACTTGATATCTGGCTACTATCAACTGAGGATTAGGGCATCCGATATCCCTAAGACAGCTTTTCGCACTCGGCACGACATTACAAGTTCTTGGTCATGTCATTTGGGTTGACAAATGCCCGAGAGCTTTCATGGACTTGATGAACTGAGTGTTCAGGCCTTATTTGGACTCGTTCATGATAGTTTTCATTGATGATATTCTGATATAATCCCTCAGTAAGGAAGAGCACGAGCACTATCTCAAAGTGGTTCTTCAGACTCTGAAGGATAGTCAGCTATAGGCAAAACTCGAAATGTGAGTTATGGTTGAGTTCAATTGCATTCCTGGGTCATGTTGTTTCGGTAGAAGGTATTCAGGTTGATCCGTAGAAGATTGAGGCATTCAAGAACTGGCGAGACCAGCATCAACTACAGAGATTCAGAATTTCTTGGGATTGGCAGACTACTATCGTCTGTTCGTTGAGGGGTTCTCATATATCGCATCCCCGATGACCAGGTTGACACAGTAAGGTGCCCAGTTTAGATGGTCAGATGAGTGTGAGGTGAGCTTTCAGAGGCTCAAGACAGCTCTGACTACGGCACCAGTGTTGGTTTTTCCCACAGGTTCAGGGCCTTATGCAGTCTATTGTGATGCTTCCCATATTGGGCTTGGTGTAGTGTTGTTGTAGGATGGCAATGTCATCGCCTATTCTATGAGACAGTTGAAGATTCATGAGAAGAACTATCCAGTGCATGACTTGGAGTTGGCAGCCATTGTTAACGCATTAAAGATTTGGAGGCACTATTTGTATGGCGTGGCATGTGAGGTGTTCACTGATCACAAGAGTCTTCAGTACTTGTTCAAGCAAAAGGAGTTGAATTTGAGGCAGAGGATATGGTTGGAGCTGTTGAAGGATTATGGCATCACTATCTTATATCACCCGAGAAAGGCCAATGTGTTGGCCGATGCTTTGAGTAGGAGGTCAGCCAGTATGGGCAGTCTTGCTTGTATTCCGGTGAGTTAGAAGCCGCTTGCGTTGAATGTTCAGGCTTTTGCCAATTGATTTGTGAGGTTGGATATTTCTGAGCCTAGTCGAATGTTAGCTTGCACAGTCGCTCGTTCTTCATTGTGTATCCGTGATTGGCAATTTGATGATTCCCATTTATGTGGCCTTAGAGACACGATGCAGCGAGGAGGTGCCAAGCAGGTTACATTGGATGCTGATGGAGTCTTGAGATTGCAGGGGCGAGTTTGTGTACCTAATGTGGATGGGCTTTGAGAGTTGATTTTAGAGGAGGCTCATAGTTCCCGGTATTCTATTCATCTAGGTGCCACGAAGATGTATGAGGATTTACGGTAGCATTATTGGTGGCATAGAATGAAGAAGGGTATTGTTACATATGTGCCTCGATGTTTGAATTGTCAGCAGGTTAAGTATGAGTATCAGATACCTGGTGGTTTATTTAAGAGGATTGCAATTCCCGAGTGGAAGTGGGAGCGGATCACTATGGACTTTGTTACTAGACTTCTGTTGACTCGAAAGAAGTTCGATACTGTTTGGGTCATTGTTGATAGACTGACCAAGTCACGCATTTCATTCCTGTGGCAGTCTCCTATTCATCCGATATGTTAGCTGGTATTTATATCCGGGAGATTGTTTGCCTTCATGGTGTGCCGGTATCTACTATTTTGGACCGAGGTACGTAGTTTACCTCGAATTTATGTAGAGCATTTCAGCGAGATTTAGGCACCCAGGTGGAGTTGAGTACAACATTTCATCCTTAAAAGGACGGGAAGTCCGAGCGGACTATTCAGATATTGGAGGATATGCTCCGAGCTTATGTTATTGACTTTGGAGGTTCATGGTATCAGTTCTTGCCTTTAGCAGAGTTTGCCTACAACAACTACCAGTCAAGTATCTAGATGGGTCATTATGAGTATTTATATGGTAGGCGGTGTCGATCTTTAGTTGGATGGTTTGAGCTGGGAGAGGCTCGGTTGTTGGGTACAAATTTTGTTTAGGAGGCCTTGGACAAGGTCAAGATCATTCTGGATAGGCTTCGTACCGATCAGTCCAGGAAAAAGAGCTATACATATCTTAAGGTTCAAGATGTAGCTTTCATGGTTGGTGAGCGGGTATTGCTCCGAATGTCGCCTATGAAGAGCGTGATGAGATTTGGGAAGAAGGTCAAGCTTAGCCCAAGGTCATTGGTCCATTTGAGATTCTTGATCAAGTAGGAGAGGTGGCTTATTGACTTGCATTGCCGCCTAGCTTATCAGTAGTGCATCCAATTATTCATATGTCCATGCTTCGAAGATATCGCGGTGATCCAGCCCACGTGTTAGATTTCAGCACTGTCAAGTTGGACAAGGACTTGTCTTATAAGGAGGAGCCAGTAGCTATTCTATACCGGCAGGTTCGTCAGTTGAGATCAAAGAGTTTCCCTTTTGTTCGCGTTTAGTAGAGAGGTCAGCCTCATGAGGCATCGACCTCGGAGTCCGAGTCTGATATGCGGAGCCTTTATCCTCATCTATTCCCCGACTCAGGTACTTCCTTCTTCTGTCCGTTCGAGGACAAAAGTTTGTTTTAAAGGTGGAGAATGTGACGATCCAAAGAGGTCATCACCTATTTTCTTATCCATTCCGTGCTTCCGAGGCCTTAACAAGCTCATTTATAGTCACCTCAATATGTGTGCGCAGTCCCAACGCGTAGCCGGAAAGCTTAAATATGAAATTTTGTGAAAAATGCTAAATTTTGGTGTTAAAATGAATAAGCTTGAGTTTGGTCAATATTTTGGGAAAACAGGCCCGGACCCGTAATTTGACGGTCCTGGAGGGTCCATAGGAAAATAGGAGACTCAGGTGTATACCCGGAATCGAATTCCAAGGTCTCGAGCCCGAGAAATAAATTTTTAAAGGAAATTATTTTTTTCTTGAATTTGTTAAGGGTAGTTTAAATGAAAATTGATAGAATGTGTTGGTATCAGGCCCGTATTTTAGTTCTGCATCCCACATGTCTTATATGTGATTTAAGATGTTTCTGTAAACTTTGGTTGAAATCGGACGTCGTTTGACGTGTTTCAGACATAAAGTTCTAAATTTGAAAGTTGATGGAGTTTGAGGTCTCGTCCGGGAAAAGAAAGGTTAAAGAGTCAGTCGGCTTGCCACGCTTGCCTTACCTTTGATTTTGAGTTTGATTTGTCGTTTTTTTATGTTATTTTGGCGATTTGATCGCACGGTTAAGTTCGTATGATGTTTTTGAGTTAGTGTATGTGTTTGGTTAGGAGCTACATGGTCTCCGGAGTATTTCGGATGTATTTCGGGATGGTTTAAACTTAAGAAAAATTGCAGATTTGCTTCAGATGTTGCAGACCCCCATTTCTTCTACGCGTTCGCATTGTTCTTCTCGCGTTCGCGATGCTCTATTATTTCCTTCCTTCTCCTTCGCGTCCTAGCCCTCGCGATTGCGTAGAGTTATTTGACCCTGAGGGCTTAGCCTTCTTTTCCTCTTCGCGTTCGAATACATGCAATCGCATTCGCGTAGCTTGGCAGGACTTCTTCATCGCGTTCGCGTGATGGCCCACGCATTCGCGTTGGTCAATTTCGGGAACCCAGCCTTTTTTACTCTCCATTTTCGCATTCTTCCTCTCGCGAACGCGATGACCTATTAAGTGCTACCCTTCGCGAACGCGACCAGCCTGTCGCGAACGCTAAGGGAAATTCGCCTTGTTATATTTTTAATTTCCAGAGCAGTGTTGTTGCAGGATTTCTCTAAGTTTTCACGAATCCCTTCTTCTCCAAGGTCCTTAGGAGTCCATTGAAGCAACCCTTCACCAAGACTTCTTGGGTTAGTAATCCTTTGCTTGTTTCCTTGCATTTTCTTCAACATCTAATGAATTCCTAAGCCTAAAACATGTAACTAAGGGTAGAAATTGAGGATTCGGATAGAGTTAGGGCTTTTTTTTATTGATTTAGACCTTGTTTAGGGGTCGAATTTGAAAACGAATTATATATTCGGGCTCGTGGGTGAATTGGTGTTATGGTTTTGGTCCAAACCTCGTATTTTGACCAAGCGAGCCGGGGGTCGATTTTTGGGATTTTGGAAAGAATGCTTGGAATACTGTAATTAGGCATTAAGTTTGATTTGTTGTTGATGTTATGAAGTCATTATTGTATAGATTTGGAGCTGAATCCGAGAGGGGAAGCGGTAATTGTGGATTGATTTAGCAGTTGAAGCTGAGGTAAGTGTTCGGTCTAACCTTAGCTTGAGGGATTAGGAGTTGAGTCATATTTGCTACTTGTTTTATGTCGAGTATGACGTATAGGCATGGTGATGAGTATCTATACGTTGGTTTCATGCATGACCGTGAGTTCTAAATTGCTAATTGTTGTATTCTCAAATGCTCCTATGATAGCCTTGATTACTGATTCCCGATATTGAGTAAGAATTTAGTTTATTTCCGTGGACTTTAGTTATGACTGAGCTTTAGTATAAATTGTGATAAGTAGAAGTTGAATAGGATTGGTTATAGTTGAAACTCCCTTTCCGGGACATTTGATTTGATACTCTTGTTCCATTGTTGGGAAATCAGTATATTATCTTGTTCCCTTTCCGGGAAATCATTACATTATCTTGTTCCCTTGCCGGGATTTCTCTTTGTGATATTGTGTTGGATCCCAATGGGAGTGGATGGTACGCCTACCATATGATATTATGAAATGGGAGCGGGTGGTACGTCTACCACTAGATTGATGAAATGGGAGCGGGTGGTACGCCCACCACATTATATTATGAAATAGGAGTTGGTGGTACGCCTACCAGGAGATTTGTCTATATATATATGAATGATATGTTTCATGTTGCATCTCTATATGTATGCACATGTATGTATGACCTTGCTCCAGTGCTATCAAAGGCGTGCTAAAGTGCGCTTAAGCCCCGGAGCGATGCTCAAAACATATTCATCGTTTCTCCTCACTTAGTGGGCGCTTCAGTGTTGTCATCAAGGCTCTAAGGCATACTTTTCCTTGCCAATGAGAAGAGGCGACACTAAATAATTTATGTTTCACTTTATCGCAATTTTTCTTTAATTTCTTTGTATATATGGTATTCATGCTTATAAATATTTGACTTTGACTACACATACATATTTGTAGTTTTTCTTCATTTGCATTTTTCTTCATTAAAGCTCATACTTTATTTACGCTTTACGCTTAAAGCCCAAGCATACATTAATTTTTTTTTTTTTGCACTTTCGGATTTTGATAACACTGTCTTGCTCTCATTATTGGTGTCAAATGTGGATGAAGGAAGAGGATTGCATTAGGTTGATAACCAAGGCAAAACTAGTCAATTCGTGATAATTCTCACAATACTTTAGCCCAGCCCGACTTGATTAGAATTGAGGTATAATTGTTGTTTAATACATATAATGCTTACAAAAAGACAACTTTATTATGCATATGTATATGGAAGGAGGTGGATGAGAAACAGTAATTGGAAGTCAATTTTAGAAGAGATTATCCAATTTGAGAACACAATATTATAATGGCCAATCACATACTATGATGGATGACGAAATCTAGGTCAGTTAAAAATTATTTTAAAGCATGTAATTGATCATTATTTAAATAATGATGAGTCGAAATTCACTTGAATTGAGGTAGAAGGGACCCATATATATGAGGAATTGTAATTGTCCATATTGTTTACTTTTAACATCTAATTTGCTACCTAAATGCTGGCGTCTTACCTTTTTATCAACTGGCCATTAGTTGAGTTTTCCACAATACAACAACTGGTTTAACATATTGTGAGCCTTTTGAGTATTTTACCTTTGGCTTGTTTTCTCATTCACTCAACCCCACCCATCAAAATTGTCTAGATGAGTTCATTGATTTTGTGGTTAAGTCATTCTTTATTGTTCATTTGCACTGTGAAAATAGAAGATCAAGAATGGACTTGTCCTTATCTTTTTCTGCTTAATTACCTTTTTGGTATTTGAAGAAAAGCTTTAGAATAACGGTAAAATTGTCTTTGTGTAACTTTTAAGTTACGTGTTCCAGTCGTGAAATCAACCACATGCTATTTACATCACATTTCTTGGGATGCTGTCCTTACTCGAACCCTGCGTGAATATAGGATATTTCGTGCATTAGGCTGCCTTTTTATTTGCCGCATAACTCGAATGATGTGTGCGTAACTCACACATCATGTGTTATGCTTTCACCATTTTGAACTGGGGGCTTTCGACCATACCTCGTGGTGTTTTTTTTCCCTTTACTCTTTTTTTCTTGTATTAATTTTATCAATTTTTGAACAGATAAAGGGGATTTTATTCTATATGAAAACCAGTAAATTTGATTAGATGTTCCTATGTACAAAAAGAATTAGTTTAGTGCAAATCAGGAGTCATTTACCTTTGGCTTTTTTCCCCATTCACCCCACCCCACCCCACCCAACCCCTCAAAATTGACTAGATGAGTGCATTGATTTTGTGGCTAAGTCATTCTTCATTTTTTATTAGCAAAAACTGTGGATTGACGTAGTACAAAATAAAATGATTGTAGGAGAATATTCTTATTGTAGCCATATATCTCAGGCAGGGCATGTTCTTGAGTCTGAATACACAGCATTAATCCACTTAATAACATCTCAGATTTTTTTCATCTATTCTTTATGATTAATATTAATGGCTTTTTCCGTTTTATATATGTTTATTCCTAGTTCAGGACCATTTTTTTTCATGTGAATGTTAATGTCAGCCTATTAGAGAATATCCCATAATCAACTAGTTCTTGTCTGAAATGGGAGAACTGTTCTCTTATAATTTTGGTCATATGTTGTATAATTATTATGGTACTAGCTTCTTGTATGGTCACTTTTCACAATGTTGGCACTATAAGATGAATATATGCACTTGAAAATAAAGGCCACTTAAGAAACAATTCTATTTCATCAATTCTTTATTTAAACCTACTCATATATATAATAGTCTCTCTATTTCTTCGGGTCATTAATCGCCGTCTTTTAATTGCTTATTCATCTATTATTTAAATTGTTGAATCATGTATAAAATGAGATAGAATAATGTTTGCAAATGTTGTTGGCTTGCCTAGCTTCCACGACTAGGCGCCATCACGACTCCTGTAATGACCCGACCGGTCGTTTTATAGAAATAAAGCTCTGTTCAGTGGCATAAGGCCTGGAGTAGCTTCAGAACATGAGCATCGACTTATGTACATGGTGGAGTTCGGGTTTCGGATGATTTAGAGTCAATTCTAGAGAAGAAACCTTATTTTGGAAGTTAGGACGGTGAAAATTTGACCAAAATTGGACTTTTGTGTAAACGACCCCAGAATGGGTCGTGGATGATCTCAACAACTTTGTATGATGATTTTGGACTTAGGCACGCGTCCGGGTTCAGATTTGGAGGTCCGTAGATTAAATTGATGAATTTCAACAAAAGTTGATGTAGGAAAATGAAGAAGTTTGACCCATATTTGACTTTTGGGAAATCGGGGTCAGAATGCGATTTCGAGTGTTGGAGAAGCTCCATTATGTTATTTTGGTCTTGTCTGCAAACTTTGGCGTCATTCCGAGTTGAATTGATAGGTTCCGGCATGAGATTCGTTATTTGAAGATTTGAAAGTTCATAATCTTGATTTTTAATTCGATTCGTTGTTTCAATGTTGTTTTAAGTGATTTGAAGCTTCGAGCGAGTCCGTGTTAGGTTATGCGACTTGTTTGTGTGATTAGACGGGGTTCCGGGGGTCTCGGGTGTGTTTCGGATGGGCTACAAAGCATTTCCTTCTATTTTTGAACAGTTGTATCTGCTGCTTCTGATATCCTTCTCTGCGATCGCAATGTCCCTTCGCGATCACAATGCTTTGGATTTCTTCACTATGCGATCGCATCCCTGGTCCCGCGTTCGCATAGTGTAAACCAGGGATCTGGGGCACTTGAGACTTTTCTTCTTCGCGTATGCATGAAGTCCCACGCGATCGCATAAGCCACCCCTCGTTACCCTTCGCCTTCTCATCTATCTTTACCTGAACGCAATGCACAATTTTGGGCCCTCTCAAAGCTCCTCTATGCGATCGCAACCCCTACTCCGCGATCGCATAGAACAAATCTGGGCAGGCAATTTTAAATCCCAAATTCGAGGGTTTCACCATTTATTCACATTGTTTATTTATGGAGCTTGGTTCTTGGAAATTTTTGAAGGGATTTTCACTTGGGAAACTTGAGTAAGTGTTTCTCACTTGATTTAGACCAACTTCCATGAATCTACTCTTAATTTCATCCTTTAATTTCAGTTTTTGAATGAAAAATGAGTAGAACTTCATAGACCGAATTGTTGGGTTTTGAGGGAGTGTTTGATCTCCGATTTGAGAGATTTTTATATGGTTAGGCTTGTGAGAGTACGAGGGTTCTGAAAATATTAAATTCATCTGGTTCCGATATGTTGGCCCGAGGGGCATTTTGGTCATTTTACCTAATTTCGCGCTTTAGCTTTGAATAAATTGTAGAATCAGTTGCTCGAGATATTATTTACAATGTGTGATTTAATTGAATAGATTTCGGCCATTTGGAGTCGAGAACTCGTGGCAAGAACGTGGTTGCTAGTTGGTTTTAGCCGGATTGAGGTTAGTATCTTGCCTAACCTTGTGTGGGGACTTCCCCTTAGGAGTTGAGTCTTCTCTGTTGATTGTATTCCGTGTACGTGAATGGTTAGTCGATAATGATCTTAGTCTGTTAAATTTTTCACCTAAGATAAAAATCTTAGTCTAATGAATCTTTCACCTACGATTAAGGTAGAAGATCTTAGTCCGATGAAGGTAGAAGATCCTAGCTTTTTTTATTTTTGATTGGTGTAATAAGGAAGGTCAGCGAGCAGTAGCACCAGCAGCAATCGCAGTGAAATCACAGCTCCTAGTAGTCCCAGCTACCAGACACTCCCAAACTACACTGACCTGATTCCTGTTTAGCCCAGGATATCTAGGCAACCTCTGAATCAGGGTGCGCTCAAACTTTTCAAAAATGCGTCACACGGAATTGTCAAATGGGCAAAAATTGCTCGTATTTGCTCACTTGTCTTTGCCCGAAAATATTTCATGTTTCCGAGCAAAGAGGGGCAGCTGTGAGCACGTGATTTTTGCCCTATATTTGCATTATTCCCAAAAAATCAAATAAAATAATTTTTCTTTATTTTTACAATTTTTGTGAATTTTGTGTTAATTGTTTGCATTTTATTTTTGTGTGTTAGTTCATAAAAATACAAAATACGCATTTTCATCTAGGAATTAATATCATATTTAAGTGTTAATTAGGGGTTAATTTGTTTTAGCAAAAAACATGAAAATCACAAAATTAGTTCATTATACATTTTAATCATTTTATTTGGAATTGGTCATAGAATAGATTTTACAATAATTATTGGAATTGTTTAGTTTAGTTTAAATACATTAGGTTTTTAATTGTTGCAATTTTATAAAATCAGAAAAAAATAAAAAAATAAAAATTAAAACGGAAAAATAAACAAATAAAAGAAATAATTGAAGAAAGAAAGCAAAATAAAAATTACAAAGAGTATTGCCCAATTTTGGGCTGTTACACGAATTGGAATTAGCCCAAAATGGTTTCAGCCTATTCTCGCCCCAATCCATCCCAAATACCTCCCAACCCGGTCCATCTTTAGCCACAAACCAAACGACATCGTTTTGATCCCAATAGATCTGAGCCGTCGACGGTACTTGATCCAATGGATGGGAACTCCCCTTTTCATTAATATATTAGTGTCCGAACATAACCCCTCCCACCCCCGTCTCAACCACTGTCTTCTCCACCCAGCCTTAGATCGAAGAACCCTAGTTGCGCCGTCCTTAAATCCCCAGGCCGTCGGTGGCGGTGCCGCCTCCAATATCGCTCAAAACCACACCCCTGTACCTCCTCGACTCCTTCGGTCCAAATCTGTAGCCTTTGGCCATCGAATATCAACCAATTGTTTCGAACATTGAATTGAAATCTACGGCCAAGTCACAAATTCATCCAGACAAGCCCAAATTGATGCCAGATGGTATATTGATCTTCCTCACCTCGAGTCTAGGGTTATTTTACTTCAAATCTCAATGGTCCGCCCTCAAGTCCCATCTAGGGTTCGTCTGTTTTGGCTTTGTTTGGGGATTTCTTTTACTGTAAGTCCTCTTTAGTGTTATGACTTTAGTTTGTATAGTTTAATAGTTTCTTCTTCTTCTTCTCTGTTGATTTGATCGATTGTATAAATTGTTCATAGTTACTCTGATTTCATACTCGTTGAGTTTAGGCCTGATATGATTAGTTTGATTTATGTTTTATTCTTAGTTATTAGTTTAGTTCATTTCGATTAACAGTATGTTTAAAAGTTCTGACTTATAGTTAGCTTAATATATTAGTCGGATTAGTTATTTATCAACCATATTTTAATGTCGTTCATAGATAATATTAAATATTAGTCGAATAAATAGTGTTAAGGATAGCATGTTGATGTCTGCTTTGATTGTTCTACTTCTTCTTCTTTTTCTGATTGTTTGATGATTCTATGTTAGTTGTTAGCCTAGTCGAGTCTCATGTTGATAATTACTGTAATTGATTAATTAGTTTGGGTTGTTAGTTAATTAGACTGGTTTAATTTGGATTTGGAAGTTGTCAGGGAATTGGTTTCAATTAAGTGTTAATTTGTCAGTCTTAGTGTTAATGAAGAATTTGTTTGGGTATAGCTGATAGTTCATTATTTAGTTAACTGTAGCTAAGATTTAACTAGGGTACAAGGGGCTGAGGTTGGGTAGTAATTATTGGGTACAAATGAGGGTAGTTTGGGGATAAAAAAGGGTAGTTTTTTGAATAATAGTAATTCTAAAATAAGGGAAGGGTAGTATAGGAATTTTCTTGCTAAAAAATATCCTAGAGGCTTCTAGAATAGGACTTTGGTGTAGATATTAATAGAATTAGGGCAGTAACTTGTTTAGCAAGTTTAAAATTGAGGGGCTAAGGTTGTAAATAAATAGGGACTGATGGTGCAAGCCTAAAATGTGAGGGTTGCCCTTATTTCTCCTATAAAAGGGCATTAAATGCCTTGTAAAAGAGTCTTCAGTTTTTAGCCCTACAATATTCCATAGAAAACAATTTTTCTTTGGTCTTAGTTTAAGATTTAGCTTCAAATTCAAATAAAAAATTCCCCAAAAAAGGGCAGATATCTCCAGAAAAACTAAAAAGATGAAGTGTTTACTGTTTCATTGAGGTTTTCAAGTCAGTAAATGGGTTTTAGCTTTCAAATTGTTCCATATGCTTGGGTTCTAAGGATATTAGTCTGTTTCAAGTGGTTGGGTTTGTTCTTACTGGTTTTGTGGCTTTTCGTTGGATTTCAAAGTTTCTGGGTTAATAGTTTGAATTCCAGGTCTTTACGATCACTGCTGATTCATTGAAGTGTTGTTGTTTGAATTTTCTCATCTTGCCGCTCTATAACTGCCGCTGGCTCTCCTTTCTGTTAAATTTCATTTCCAGGTATTATTTTGAACTCAATGTCATGTAGGTGTGAGCTGGAAGCTGAAATAAGAAGTGTCCTGAATTTTATGTGACTTTGAATGTCTACTGTTGACTGTTTCATAGCTATATTAGTGTTGTAGTTTCAATTGGCCTTATATGAACTTATTTGTAGTGGTAAGGTTATAAAATCAGGATGTTAATGGCTTGCTAGGAATTGGTTTGGACTAAAATCATTATCGAGTAATAGGGATTGTATCAACTGAACATCTGTTTTGGTTTGTTTAAGCTTGAACTTTACAGCTTTCATTTGAACTTTTGTGCTCACTATGGTTAGATAAGGATGTTATATCATCATGGTAATCGAGTCTTCTCCTTGCTCAATAACTAGTTGAAATAAGCAGGTGGGTTTAGGATGTAATATGGTGTGATTCTCGATCCTTTGTACCTAATAACAACTTTGTACTAGTTAATTTCACACTCTTGAATCACAAGCATTTGGTTTGAAATCAGTATCTGTGTGGATTGTTAATTACTGTGGAGTTGATACGTCGTTTGATTTTGGTTAATTGTTGGCAAAGGGTGTTACGGAATTGGGGTGGCTGGTTTGTTTCTCGTCGAAGTAAAATTGAATTGGACTATCTGCCTCGTTAATACCATTCACAAATTTTTAATTCATGATCATATGATTTCGTTGGTTATTGATAGCTTTCAAACGAATTGAAAAGGGCTTGCTTGTCATTTAATTTGTGGCTTGTTAACAATGGGGATTTGATCCTTGGATCATTTAGACAGCTTGCTTTGGTTGCAGTTTAGCATGGGGCTGACTCAGGCCCGTTTGTTGCCTTCAAATTCGTCCCAGTTTTTGCTATTTGGGCTCATTGGCCTAGCCATTTGGGCCCGGTTCAAAGGTTCCTTCATTTGATTTATATGGTATTTGGAATTAGGGTTTTGAGTTAGGTATTAGGTTTTAAACTAAAAGGCTCGTGTTTGGACCCAGACTTGAACTTAAGGCTCGGATATTAAATATAATCAATTAGGATCTTTATTTCTTTATTAGAGACAAAAAAGCCAAAAATAGAAAATATAGTTACCTTTTAGTTTTATCCTTTTAAAATAAAATGAGAGAGCCTTGCCTAACAAAAATACAAATTACGGGGCCCACAATAAAGGTTAAAAAATATATTAGAAATCGGGAAGGGCCGTTTAGCGAATTTCATGCTCTCCCAAAAGATTACAACGCGTTAGACCCTATTAGGCGCGACTTTAAAAAATTACATTCCTAAATACAGGTGGGCATTTTATGCGGCCCAAATCCAAATCCTAAAACATTGAATAGAGTGTGCCTAGGATTGCGGGTTCATTTCATGCGGCGCAATCCGAAAGCATACTTTAAACGACGCTCACTTTCTCAAATAAATATATCAAAAATAAGCGGTTGAACATAAAATTGGCACATAGGCTCTTCATGTAATAAAATCACATAAAAAGCTAAATGCAACAGTTGAGCGACCGTGCTAGAACCATGAAACCTGGGAATGCCAAACACCTTCTCCCGGGTTAACAGAATTCCTTATCCGAATTTCTATTTTGCGGACTGTGAACAGAGTCATCTTTTACCTCGGTTCGGGATTAAGTGGTGACTTGGGACACCATTAATGTCCCAAGTGGCAACTCTGAATAATTAATAACCAAATCCCGTTCCGATTGTCCTTTAATTGGAAAAACTCCTTTACGCCCTTGCGGGTCTAGTGAAAGAGGAGGTGTGACATTCTTGATGAATTCTTGCTGTTTAATTGACTTTTACGTGTTTAACTGAAGAAAATCACCCTCTATAGTCATATTATCCGTCCTAACTACTCGCCTTTAATTGGAAATCATAAATGTTATATCTCATGTAATTAATTGGCCTTAATTAGAAAGAAGATAGATATTTCATAATCAGTTATATTTCCTTAAATTGTAATTATTTGATCCATGTTAACTTCCTTACTGTTTGGATACTCCTTGATTGTAAATTCATCTCTCACTTCGTGCAAATATATTACATGTCCAACTGTTGTGGTATCGGTGTAGTTATTATGCCCTTATTATATCTTGTTTTGTCGTTGAGGTTATAGTGTTCTCCTTGGTGTTCCGTGACCTTATTAGGTATTGTTGATTCCTTTGTCGGGACATTATTGCTTCTGTTTTTGATTCCCTTGCAGGGACGTTATTGTTTCTATTGTTGAATCCCTTGCCGTGATATTGCTATTTTATTGTTTGGGATGTACATCTATGTTGATTGTGCTATAGTGCGGGATCCTAGGAGTTCCCAAGCATATATATTGATTATACCAAGAGATCCTCCAGATACCATGAGATCCCCAGCACATATATTGAGGATACCAAGAGATCCTCGGGATACTAGGAGATCCTCAGTACATATATTGAGGATACCAAGAGATCTTTGGGATACCAAAAGATCCCCAATACATCTATTTAGGATACCAAGAGATCCTCAGGATACCAAGAGATCCCCAGTACATCTATTGAGGATACCAAGAGATCCTCAGGATATAGTACATCTATTGAGGATACCAAGAGATCCTCGGAATATCAAGAGATCCCTAGCATACACAAGTTTGAGACTACATGATGATATCCTAGGAGATCCCCATTAAACTCATTGTGTCCTGAACTGATATTTTCATTGATTCTATCCGCGTGCGAATAATTCGGGTGCTGGCCGTTCCATTTCTTATACTTACTTGTTGGTGGAATTCTTGTTAGGTACACTTGCACAAGCATACACGTAGTTGAACCCTCCTATTAGAGATGAATCCCTCCGGTTTTAGCTAGTGGTGGAGATATGCCCTCGTTTATCCATTATATATGTGAGAGTGGCCCTAGTTGACGAATTGGTTGTTAGCATGACCATGAGAGTGATGGGGCACAAGATTCCAAGTGTTAGATTTCAGATGTTGGGTTTTCATGAATTGTAGCCAGTCCGAGATTTTGGTAAAACTGTGGAAAGAGTTGAAAGGACCTTATGTAAGCATCATTGCAGAATAATGAGTTAGTGACTTGTTTGTTCTTGCTGTGTTGTGACCGATGAGTCCCTTTCCAGCTTTCTGTAATAAGTATAGTCCTTCCAGTATTTCTCCTTGTACAGACAAATCTTGAGTCAGAGCTTTTTATGTATCCCTTAGCTTGTGATTTGTGAGATTCCGGGTTTTGGGAACTATGTTTAGCTATGAGAGTTGATATAGTACGTTCCAGGTGGCACCTTGATCATTGAGTTATTTATTTGGTTCAGTTTAAATATCTTCTTCCGCAATTGATTAAAGTTCCGTATTTATTAGGCTTACCTAGTCGTAGTGACTAGGTGCCATCATGAAATGTTCACGGAGGGCGAACTGGGATCGTGACAAGTTGGTATCAGAGCTCTAGGTTCATAGGAGTCAGTGCACAAGCCAGTTTATTAGAGTCTTGTGGATTGGTGCAGAGACGTATGTACTTATCTGCGAGAGGCTATGTAACCGTTAGGAAAAATTTCACTTCATTTGATTTCCCTGTCGTGCGAGATTTTGGCATTCACAACTCTAAACCTCTGAATTCCACTCTTGCACCGATGGCGAGGACATGTACTGCCCGAGGTGATCAGGCACCCGCGCCCTTGCTCAGCTATCGAAGGTCGGGTCCGGGCTAGAGTTCGAAGACGCACACGTGGTGCAGCAAGAGCACCTGAGCGAACGGCCGCCGAGGTACCACCAGCAGATCTAGTCGGAGTCGGAGCATCTGACACCTACAACTACTGCTACTCCAACCTCTCAAGAGACTTTGGTACAGTTCATGAGTAGGTATATAATTTTGGCTCAGGTAGGACTGCTTCCACTTACTGCAGCTACACCCCAGGCCGGAGAAGGAGCACAGACTCCCGTCGCCCGCATTGCTGAGAAGCGAGCGCATATTGAGCCATCCCTGAGATTATTCTTGCACTACCTGCAACAGCAGTTCATCCTGAGGGCATGGCACCGATTTTCGAGCAGGAGAAGATGAGACTTGAGATATTTAAGAGGTTTAAGCCTCATGAGTTCAGCGGTTTAGCATCGGAGGATGCCCTGGAATTTCCTGATGAGTGTTATTGCATTTTCCTTACTATGGGTATTTGGATCGAGAGGGATTCCGATTCACTACTTTCCATCTTCAAGGAGCCGCCTAGCACAGGTGGCGCACCTATGAGTTAGACAGCCCAGACGGGGAGCTTCACTGACTTGAGCCCAGTTTTCAGAAATATTCCTATGAGAGTTTGTTCCTCAGAGCCTTAGGAATGCATGGCACGTGGAGTTTGAGCATTTGCGCCAGGGTGTTATGACCGTCTCGGAGTATGTTGTCCGTTAAGCCAGTTTGGTTACGCATGCCTCAGCCTTGGTTTCTACTATTCGTGAGAAGGTTCACCGATTTATTAAGGGACTTATTCCCAGCATCAGACCTAGTATGGCTCGTGAGTTAGAGATGGACATTACATATTAGCAGACGATAAACATTGCTAGGAGGATAGAGGGTATGCATGCCAGAGAGAGAGGGCAGGCAGGGTCATGAGAGAGAGAGAGAGAGTAGACGAGGTCAGGAGAGACATCTTGAGGAGGCGATGAGGCCTCCTAGACTGGTGAAATATACTAGTCCTGGTTTCGGAGGCAAGGTACGCCATGGTAGAGGTTTTACGGGTCAGCCAGTTCAGTTTGCGTTTAAGGCCTTGCATGGTGATTCAGGTGTTCATGGGTCTCAAAGTACTCGTATCGCACAGTTTCCCCGCCTTATCAGCGGAGAGGGTGCCTTGAGTATGGAGGTACTAGCCACAAGGTGAGAGATTGTCCCAGGATTTGGACCGATGTTTCGCAGTGAAGTATTCAGGCAGGTAGAGGGCGCCCATGAGGGGGAGGCCCTACTCATTGTTGTGTTTCATATAGTAGATTTGAGCCCGGTGCGCCAGCTAGTGTCATTCATGCGCTAATTCAGTTTGTGATACAGAGGCACCACTTGTAGTTCATCACAATTCTACTTATCAGGTTGAGTTCTTTGTTGTTGTTCCATTTATGGAAGTGCTTCATGATAGGTCTATGTGATTATCCTGTTGGGAGGTTTTATGAGTGATAGCCGCGTCCATCATCCGTTCTAGCCGTTGTCGAGAGTTATGAGGCTAGTGATATTTTCCTGTTGTATGTTCTGGTAGGCTTGATGTGATTTCCGAGCATTCTTGGTTACGAGCTGTGATTTTTATGTTCCACCGTATGGGAGCTAGTCAATGTTGTAAAATTGTACACGGAATTGATCTAGTGAGAGTCTCTAGATGGGTTAATTTGTACCCTACTTGTGATTCAGTGTTTAGGGAAGGACCCTCGTGATTTTAGGTGTTTTGATATGTTGAGACCGGGCCGTGTACCGCGGCGAGAGTTATATCAGCATAAGATCCTTGTGAGTCCTTTATATGCTTTCATTCCTTCTTATTAGATGTCTTAAAGATTTGTGTTTTATAAGAATTTATGCAAGTTTGATTTGTTTGTTAGTTCCTTTATGTGTTTTCCTTTCCCGTATTTATTCATTTTCATTCTATGCTTCTTGAGTTTTAGTTTGTGGGGTGTGCACCCGATGGTGCTGGCTGAACTTGGTTATTCGGGTATCTTGTAATGTGATTTTCATGGTTATTGTATCATCGCTAGTGTTATGGAGGTCGGGAAAAGAGTTTCTATTGAATATTAGGCTTAAGGCCAGTGCAGATTTGATCTCAGGCAAGTATTGCTATCGAAAATATTATTGAGGGCCTATGTGTGGTGTATCGTGTTGTGTGGTTGTACCCTGTGTGTGTTGGCTTGTACTGAAATAGCTAGTTGAGACTGATGCCGGATATAGACTAGAATCAGGTCTTTTGGAATTGGATGGAATGTGAGAAATATTGGCTTGAAGGCTTATTGGTATTACTAGGAAGGCTAAATTTCAGTTAAGATGATGTCGTCATGCTTAGAGCGGATTGGGTGGCGTGGGATCACCCGCAGGTGTATGTTGGAAGTGCGCACTCAGTGACTTGAGGACTTCGATGTGAATCTTAGCACGTTCGAGGACGAACGTTGGTTTTAAGAAAGGGAGGATGTAACGACCCGGCCGGTCGTTTTCAGAAATTAAGCTCCGTTCAGTGGCATAAGGTATGAAGAAGCTTCAGAACATGAGCATCGACTTGCGTGCATGGTGGAGTTCAATTTTTGGATGGTTTAGAGTCAATTCTAGAGAAGAAACCTTATTTTGGAAGTTAGGACGGTGAAAATTTGATCGAAATTGGACTTTTGTGTAAACGAACCCGGAATGGGTCGTGGATGATCTCAATAGCTTCGTATGGTGATTTTGGACTTAGGCACACGTCCAGATTCAGATTTGGAGGTCCGTAGAGTAAATTGAGGCATTTCGAAGAATGTTGAAATTGGAAAATGAAGAAGTTTGACCCACAGTTGACTTTTGGGAAATCAGGTTTAGAATGCAATTCCGAGAGTTGGAGAAGCTTCGTTATGTTATTTTGGGCTTGTCTCGCGTCATTCCGAGTTGAATTGATAGGTTCCGACATGAGATTCATTATTTGAAGATTTAAAAGTTCATAAGCTTGATTTTTTGTTCGATTCGTCGTTTCGATGTTGTTTTATGTGATATGAAGAATCGAGCGAGTCCGTGTTAGGTTATGCGACTTCTGTGTGTGATTAGACGGGGTTCCGGGGGTCTCGGGTGTGTTTCGGATGGGCTACAGACCCTTTCCTTCTATTTTTGAACTGTTGTATCTGCTGGTCTAATATCCTTCTTTGCGATCGCAATGTCCCTCGCGATCGCAATGCTTTGCATTTCTTCACTATGCGATCACATCCCTGGTCTCGCGTTTGCATAGTTTAAACCACGGACCTGGGGAAGTTGAGACTTTTCTTCTTCGCGTTCGCATAAGGTCCCATACGATCGCACAAGCCACCCCTAGTTACCTTTCGCGTTTGCATCTCTCTTTACGCGAATGCAATGCACAATTCTGGTCCCTCTCAAAGCTCCTTTGTGCGATCGCAACCCCTACTCTGCGATCGCATAGAACAAAATCTGGGCAGACATTTTTAAATCCCAAATTCGAGGGTTTCACCATTTATTCACATTTTTGACTTATGGAGCTCGGTTCTTGGCGATTTTTGAAGGGATTTTCACCTGGGAAACTTGGATAAGTATTTCTCACTCGATTTAGACCAAATTCCATGTAAGCATCGTTGCAGAATAATGAGTTAGTGACTTGTTTGTTCTTGCTGTGTTGTGACCTTATGATTTGGATTATGATTCTGCAGTCATTTTGCATCATCATTTATTATATTCTCGTTGTTACTTGTTGCCATTTTCCTTTCATTGTGAGTTGTAGAATTTAGTCATTCATGCAGTCTTTACATAATTATATATATCGTTTCCATTATCCCTATGATTATATTATTTATTGACAGGTAGGTGTCTTGACCGTCCCTCGTCACTACTCCATCGAGGTTAGTCTTGATACTTACTGAGCACCGCTGTGGGGTGCTCATGCTACTCTTCTGCACACTTTTGTTGTGCAGATACAAGTACTCTCATTCAGTTCTGTCAGCCTTGGAGGGTGGCGTACTGCTAGAGACTTCGAGGTATATCTGCTGCATTCGCAGACCGAGGAGTCCCTTTCCAACTTTCTGTAATAAGTATAGTCCTTCAAGTATTTCTCCTTGTCTAGACAAATCTTGAGTCAGAGCTTTTTATGTATCCCTTAGCTTGTGATTTGTGAGATTCTGGGTTTTGGGAACTATTTTAGCTATGAGAGTTGATATTGTACGTGCCAGGGGGAACTTTTATCATTGAGTTATTTATTTGGTTCAGTTTAAATTTTTTCTTCCGCAATTGATTAAATTTTCGCATTCGTTAGGCTTACCTAGTCGTAGCGACGGGGTGCCATCACAACATGTTCACGGAGGGCGAACTGGGGTCGAGACAAGGGTCAATGTTTTACTCTTTAGGCAAATATTAAAAACTCTAGGCTCATTCATTAGAATAATTGGTTTATTTAGCGTTAGTTGATGTTAATTAGTTAATTATGCATAGATTCGGGCGGTTTCAAAGTGAAAATTATAGGAAAAGCGGTAATTGAGGCTTGACTTTTGGCCACGGAACCAAGGTAAGTGTTTGGACTAATCTTAGCTTAAAGAAATAGGTGTTATATCTTAATTTCTACGTGTTACTGTTGAGCACGACGTATAGGTGTGGTGACGAGTATCTATACGTTGGTGTTGAGCATGCAAGTTACTCTTATACTGTGATTATTGTGACTCTTATTTTGTATTATTCATGTTTAAATTGATGATTATCCATGTTGAACAAGTCTAATGATATTTTCCTTGTAATTGACCACTGTTGAGTATTGACTCAAGTTGAGACTTATTTTGTGAAGTTAACTGTTGAAACAAGGTTGGTTATAGTTTATTTCCTTATCGGGATGTTATTGATTCTATTGTTGATTCCCTTACTGGGATGTTATTATTCCTATTATTTGGGCGAGCAAGAGTATAAAGCACGAAGGGTGATACGATACACGATATTGTGAGTGAGTGTTAATGCATGAAAAGTGATGTCGTGTTATATTATGAGAGTAAAAGCACGAATGGTGATGCCCTTCCATATTTATGTAAGTGTTAAAGCACAAAGGGTGATGTCGTGCCATGATTATGAGAGAGTAAAAGTACGAAAGGTGATGTCATACTTTATTTCTGTTGATTTATATGGTGAGGACGAGAGTAAAATCATGAAGGGTGATACCGTGCACTTGTATAGACACTTGTCACCATGCCTATACGTCGTACCCAACAAGAAACACATAGCAATTAAGACTCAACTCTTAATCCCTCAAGCTAAGGTTAGACCGAACACATACCTCGATGCTTCAACCTCAACTCAAGCCTCAAGTATAGCTGTATCCCTCGATTCCACCACAAAACCGCTCGAATCTAGTCACAAATTACTTAAATACATCAACAAATGCTAATTGTATCAACTTGAATACTTAAAAATAAATTTTCCAAAGGTTTACTCAAAAATTATAAAAATGCCCCCGGGCCCACATGATCAAAACTCGAGGTTTGAACCAAGACCCGTTTACCCGTTCCCCCACGAATCCATATCTATGATTAGTTTTGAAATCGGACCTCAAATTGAGATCCAAATCCCCAATTTTAAGAAAACCTAAGTTCTACCCAAAATTTCCATTTACACCCATGAAATTCATTGTTTTGTATGTGAAGAACATGTTAAATGATGTAAATGATTGAAGGAACTAAGTAAAAATTGACTTACAAATAATTTGGAGAAGAAAGTATTCTTGGAAAATCGCCTATAGAGTTTGTGTTTTCAAAGAATGAAGAAAAAGGGTTAAAAATTCGTCTAAGTATGAAATTGATGGGCCTTAGTTATGGGAATTGTGAACTGGGGTTTGCAACGACTGTGCTAACTTGAGATTTGCGAAACCATGTTCGCATTTGCGAACTCTTCATATTTTTCCAGTTTTTGCATTTGCGAAGGCATAGTCGCATTTGCGACATCGCATTTGCGAAAGAAGTATCGTATTTGTGAAGACAGAGGTTTTTGGCGGGCATCGCATTTGCGATGGAAATCTTCGCATTTGCAAAGGATGCTGCCCAGGTGAAGTCTCGCATTTGCGAGGCTGGCTTCGCATTTGCGAAGCCTGCAGATCAGGCATACCAGTAGTCCTATGAGTTCAAGAATGCAATCTGTGGCCTATATAAAACTCACACGAGCCCTCAGAGCTCCAAACCAAACATACCCACAACCTATAAAAAATGGACTTACTCGTGCGATCAAATCGCCAAAACAACATCATATACATTGAATCAAGCCTCAAAACTCAAGATTTCTTCAAAATTTTCATAAAACACTAATTTTCCATTTTAAGTCTGAAATACATCAAATGACGTCCGTTAACTTCACAGAAAAGTGCTTAAATCATATATAAGACTTGTACCGGATATCGGAACCAAAATACGGGCCCGATACCATAGTCAAATCACATTTCATTTCTATTTTCCTTAATAAATTCTAGAAAATAATTTCACACAAAAATTTATTTCTCGGGATTGAAAACTTGGAATTCGATTTCTGGCATACGCCCAAGTCCTATGTTTTTCTATGGATCCTCTGGGGCGGTCAAATCACGGGTCAGTATCCGTTTACTCAATATATTGACCGAAGTCAACATTAATCATATTAATATCAAAATATATTATTTTTCTCACAAAATTCATATTTATGCTTTCTGGCTACGTGCCCGGACTGTGCACACAAATTGAGGCAACCCTAAATGAGGTTTTCAAGGCTTCGGAGATACTGAATGAATAAGAAATCAGGTGATGACCCTTTGGGTCGTCACATTCTTCTTCCCCAAGTTTGTATATATTCCTATTCCAGGTACAAAAAATTAAAATTCATATATAATGCAACTTGAAAACCTAAAATCTTCTTCATTTCCAAGTTTCAAATAGCATAAATAAAAAATAAAAATTGAAAAAATTATTTCATGTTCATGATTTTGCAAATAAATCAACAAAAAAAGTCGATTTATACATAGAGTAAACATATAAAATTTTAATTTCAGATATGACTGCACATGTGCATTACATGTATAATGATGTATAACTTTGTATAAACTTGTATATACAATCTCTAATAATGTATATCAGAAAAATAAGACAAAGAAGAAAGGGTCAAACATTCATGGATGCCTATTATAGACGTACAAAATATATACACACTTATATATTAAAATTATATCTAATTTATACAATATTGTACGCATATATACACACTTATATATATTTATATAATATTCTATAAGTGTTTATAAACACTACCTATAACAAATTTACACCAGAAAACACCTTCTGCCCATCACCATATTATAGTTATCGGTAGTTGCCAGTGTTGAATTTTTTCGGCGAGATTTTGGCATTCAAATCTAGGCTTCACCAGTAGCAAAGGATGAAACAAAAACTATGAGCAATAAGAAAATATGAGATGAGGTCACCGGAGATGCTCTTTTAGGCAAGATCTGATAGTTTTAGGCCAGATCTGATGGTTTTTGAACTGATATGTCAAATTTTATTGTGGTTCTTTAACCTCCTTTTGTCAATCTATCTATACTATATTAAAAGCACGAAGCCCTTAGCGAAATATCGTTCGCCTTTTTTACTCTTTGAAAATAGAGTTCATAATTACATTATTTATCTAATATATAGGAATATCCATTTAAATATTTTCCTACTATTTAGGATTTTGAAATCACCTAACTTTGGCGCATTAAGTTCTTCCATATTTAATGTTCGTAGTAGCATATTTGTGTATCTTGCTGGAGATTTTACCGAACAGTAGTGAGAATTTTTGCCTCTTCCTATGTTTTAATTTATTTCCTTTTTTTGTTAGTTAATTGAGCATTTTATACTAAATTAGATTAGGAATGATTTTATCAGTTAAAAGATATATTAAAACTATGAATAATAAATATATGAATTTACATATCGTCCTATGCATTTAAGTTTCAGTCTCCTATTCCTAATATAAACATACAGAAACAAATAAGAATTACACTTGAATTACAAAAGCACTTCTATATATAAAGAATTTCATTGCCATAAGTTTACCTTTGTCAACTATCTTCGTTAAGATATCATTCATGTGTTTTTTATGGCTAAATCTTTTCTTTCTCTTTTTCCTTTTCATTTATGGGATTAATTTTCAGCTTGATGTTCTTCTGTAGGTTTGTGTGTTTGGTTTTCGTTTACTTTTATTCTTCTTTGATTCTTTGGAAGCATTAGCATAAACGTGTTATTTTATGATCAGCATTGGACAATGATTTCATGTTCAGGTTTTAAATTGTGCGTATTCTATTGTAAAGTCTTAAAATCTCATAACTTATAATTGGATTTATGCAACATAATTTTATATAAAACAACAGATATAATCTTACACCTTATGGGTGTTTGGGGGGGGGGGGGGGGGAGGAGAAAATAAAAGTAGTTGATTGTTTGTGAGTATGAAGGTTTGACTTCTTACATCTTCTCATTTCGAAATTTAGAGAAATTATTTTTGTTTACTGGTCTTGTGTTTTCTTTACAATGGAATAAGCATGAAAAATATTAGTTATATCCATGTCAATACAATTTAGACTTAAAAAGAATTAGAATTCAATGGGATTAGCATGGAAGATATTAGAATTTAACTGAATATATATACTTAAAAGGTAAATTTGTAAGTGCCAAGGTTTGACTTCTTACTGTTTTCCTTTTCGAAATTTAGAGAATTTATGTTTGTTCTGTCACGACCCATTTCCACAACAGGTCATGTGGCGCCTAACGACCTTGCCGGGCAAGCCAACTACAGAAAACATCTCTAAGTTTACCAATATCAACATTTTTAAGAAGGGAACAAGCAATCCAAAAGGGGTTCCCAGAACCCGATACAGTAACCAAGTAAAGATATACTATTACAATCCAAAACTAGTCTACTAAATTATGTACCAGAACATGGTGTCACAATTACGAGCAACTAGTAGAGAATATACAAAAGAATAATATACTATCCTACTGTCTGAATCAGGATAGACAGGAAAACAAAAGTACAGAGATGACTTATTCGGCTGCAGATCGTCAATGAAAGGAGGCAACTCACCGTAGAAGTCCAAAGTATCTCACTGATGCGCGCCCGAATAGTAACCAGATCCACCTGCCTCAGATCTTGTACATTTAAGTATAGAAGCATATCATGAGTACATAAACATCATGTATCCAGTAAGTATCCCACCTAACCTCGAAGAAGTAGAGACGAGAGGTTGACTTGATACTTACTAAGGTCAAATAATATGTGAGATTATTTATAAGCATGGAAGCTACTAGTATTAGTATGTTTAAGGCAAGAGATATAAGTCATGTCTTTACAATATCATGATTTTACAATTTCATGTTCAATGTATAATAACAAGTAGTGTGAGTATAAGTTTTCACGTAATAATCATGCGCACATTCTACCGAGGCGACGACCCGAACCAAAATAATGAAATGTGCACTTGCCGAAGATCGACGGCCGCCTATAGATGCATCTATTTATACCAAGGCGATCGGCCCGATCCACAAATAACAAGCAAGCATCAAGAATACATACGAAGGTAATACATGTAATTATGCCATACAAGCATTCAACAAGTGTACAAGTTTACTTTTATTTTCCTTCAATATATCCTAGGAAATCACATTAGCATTATGAAATATAGATAATCATAGATATAGCATGATGTGGGTCCTAATATACCCGGACAAGCAATATAGTGATAGCTAGGCACGGACTCTCATCACCTTGTGCGTATGTAGCTCCCGCATTTAGCAACAATTATATATTTTATTAATCCTATAGGGACTTCTCCCTCTCACAAAATTAGAAAGGAGACTCACCTCGCTCCGAAGCTCTCTTTCGATAATAAGAATAGGCTCCAACCTCAATTTGAAGCTGAATGAGCACCAACTAGTTAAGTAGAGCAAGAACTAGTCAATAAGTGTTTACAAGTTGATTCTAACTAATTTAGGTGATTTATCAACCTTTATCGCAAGTTTCCTAAATTCTGACCTCGGGCCCACGTGCCCGGATTTCGAGATTTTTCAAAGGAAATTACTCTCTATAACCTAAGTACTACTAATATGTGATTTTTAGTTCATTACATAGCTAATTAGGTGGTTAAATCATAATTTTATCAAAACCATAGGTCTAACTCTAACCCTTGATTTTATTTGATTATTAGTGTTAAATCTATCTAATGTTCATATATTTAAGCTAAGAATGAGTGCGGATTACCTACCTTGTGATGTTATGAAGAAACTCTCTCTTTGGAACCTTCAAAATCGCCCAAGAATCGAGTAAAAATGAGAGAGAATGAGTTTGGGTTCGTATTTATTGAACCCTTCTGCCCACTATTTTCACTTCAGCGGGAATATTTCCACACTTACAGAGTCCGCTTCTGCGGCTAGAAAGCCACTTTTGCGGTTTGGGGAAGGCCTGGCTGGAGGACTTCTGCGGTTCGTTGTCCGCAAAGGCGAGACCGCAGAAGGGTTGCTTCTGCGGTTTCCTCCCCCTGACCCCTTTCCGCTTCTGCGTCCACTAGACCGCTTCTGCGGGCCAAGAACCGCAGAAGCGGTTTGACAGAATCAACATATATGGTTTTTCTCTAAGTTCCAACTTCGCTCAAACCTCGACCATTTAATGCTCGGGGCTCCCGAGCCCCGCCCGAACATACCGACAAGTTTGCAATCACGAGGTGGACCTGGTCAAGCCCTTGGAACACTCAAAACAACTCTAAATTCGAACCCTAAAACCAATTGAATCAACTCAATGAACTTCAAGTTCTTTGTTTTCCTTCAACGGGTCAAAACGCCCTTAGACTACTCGGATTGACACCAAATTTTACGCGTGGGTCTTAACTAATATTTCAGACTTGTACCTTGTTTCGAAACCGGAATCCGATCCCGATACTTAGGTTTTAGTAAATAATTAGATTATTTAATTCCTCAAAACCTCGATTTAACTATTTTACATAAAAATTTCGTACTCGGGCTAGGGACCTCGGAATTCGATTGCGAGCATACACCCAGGTCCCATATTTTTCCACGGATCTCCCGAGACCATCAAATAACGAAACTGGGTCATTTCCCAAGTAAGTGACCGAAGTCAAATTTGGCCTTTTAAGAAAACCTTAAGAGAATAACTGATTTTATTTTCACTCAAAACTCCTCTAACTTCCGAACTAATCGCCCCCGCAAGTCAAAATTTAGCTAAGAAAAGCGTTGGAAGTTTTATTCAAGGGAACGAGGTTCTAAATAGTAAAATGACCAGTGGGGTCGTTACATTCTCCACCTCTTAAACAAATTCGTCGTCGAACGAACATAGAAAAGTACCTGGACTGCTGAATAGGTGGGGATATCGGCTCCGCATGTCCTCCTCGGACTCTCAGGTCGCCTCCTCAACCAGTTGGCCCCTCCACTGGACCTTTACCGCAGAAATCCTCTTGGACCTGTTTGTCAATAATGGCAACGGGCTCCTTCTCATAGCCCAAGCTCTTATCTAACTGAATGGTACTGAAATCAACACATGAGAGTAGTCGGCATGATAATTCTGAAGCATCGATACATGGAAAACTGGATGAACTTCTGATAAACTCGGAGGTAAATCAAGCTCATAGGAAACCTCTTCAATTTGCCTCAACACCTCATAGGGACCAATAAACCTTGGGCTCAACTTTCCCTTTTTCCCGAACCTCATAATACCCTTCATTGGCGAGACTTTCAAGAGAAACTTCTTGCCAATCATAAATGATACATCACGCGCTTTCTGATCCACGTAACTCTTCTGCATGGACTGAGCTGTGCGGAGCCTCTCCTGAATCAACTTTACCTTATCTAAGGCATCCTGTACCAAATATGTACCTAGTAACTTAGCCTCACCAGGCTCAAACCACCCTATAGGAGAACGACAACATCGGCCATACAATGCCTCATACGGGGCCATATTTATGCTGGCCTGATAGCTATTATTATATGCAAACTCCGCCAAGGGCAAAACGGATCCCAGTGCCCTCCAAAGTCAATCACACATGCTCTAAGTATATCCTCTAAAACCTGAACTGTCCGCTCCGGCTGCCCATCGGTCTGAGGGTGAAATCCTATGCTGAGATCCACGTTGGTACCCAAACCACTATGAACGGCTCTCCCAAAGTGAGACGTGAACTGAGGGCCCCTGTCTGATATGATGGAGACTGGTACACCATGCAACCAGACTATCTCCCGAATATAAATTTGAGTGTATCTCTCCGTTGTGTAAGTAGTCTCCACTGGAATTAAATGGGCCGACTTGGTCAACCTATCCACGATAACCCACACTAAATCAACCTTACGCTAAGTCTGCACCAACCCAACCACAAAGTCCATAGTGATGCGCTCCCACTTCCATTCCGGAATGGGCATCAGCTGAAGTAGGCCACCTGACCTCTGGTGCTCATACTTGACCTGCTGACAAGTCAAACATTTAGCCACATACTCTACAATGTCCTTCTTTATCCTCCGCAACCAGTAATGATGTCTCAAGTCATGATACATCTTCGTGGCACCTAGATGAATGGAGTACCTCGAACTGTGGGCCTCTTCTAGAATCCTCCTCCGCAAGCCATCCACATCAGGAACACATACACGGCCCTCAAGCCGTAACACTCTATCATTTCCAATAGCAACCTCCTTGGCACCTCCCTAAAGTACCATCTCTCTGAGGGCTTTCTAATGCGGATCATCGAACTGTCGGACCTTAATCTAACCTAACAACGAAGACTGAGCAACCACGCATGCTAGAACTCGGCTGGGTTCCAAAATATCCAACCTCACAAGTCTGTTAGCCAAGGACTGAATGTCCAAAGCCAATGGTCTCTCCTTAGCAGGAATGAATGCCAAACTACCCATACTCCCCACCTTTCTGCTCAAGGCATCTGTAACCACATTCGCCTTACCTGGGTGATAAAGAATGGTAATGTCATAATCGTTTAGTAACTCAAGCCACCTGCGCTGCCTCAAATTAAGGTCCCTCTACTTGAACATGTGCTGCAAACTGCAATGATCTGTGTAAACCTCATATGACACCCTATACAAATAATGCCTCCATATCTTCAGAGCATGAACAATCGCTGCCAGCTCTATACCGTGCACTGGTAGTTCTTATCATGAATTTTCAGCTGACGTGAAGCATATGCAATAACCCGCCCCTCCTGCATCAATACACATCCCAAGCCAACGCTAGAGGCGTCGCAATTTACAGTATACATCTCTGAACCGAAAGGCAATACAAGAATCAGTGTTGTGGTCAAAGCCTATTTTGAGCTTAAGAAAGCTCTCCTCGCACTCATCAGACCAACAAAATGGGACACCCTTCTAGGTCAATCTGGTCAAGGGTGAAGCAATAGATGAAAAGCCCTGCACAAACCGCCGATAGTATCCTGCTAACCCCAGGAAACACCCAATCTCCGTCACTGAAGTAGGTCGTGGCCAACTATGAATTGCCTCAATCTTCTTGGGATTCACTTTAATACCCTCTCCTGACACAATATGCCCCAAGAATGTCACTGAATCTAGCCAGAATTCACACTTGGAGAACTTGGCATATAGCCTCTGCTCTCGCAAGGTCTGAAGCACTACTCTCAAATGCTGCTCGTACTCCCCCAGTCTACGTGAGTATATCAAAATGTCATCAATGAAGAAGATAACTAAAGAATCAATAAAAGGACATAACACCATGTTCATCAAGTCCATGAACGCTGCTGGAGCATTTGGCAACCCAAAGGACATCACCAAAAACTCGTAGTGGCCATATCTAGTCCTGAATGCAGTCTTCGGAACGTCTGAATCTCAAATCTTCAGATGATGATACCCTAATCTTAAGTCAATCTTAGAGAACATCCTAGCACCCTGCAACAGTCAAAAAAATCATCAATACACCACAATTGGTACTTGTTCTTGATGGTGACTTTGTTCAACCGACGGTAATCAATGCACATCCGCATAGTCCCATCTTTCTTCTTCACAAATAGCACTGGTGCACCCCAAGGTGACATAGTGGGCATGACAAACCCCTTTGCTAATAACTCCTCCAACTGCTCCTTCACCTCCTTAGGAGCCATATGGTATGGTGGGATAGATATAGGCTGAGTGCCTGGAGCCAAATCAATGCAGAAATCAATATCATGATCCGGAGGCATGCCTGAAAGATTAGAAGGAAAAACATAAGCGACTCTCGGACTACTGGCACTGAATCAATCATCGGAGACTCTACCTTGGTGTGTCGAACATAAGCCAGATAGGCCAAACACACTTTCTCAACCATGCACTGAGCCTTGAGAAAGGAAACAACCCTGCTAGGCGTATCAACTACGAAACCCTTTCACTCCAATTTCGGCAATCCTGGCATCATTAGCGAAATAGTCTTGGCATGACAATCAAGGACGGCGTGATAGGGATATAACCATTTCATACCCAGGATGACCTCAAAATCGATCATATCACGCAACAAAAGATCTGCCTAGAATCGTAACCACAGACACACAGACCGGTAGATCCGATCCACAACCACATAATTGCCCATAGATGGACACATGAACAGGAACACCCAAAGGCTTAGGAGAGATAACCAGAAAACGAGAAAATAAAGATGATACATATAAGTAGATCCTGGATCAAATAATACTGAAGCATCCCTACCGCTGACTGAAATAATACCTGTGATGACGGCATCTGAGGCCAATGCATCTGGCCTAGCTTGAAGGGCATAAAATCTGGCTAGAGCGTCGGCTGACTGGCCTCCACCGGACTGAGCAATAGTGGGTTGTCCGCTACCCGTCTGGCCTTCATCCTTGGAACGACCTCTACCAGTATGCCCTCCTCCTCTAGATGGCTGGGCCGCTGGTGCTGGAGTCACTGGCTGTTGTCCATGTTACGCTGCCTTGCCCCTAAGCCTAGGACAAGTCGTCCACAAGTGACTAGGATCTACACATTCATAGCAATGCGGTATGGTGACCTACTGCCCCGAAGACTAACCCTGAAAACCTGCAGAACTACTAGGAGGAGCTGGAAGAGCCGTTGGACGATATGAACTCTCCGGCATGGCGCTGAAGTAAGAGCTAGAAGGACCCTGAGGACCTGAATACCCGCTGGACGAACCCTGAGTAGCTGGCGGGCGATAAGAACCCTTTGGCATAGTACTGAAATACGGACGTGCTGGAGCTCCCCGGACATGAGGTGGTGGTGCTGGAGATGGGGGCCTGCTCAGCTGACCCCAACCATGCTGACCTCTACCCCTAGCTGGGGCACCTCTGAACTCTCCAAAAAACCTCGCTCTCTTGTCCTGCTAAACCTGCTCCCTACCCCTCTGGCGATACCCCTCAATCCAGCGAGCAATCACGAATACTAACTTATATCCTGTACTCATCTCCACCTCTCGGGCCATTCTGTTACGGATACTCGGCTGCAACCCCGAGACAAACCTCTGCACTCTCTCTGCATCTGTAGGAAGTATCATAAGAGCATGGCGAGATAACTCAGAGAACCTCACCTCATAATCGGTCACAGACATCTGACCCTGCTCGATATGCTCAAACTGATACCGCAGCTCTTCCCTCTCGGAGGGAGGAATATACCTGTCCAAGAATAACTGAGTGAATTGATCCCAAGCGAGGGGAGGAGAACCTGCTGGCTTGCTAAGAACATAAGACTTCCACCATCTGCGGGCCCTGCCCTCCAACTATAAAATGGTGAAGTCAACCCCATGTGACTCCAATATCCTCATGTTGTGCAGTATTTCCCTGCACCTCTCAATAAAATCCTGAGCGTCCTCATGACGTTCACCCCTGAAGACTGGAGGGCGAAGTCTATTCCATCTATCCAGTAACTTCTGCGGATCACCATCCCCAACTGGCATGGCCTGGGGTGCCACTGTAGCAACTGGCTGAACTCCAACTGCGGGTAGGGCACCCAGAGTCTGATAAACGACGGCTGTACCACTTGGAGCCTGAGCAGTAGGGATCTGTGCTCCCCCTCCTGCCTGTGAGGTGGCTGGATTTGCTGGAAATAAACCATCATGGTTCATAGTGTCCATAAACCCAAGCATGCAGCCCATGACCTCCTGAAATCCCGGTGCTGTCATGAAATCCATCGGAATATGCTTAGCTGCGGGCACCTCGCCCTACTCCTCAATGATCAGATCCCTCATATGATCCCTCCCGGGTCAGGAACATCGGCAGTACGAGTCCTTACCATCTGTGGGATAGTAAAAATGGAAATTTAGTACATTAACCACTGCACGATGGGAAAGGAATAAAGGGTAGTCTTACCTAACACCCTATAGCCTCTCGAAGATAAATACAGACATCTCTGTACCGATCTTCAAGACTCTATTAGGTTTTGCCCATAACATTGTGAGACCTACGTGAACCTAGTGCTCTGATACCATGTTGTCATGACCCATTGCTAAACAGATCATGATGGCGCCCAACGACCTTATCGAGCAAGCCAACTACGGAAAACATCTCTAAGTTTAACAATATCAACATTTTTAAGAAGGGAACAAGCACCCCAAAAGGGGTTCCCAAAACTAGTCTACTAAAGTGTGTGCCAGAACCTGGTGTCACATCTACAGGCAACTTGTAGAGAATATACAAAAGAATAATATACTATCCTACTGTCTGAATCAGGATAGACAGAAAAATAAAAGTACAGAGATGACTTTTTTGGCTGTAGATCGCCAATGAAAGGAGGCAGCTCACCGTAGAAGTCCAATGTATCTCATTGATGCACGCCCGAATAGTAACCAGATCCACCTGCCTCAGATCCTGTACATTTAAGTACAGAAGCGTAGCATGAGTACATAAGAATCGTGTACCCAGTAAGTATCCCACCTAACCTTGAAGAAGTAGACGAGAGGTCGACTTGATACTTACTAAGATCATATAATATGTGAGATTATTTATAAGCATGGAAGCTACTAGTATTAACATGTTTAAGGCAAGAGAGATAAGTCATGTCTTTACAATATCATAATTTTACAATTTCATGTTCAATGTATAATAACAAGTAGTGTGAGTATTAGTTTCCACATAATAATCATGCGCACATTATACCGAGGCGACGACCTGAACCAACATAATAATATGCATTTGCCGAGGGTCGACGACGCGCCTATAGATGCATCTATTCATACCGAGACGATCGGCCTGATCCACAAATAACAAGCAAGCATAAAGAATGCATACGAAGGAAATACATGTTAAATTATGCCATACAAGCGTTCAACAAGTGTACAAGTTTACTTTTATTTTCCTTCTAGCCTCTAAGATATCCTAGGCAATCACATTAGCATGATGAAATATAGATATTTATATATATAGCATGATGATACTAAACTACCCGGATAAGCAATATAGTGATAGCTATGGACGGTCTCTAGTCACCTTGTGCATACGTAGCTCCCAAATTTAGCAATTATTATACATTTTATTAATCCTATGGGAACATTTCCCTCTCATAAAGTTAGAAAGGAGACTCACCTCGCTCCGAAGCTCTCTTTCGGTAATAAGAATAGGCTCTAACCTCAATTTGAAGTCGAACGAGTAACAACCAGTTATCGAGCAAGAACTAGTCAACAAGTATTTACAAGTTGAATTCTAACTAATTTAGGTGATTTCCCAACCTTTCTCGCAAGTTTTCTAGATTCCGACCCCGGGCCCACGTGCCCGGATTCTGAGATTTTTCGAAAGAAATTACTCTCTATAACCTAAGGATTACTAATATGTAATTTTTAGTTCATTACATATCTAATTAGGTGATTAAATCATAATTTTATCAAAATCCTAGGTCTAGCTTTAACCCTTGATTTTATTTATTAGTGTTCAATCTATCTAATGTTCATGTATTTAAGCTAAGAATGAGTGGGGATTACTTTTTGGAACCTTCAAAATCGCCCAAGTGTGGAGTAAAAATGAGAGAGAATGAGTTTGGGTTCGTATTTAATGAACCCTTCTGCCCAGCGATTTTTGCTTCAGCGGGAATATTTCTGCACCTACAGAGTCTGCTTCTGCGGCTAGAAAGCCTCTTTTTCGGTTTGGGGAAGGCCTGGCTGGACCGCTTCTGCGGTTCGTTGTCCGCAAAGGCGGGACCGTAGGGTCGCTTATGCAGTTTCCTCCCCCCAACCCATTTTCGCATCTGCATCCACTAAACTGCTTCTGCTGTCCCGCTTTTGCCGGCTAATTACCGCAGAAGCGGTTATGACAGAAGCAGCGGATATGGTTTTTCTCTAAGTTCCAACTTCGCTCGAACCTCGACCATTTGACGCTCGGGGCTCCCATGCCTCGCCCGAACATACCGACAAGTCTGAAAATCACGAGGCGAACCTAGTCGAACCCTCGAAACATTATCAAGGAATCGAACCCCAAAATCAATTGAATCAACTCAATGAACTTCAAGTTCTTAGTTTCCCTTCACTGGGTCAAAACGCCCTTAGGCTACTCGGATTGACACCAAATTTTACAGGTGGGTCTTAATTGATATTTATGACTTGTACCAAGTTTCGAAACCGGAATCCTAACCTGATACCTAGGTTTTTAATAAATACTTAGATTCTTTAATTTCTTAAAACCTCGATTTAACAATTTTTACATAAAAATTCCGTACTCGGGCTAGGATCCTCAGAATTCGATTCCGAGCATACGCCAGGTCCCATATTTTCTCACGGACCTTCCGAAACCGTCAAGTTACGAATCCGAGTCTGTTTCCCAAGAAAGTTGACCGAAGTCAAATTTGGCCTTTTAAGAAAATCTTCAGGGAATAATTGGTTTTATTTTCACTCAAAACTTTTCTAACTTCCGAACTAATCGCCCCCGCAAGTCGAAATTTAGCTAAGGAAAGCGTGTAAAGTTTTATTCAAAGAAACAAGGTTTTAAATAGTAAAACGTTCAGTCGGATCGTTACATGTTCACTACTTTATATCTTTCCAATTTAGTGATGGTGCATATTAACTTTGTTTGTAATAAGAAATATGCAACACCTTTACAATAGAATTAGCATAAAGGATATTCGTTATATTCATGTCAATGCGAGTTAGACTTTAAAAAAAAATTAGAATTCAATAGGATTAGCATGGAAGATATTAGAATTCAACGGAATGTATACTTAAAAGGTAAATGCAAGTTGTTTGTTCTATTATAAAAGGAGGAAACGAACCATGAAATTTTTATTAAAAACTTTTTTTCTTCTTAAAAGTAGATTTCATTTTACCTTATATATTATCATGAGAAACAAAATAAATAAAGGAGAATTAGAAAAAGAAAGAGGAGGAAGTCCAGAGTTCTTCCATAATAACGGAAATGGTCCACATCTTTTTGGTAGCGTTTTCGTTACTTTTTTTTGTGGGGGGTTTGGGGTGGGGGGGGGGGGGCTCTTTTACATTACATTTTATATGAAACTTTTGTTATATTAAAACAATTTAACACAAAATAATGGTATTCTATATTATATTTTTAGCTTTCAAAGTTAAGGACAGTTAGAATACTATACACTGTAGTCTTAAGATTAAGGGTTGGACCCTGAGATCCTAACACTATTTAAATACTGATCTCATTTAAACAATATCGCTTCAAAATCAATTTTAATTATATATTTCTTTATAGAGTTAGTTATGCACTATCATCGTTAGAAATTTATACTTTTATTTTATAATTTAAACATAATATTTAACTAGATTTTTACTCATTAAATATGGTACAAGCGCAAAGCGCGTACCTTAAGACTAATTAACTCAAAAGTCAAAATTTAACTCAAAAGTCAAAATCTAATTAACATAGAATCCGAAGATTATCACGAATGCGTACACAAATGATGTAATTTTTAGGGAGAATGAAGAGACATGAGTGAAGAGAGATTGAGTATGCTCGGAAAGAAGAAAGAAGAAAAGAAAAAAATCCTAGAAATATACCTTTTGATAATGGATTAAAGACAGAAAGGTTTCTTTCAAATTGGGTTGGTGTGCCAAGTGATTAAATACGTATCTTTCATTAATAATATTTAGAATTATAATAATTACTTGTACGAGAAAAGTTGACAAGAAAAGAATTCTACAAGCACATACTTGTCATTTTGTGCTAATTTTTTCATTTATCACAATCACTTTGTACATGAGTTTACGTGTAGAATTGCAGAAATTTAACACTTTAGTTTTTATCCCAACTTTATATTTCTTATTTGATAAATCATAAATTTAGCTAAAATTACCTACCAAAAACTAAACCTAATAGACGTCCTTTAAAGTTAAAGTTAGTCACGTACATACTCATTCTAATCAGATAAGTTGATTTCTACCCCATAATGTTCTTTGAACTCTAAGAAATCAACTCGTTCAAACCAAAATAAAAGTATGATAAAAGTTTTCTCCGAGCTATATTTATTAATCCAAATGATATTAAGCAAAATCCTATTCTCAATTTAATCTTACCATAATAAGCACAAAAACCTAACTACACTTGGCTTAAACATCTATGCACTACGTATTTATTTTTCTTTTCAAAATTTGACATGACAATATTTCACTTCAATAAAACTTAATTATAAAATTGAGATAAAAACTACATACGAAGGTATCTACGTTTAATTTTATATTTAGTGTTATTGTTCATTTATTACGATTAGTCTTTCTTTTGATCTTCTTATTCTGTATAAACCCCGATATATCTATATATCTATATATATATATATATATATATATATATATATATATATATATATATATATATGTATGTATGTATATATGTATGTATGTATGTGCGCACACGCCCAAAAATCAACTTACACCAAAGAAGATGAAAGATATCCTCTTAAATATGTCCAAAGTTAATTGTACGTATGCTTGTGTACTGCACTGACAATAAATAAAATATATAGCCAAATAATTTTAAATCTTAGACTATATTTGATGCAACATATTTTATTGTATTAACCATTTGATGTTACATTTTCAAGAAGGATATCACTGTCGACAACCAGAGTTCTAATCATAACAAAGCAACTAAAGTATCATGAGGAAACAAACACCAAAAATATCGTATGTAAAGAAGTATTAGGTAAGATACGCTTATATTTCTTATTTCTATAAGTACATATATTATTCGTAGGTTCAAACGATAATGTCAAATCATTTTAAATTCAAGTGTCATGTAAGTGTAATAACATTCGAAAAGTATGAGTGTCTTTTTACGATCTAACATGAATGTGCAATTGCAGTGGCGGATCTAGTAATTCAAGTTTGTGGGTGCTGAATTTTTTTTGTACATAAAATTAATGGGTGCTTTTGTAAATTTTTATACGTTTTCTCAAATTTTCTATATAACTATACATACTCTGCGTCGAGGTTAATGGGTGCTCTAGCACCCATATTTTACATATGGATCCGCCAATGTGCAATTGTTATCGTGCAACGCACATTCATATAAACTAGTTACACACACATATTATTTATTTCTTATTTGATATATATAATGATAACATGGTGAGTTAATAAAGAAGTGATTATTTATATAGCCAACCCCAACTTATTTAAGATAGAGACGTCGTTTTTGTTGTTTTTGTGGAAAAAACAATAAGCATTTATCCTTTTTCCCGAACTTAACATTGCTAGAATATTAATTACTTGAGACATTTGAAAAGGATAATGATAATTGAATACACTTATGATTAAGGGCGTGTTTGATTTGAAGGAAAGTATTTTTCTTGAAAAATAAGTGGGGGTTTTACTATATTTTGGGTGTTTGTTTAGGTAACACAAAATATTGTTGGAAAATATATGATTTAGGCAACACTGCATGAGACGAAATGGGTAAAGGCGGAGAGGGTCATAAATTGGGGTCTAGGGGCTGAAGCGGCGAGTATATTAGGGGGAGAGGGCGGCGTGGGAGGGCTCGGGTTAGGGGTGGGGTGGGCACGAGTTAGGGGTGAGGGTGTGGATAGGAGGGGGGAGGATGGGGTGGGGGTGAATAAAGGACATGGAAGATTGAAAAAGAGTTTTAGTAAATATTTTTTGTAGAAATGACACCACGTAGCCACACTAATAGGTTGCTATTTAGAAATTAGCAGTACGTCCTGAATTTCAGTTTTCGAATTTAATTTTAGGATTTAAATTATCCTGAAGTTTAAAATTTTAGTTTAAAATTTTAGAACAAAATAAGAGATCACTAATCTCTAAATAACATCTATGAAAATGACTGTGTGCATTTACCTCAAAAAATATTTTTCTCGGTACTAAACATACCCTAAGAATATAATAGTCTTTTAAAATGTCTTTCGTGCCATATAATAATAGACGGGAGATAATTCAACCATTATTTATTAAAATTAAATGTGCTTTGGCATGGGCCCCACCATCCTCCACTTGATCCAATCTTTCAAGCTAAACGAAGCTCCCAAAGTCAGTCCAATTCAGATTCAGAAAAAGGTCTAAAATAACCGAATTTTTCTCAGTTCACATGCAAACGAACAGATTCACTCAAAAATTTCACATATAACATATGCAAGATTGAATCTTTTGGGAAATTGGGATAATGGGTGTGCTTCAAATTGGGAGTTTTCTTAATTGGGAATATGAATCTCTCCCTGCATATGAAGATTTCGCTGTTCTTCCATTGTTTGCCCTCTTCTTTCCCACTGTCAGATTCTTGCTTGATAGATTTGTTTTTGAGGTAAATTTCCCTTTTTAGAAGTTTGTTCTTTTTTGGCAGATTTTGTTCAATGATTCAGTATTGAAACTTGTGGATGTTTGGCATTTTTTATGAATTTTTTGGTTGTTTTTTTAGATGGGGTTTTGTTAGTTTTGATGATTATGGCATGGATGAATCTAAATGTAAATTGTAGTATCTCTATGTTAGTAACTTGGTCTTCTGAGTGACACCATTGCTATTTAAGTGGAGAAGGCTAGTGCGATCGGCAGAGACGAAGCCAAGATTTAAAATTTATGGATTCATGATTCGAGCAAGTTACTGGGTTTTAGATTAATAATTTTAAGACAAATACAGTGCATGGACCAAGGTTACTAGGTTGGGCCGAACCCGTACCTTGGTCTCTAGCTCCATCCACTAGGACGGGTCCATTATTCATTGAGTTGCGGAATGTGCGCCCCAGATTTCTGGATTATCAAAAAAACAACGGTTAAGGGTCAAATATATCCTTGTACTATTCAAAATAGGCCATATTTATCCTCCGTTTGAATTCTTTAACAAATATATCCCCACCGTTATACATTAGGGCCACATATACCCTTCCACCGTTAAAACTTGTTTTCACATTATTTTTTAACACGTGGCAGTCTTAGATTGGACCAAATTAGCCCACCCATTCTATTTTTTAAGCCCGCCCGACCCACTTTTCTAACCCGCCCCGACCCCATTGTTATCACTGTTTATCAACTACAGTGACAACGAAATCAATTCGAGCAAACAAGTATTACTGTCCATAGATAAGCAACAAGAAAATCATTACTATTTTAAACAAAATAGGTCGATTTGCAATTCAGTTAATGGGATTCTTTTTCATGACAGTATTCATGTTTGCCTTAGCCATTCCATATCATCATTGGACTCTAAAGGATAACAGAATCGGGTTCGTGATCATGTACTCACTTACCTTTTTCTTCGCGAATTTTGGTCCAAACGCGACAACATTTGTTGTCCCGGCAGAGATTTTCCCAGCCAGGCTTAGGTCAACATGCCATGGAATATCAGCAGCAGCTGGAAAAGCAGGAGCAATGATTGGTGCATTCGGATTCTTGTACGCTGCTCAACCTACAGATCGGAAAAAGGCTGATGCCGGTTACCCTGCTGGAATTGGTGTGAGAAATCCACTGATTGTCTTAGGTTGTGTTAACTTCTTAGGAATGGCGTTCACATTTTTGGTGCCAGAATCCAAAGGAAAATCATTGGAAGAAATGTCAAGGGAAGAATAGTGGAAGGACAGTTCCTGTTTAATTTTGGACCTTAGAAAAGTGGGTCGGGCGGGTTTAAAAAATAGAATGGATGGGCTAATCTGGTCCAATCTAAGACTGCCACGTGTTAAAAAATACTGTGGAAACAAGTTTTAACGGTGGAAGGGTATATGTGGCCCTAATGTATAACGGTGGGGATATATTTGTTAAAGAATTCAAACGGAGGATAAATATGGCTTATTTTGAATAGTACAAGGATATATTTGACCCTTAACCGAAAAAACAACAACAACAACAACAACTACCCAGTAATGTCCCACAAAGTGGGGTCTGGGGAGGGTAATATGTAGACGAGCCTTACCCCTACCTGAAAGGGTAAAGAGGTTGTTTCCAGTCGACCCTCGGCTCAGTGAAGGAGAGGAAAAACAAAAATAAAAACAATAACAAAAGAGCATTAGTAAGTCCAGCGGAAATAGCGAAAATAATTATCTAAACATAAGAACCATAAATAAAATAGCATGCAATAATATCAGACAGTAGCTACCATAAATAACTAACATAAGGGAGACACAATCAAATACACAAATCCTCTATGGATAACCCTGCCAAGCCTCACCCAACCCCGGGTGAGGAGTACGAAAAACTCTAGGGGCCCCTATCCTACAACCCTGATACTAGACCTCCAGACTTTCCTATCAAGGGCCATGTCCTCAGAAACCCGCATTCTAGCCATGTCATACCTAATCACCTCTCCCCAATACCTCTTAGGCCTCCCTCTGCCTTGCCGTGCGCCGACCATCGCCAACCGCTCACAACTCCTCATTGGGGCATCAGGACTTCTCCTCCGTACATGCCCGAACCACCTCAGCCTCGCTTCTCGCATTTTCTCATCAACCGGGGCCACCCCACCTTCTCTCGAATAACTTCATTCTTAATCTTATCTAACCTTGTGAGCCCGCACATCCACCTGAGCATCCTCATCTCCGCAACCTTCATCCTCTGAACATGAGAGTTCTTCACCGGCCAGCACTCTGCCCCATACAACATGGCCGGTCTAACCACAGCTCTATAAAATTTCCCCTTGAGTTTCTGTGGAACTTTCTTGTCACACAGGACTCCTGATGCAAGCCTCCACTTTGACCACCCCGCTCCTATACGATGAGTGACGTCCCCGTCAATCTCTCCGTCCCCCTGAATCACCGACCCAAGATATCTGACACTGTCGCTCTTGGGGATGACCTGAGATCCAATCATCACGTCCCTTCCAACTTCGCTCGGCTCGGCGCTAAACTTGCACTCCAGGTATTCTGTCTTAGATCTGCTTATTTTGAAACCTTTAGACTCGAGAGCATGTTTCCATTCCTCTAACCTCTCATTAACACTGTCCCTCGTCTCGACTATCAAGACTATGTCATCAGCAAATAGCATACACCAAGGCACATCCCCTTGAATATGTCGAGTAAGAGCATCCATCACCAAGGCAAACAAGAGAGGGCTAAGCGCCGATCCTTGGTGGAGCCCCATAACCACTGGAAAATGATCTGAGTCGCCACCCATCGTCCTAACCCTAGTCTTAGCTACCATCGTACATGTCCCTAATGACTCTGATGTAGGCTTCTGGCACGCTCTTCGCCTCCAAGCACCTCCATAGCACCTCCCTTGGGACCTTGTCATACGCCTTCTCCAAGTCGATAAGCACCATGTGCAGGTCCTTCTTCTTATCCCTGAACTGCTCCACCAGCCTCCTGACAAGGTGGATAGCTTCTGTAGTGGAGCGACCCGGCATGAAACCGAATTGGTTCACAGATATAGATGTCATCTCCCTCACCCTCGCCCCGATCACCCGCTCCCAGACCTTCATGGTATGACTTATTAATTTGATACCCCTATAGTTGTTGCAGCATTGAATGTCACCTTTGTTTATGTACAAGGGCACCACTGTACTCCACCTCCACTCCTCCGGCATCTTTTTGATCCTGAAGATCGCATTGAACAACCTGGAGAGCCACTCCACTCCTGACCTACCCATACATTTCCAGAACTCTACTGGGATCTCGTCAGGCCCGGTCGCTCGACCCCTACTCATCCAACGCAAAGCCCCCATGACCTCCTCCGCCCTAATGCGCCTGCAGTACCCAAGGTCTCTATGTTGCTCTGAATGCCCCAACTCCCCTAGCTCTATGTTACGATCCCCCACATCGTTAAGTAAGTCCCGAAAGCATGTCTGTCACCTCTGCTTGACTTGAGACTCCCCCATCAGAACTCTACCATCCTCGCCCTTGATGCACCTAACTTGGTCAAGATCACGCGCCTTCCTTTTCCTTTCTTTAGCTAACCGGAATAACTTCCTGTCCCCGCCTTTCTCCCCTAATTCCTCGTAGATGCGACCAAACGCCGCGTTTTTGGCTTCCGTAACCGCCATCTTTGCTTCTTTCCTCGCCGCCTTGTAGATCTCCCTGTTCAGTTTAACTGCTAGTTCTAGAAGCAAAAGTCCTATCCTTGGCAAGTGCATGTAACAAAATAAGCTGATGAGATTCTTGAGAATGAGTGTTTTGATAGGTTCAAGGTTCTAAGCACCCATTGAAATCGATTAAGAAAAATCTCTAGGTGATTTTTTCCCATCTCCTAAGCCATGGCGGGGCAAATTTACCTGATATTTGCGCTGCTTAGAGGTAGCAGGTACCAGGTGGAATAATAGAGGGGTGTGCAAGTTGACTGGACACTACTTTCATAAAAAAAAGGTATACATTTAATTGGTCAGTGGATCTTGAAGTAGGAGAAGAACTTCCATTTGTGGTTTAACGTTTGCTTATGTGTAGAGCAGGGATGTATGCTTTGGTTGCCATTGATGCAAAGTTGTTGGATGCTTCTTGTGATATTATCAGTTTCACGAAGAGTCTAAACTCTGTAGAGCTTTACGTGCTTAATTTGTAGTTAAACTATTGCAGTAGAGGGAAAACAATAACTGTGTCAAAATCTTGCAGCTTCCTTTTTCCTTATTTCCTTTCCTTGTCTAGCAAATAAAGCAGCTGGCACGTACATTTTGCAATTAAATATTGCCATGTTAGTTGGACAAATTTTAGCTAAAGGGATGTTAAGATATTAATGCAGTTAAGAAAAAAGAAATAAGCAATTATAGATATTAAAGATTCTATAATTACAACTACACCTGGATCACAGCACGTCGCGGTCGGCTACATGATTTTCACTAACCATGTCTCTCCATTTAAGCTCATCCCAGTCCAATATTATACAGAATTAAAATAAAAAATAAAAATAAAAATAAAAATAGAAATAGAAATAGAAAAGATACAACTCCTGTAGGAAACAGAAAAGGATTAAAATGGTCTGCGCATAATAAAAAGCTTTTCTGATTCACCAATTGAAAGAAGGTATGCTTAAAAGAAGCAGTTAATTCTGCAGTTAATGAAAGCGAGGCAAATTTTCTCTAAAGAGACATGAATAGTTGGGTTTTAGAGTCATCAAGTTTAAGTTAAACTTAATTATGTAAGGTCTGACTCTTGCTATGTCCTTTTCAAATTTTCCTCCTTTTAAGTTTCTATAGTCTTCACTTGGAACCTCTTTTCTTTATAATCACTGTGTTGCAGCTTCTGGAATGGGTAGTACCTTTCTACTTCTTTCTACATGAATTGTTCTTCTTGATGATCTCCTTTTCCACATGAAATTTATGTACATATTGCAGAAAGTGGCCAGAAGGTTAATATTTGGGAAAGGACAAGAAAGGATAGAACATGAGACTGATGATCGGAGGAAAAAGATACGGAAATTCAAGGAATCAGCATGGAAATGCATATATTTTCTCTCTGCAGAAGTCTTTGCACTTGTGGTGACATACAATGAGCCTTGGTTGACAGAAACCAAATACTTTTGGGTAGGGCCTGGTGATCAGGTCTGGCCTGACCAGATGTACAAGTAAGACCTGTTCTAGTTGCTTCTTCTGTCCTTTGGGTTTTCTTCTGTGTTGCATTTCGGGGGGGGGGGGGGGGGTTGAGGATGAGAGGGTGACTGTTAATATTTTGAGAAATAATTGGTAAGATTTGCAGGCAACAGTAACTGATATGTGACATATAGGACATCCAATATATTTTCTGGGAAACAATTGCAATTCTTGCGGACAGAAGCTACTGGTTTATGGCCTCTTTTTCCATAAATCATAGAGTAACATTATCAAGCTAGAGCTGATGACTTCTAATTAAGCTTACGTAGTTTTGATTCATAGTCTGCTTATATGAGTGACTGTCTTCTGTAAATTTAGGTCCAAACTGAAGGCACTTTATATGTATACTGGTGGGTTCTATGCATACTCAATATTTGCGCTTGTATTTTGGGAGACAAGACGCTCTGACTTTGGAGTTTCAATGAGTCATCATCTTGCCACTGCGATTCTTATCGCCTTTTCCTATATATCCAGGTGTGTTTCTGTGGAGGTGAGCTTATAGCTTTAAATAAAAGGTCATTTTATTTGCTGAGATTTTGCTGGTATAAGTCAATCTGTAAAAGGACAAAAAATTTCAGGGCATTCAACTTCCTGGAGCCAGACATGATTGAAGCAGGGGCCTTTCTGTGTTGTTAGTTTAAAATTCTTACTGGAAGCAGATGCATGTTAAAAACATTGCAGCAACTAGTTTCCCATATTAGGTAAAGAGAAGTAAAAATCCAAATTCAACGACGATACTGAACGTGTAAAAAAAATGTCAGGCACATGGATTTTGTAAATTATGTTCAAATTTTCTTGCTTCTCATGGAGTTATTTGATTTAGGGGATCTTCTAGAATGCAGATTATGGGTCAGTTCTTGCCTTTGTCCATGTTTTGATTATTTTGAGATAAAAAGTAGATATAAACTAGTTCCCGGGTATTTTGTATTTTCTGAGCCGAGGGTCTACCGGAAACTATCTTCTACTTTCTCTAGGTAGTGATATGGACTGCGTACACACTACCCTCCCCAGACCTCACATGTGGGGTGTGATTGTTGTTGTTGTTAGGTGCGTCATGAGTTTGAACCGTGCCACAGACAAAAGCCTAATATTTAAGTAGACAACGGTAGGTGGACGAGCTCATAATCAGTCGACTTTCGAACTGTGTGCCACTAGCTCTTCGGGATTTCGCGGTTATAAAAAAAGTAAACAGAAACCAAGTTCCTTGTGGTGTAAATCAATAGGTATATGGGGACATACTTATAATAGATAGGCGAGATGATAGGAATGTAGTTGTTTCAAACCAAGATCCTCCATCATTTTTGACCTTTGTACTCTTATTAATATAATTTGTTTCCTTGTATGGAGAATAAATGAACAAGAAAGAATAAATACATGAACAAGAGTCTAAGGATTAAGACAAACAACCAGCAAGCAAATAAGTTTTGCACCTTTCTCTGTGTTGGGATGGATTATTAAATCGGAATTGGATTATTAAATCGGAATACTTACGGGGACAACGAGTAGCTCAGTGGTAATTATTGAAGTGTCTAAGCATCTCATCTAAAAGCCTAAGCTCTTAGAGAGAGCACACGATTATTTATTTAATTATGTCTTCAATACGCCCCCTCACATGCGGGCTTTATTCTTTTTGAGGATAACATTTCAAAGTTTGAAGGGAATAATTGGCATCCTAATCGACAAAGTGCGACAAAGAGGGAATGGAGTAGTGGGGAGAAGAAGAGGGATTAGTGAGACCAAATGCAACAAAAGAGGGACTTGGTGAGTTTGAAGTAAGGTGAAGAAATTAACAGGTGAATTTGGGAGAGGATTGTGAATAAAGTATACAGAGCTCAATAGTTCATGGAATTTAAAGGGATAAATCACCTAGGCAAAAGGTTCATTATCAAGGTGGGGCTTAGGGAGCTAGGGGTAGAGCTGGTATGCATCGAATATACAAGGATGATAGAGTTGGTACTCATCCAATGAGACAAAGATAAATGTACTTTTCAACCAGTTGTTAGAAGTGTGCAAGTGTGTGAAAGGAAGTTGGTCAAAATGAGATGATATGAGCTACAGAAGTGTCGGCGATACTACGATTATAGGATGAACGAGTACTAAATATCTATGTTTACACTATTTGAGAATGTTGGCAATAAGGTTGGGTTGTGGGTTAGTAAGTGTGAGAAGTATAGCACGGAAAAGTTTTATATTACTTATCTAAAGTGTTGTACAATTGCCTATTTATATATAGTTTTAACATAATAATAGGTATTTACTTCCCGATGTGGGACACTATATATAACTAACTACTAAACATTTTCCCTCAAGCCGGTGCATGTAAATCATATGTACCGTATACGAGAACCAGTAAGAGACTTAGTGAAAATATCTGCAAGCTGATCATTCGACTTCACAAACTTTGTAACAATATCTCCTGAGAGTATCTTTTGTCTGACAAAGTGATAGTCGATCTCCATATGTTTCGTCCTCTCATGAAACACCGGATTTGACGCAATATGAAGAGCAACTTGATTATCACACACCAGTTCCAGCTTGCTGATTTCTCCGAACATCAACTCCTTGAGCAACTGCGTGACCCAAACTAGCTCACACGTTGCCATAGCTATGGCCCAGTATTCTGCTTCGGCACTAGATCGAGCAACTACACTCTGTTTCTTGCTCTTCCAAGAGACCAAATTACTTCCTACTAGAACACAATTTATCAGAAGGTGATCCTGCCCAATCAACATTTGTATACCCAACAATTTGCTCGTAGCCTCGATTCTCGAATAGTAGTCCTTTGCATGGAGCTGACTTTATATACCGGAGAATGCGAACAAGTGCGTCCCAGTGACTATCACATGGAGAATCCATAAACTTACTTAGAACACTCGTATGAAAAGAAATGTTAGGTCTAGTCACTGTGAGGTAATTCAGTTGCCAACCAACCTCCTATTCTCGTAGGATCTCTAAAAATCTCCCCTGTCCTGGAAGAAGCGTAGCATTCGGATCCATAGGGGAGTCAACAGGTCAACAATCCATCATTCCAGTCTCCTCAAGAATGTCTAAGGCATACTTACGTTGTGAAATAACAATACCTGAGCTGATCCTTAGTTTGGAAGTGCTGAAAGTGATGCTGCTTCAGATTAGTAATACCATCCTGATTATTGCCAGTAATAACAATATCATCAACATAAACCACCAGATAAATACGCAGGTTAGGAGCAGAATGCCGATAAAATACAGAGTGATCGCTTCACTACGAGTCATGCTGAACTCCTGAATAATTGTGCTGAACTTACCAAACCAAGCTCGAGGGGATTGTTTCAAACCATATAGTGACCTGTAAAATGGGCATACAAGACCACTAGACTCCCCTTGAGCAACAAAACCAGGTGGTTGCTCCATTTAAACTTCTTCCTCAAGATCACCGTGGAGAAAAACATTCTTAATGTCTAACTGATATAGAGGCTAATGATGTACAACCATGGGCAAAAAGAGGCGAACATATGCTACTTTAGCCACGGGATCAACCCCAAAAATCTGTGCGTATCCTTTTGTAACAAGACGAGCCTTAATCCGATCAACCTGGCCATCTGGGCCGGCTTTGACTGCATAAACCCAACGGCAACCAACAATAGACTTACATGAAGGAAGAGGAACAAGCTCCCAAGAGCCACTTGCATGTAAAGCAGACATCTCGTCAATCATGTCGTAGTCCTGGATGAGATAGTGCCTCACTTGTAGACTTACGGATAGAAACAATGGACAAAGATGATATAAAAGCATAATGAGGTAATGACAGACGATGATAACTTTAACCGACATAATAAGGATTAGGATTAAGTGTGGATTGTATACCTTTGCGGAGTGCAATTGGTTGACTAAGAGGAGACAAGTCCGTAGTAGGTGCAAAATCTAAAGCAGGGCGTGAATCACCTGGGCCTGATACTGGATGTGGCCTTGCGGCTGGGGATGTAGGAGGAGCAACTGTAGACTCCTCTAAAGTATGTATAGGTAGTTGTGAGCATGTAACATTATTGGCTATGAATACTGTGCTATCACAAGGTATACTGTGCAAAATCTAAAGCTATGAATACTGTGCTATCATAAAGATAAGTTATGAGCATGTAACATTATTGGCTTTCTGTTTTTATTATTTGCAGGTTTGCACGTGTCGGTTCAGTAGTTTTAGCCCTTCATGATGCCAGTGATGTATTCCTCGAAATCGGAAAGATGTCCAAATACAGTGGTGCTGAAGCTCTTGCTAGCTTTTCATTTATTCTTTTTGTTTTATCCTGGATTGTACTTCGCCTCACATACTTCCCATTCTGGGTTCTTTGGAGTACAAGGTGAGTCATAGGCCTTTTTTTCCTATTTACAAAGAAACTGCTTTCTGTTTTCTTGTCTAACCCTTCATTTCTTGATTTAATCTTCTTAAAAAAGAAGCACCATCTTATGCGTTATTCATTTCCTTAAGTTACAATTGCATTAGCGTTTGTTGATGATGGAGTTCAAATTAACATAATTCTTTATGCTTTATATCAGCTTTCCTTGCATTGCTTTATGCCATATCCTTAACACATTGGTCGCCGGCAGCTAAGTAAGCTGTGTATTAGTGCTCCGTTCTTAATTCAGAGGATTTAATATGGTCAACTAGTTTAGCATTAAGGAGTTGTTGATAGATTGATATTAGCCCTTAGTTCTCTTTTGAAAACTTCATTTGTGTTTTTTGCAGAAATATGAACTTCATTTGTGTTTTTTGCAGAAATATGAACATACTAGTTAATGTTAACCTTTTCGTCAGAAATAGTTGTGTAAGAGATTTATGTGAAGGTTCTTTTATTTTCTGTAAATGCAGTTATGAAGTTCTCCAGACTTTGGATAAGGAGAAACACAAATTGGATGGACCAATTTATTACTATATCTTCAATTCTCTTCTATTTTGTTTGATGGTTCTTCATATATATTGGTGGGTCTTGATATACCGGATGCTTGTTAAACAAATCCAAGCAAGGGGCCAACTGAGTGAGGACGTTCGTTCTGGTAAGTTTAAGAGCCACATGCTTATCTTGAACATCTTGATCTTACATTGTTCACTGCAAATCATGGCTAAAGTAAAGCCATAGCTTGAATTTTATTTCAAGTATTTGCTCCGTGCATGGTGAAAGAGATAAGAAAGTGCAAATGTAACGTTTCCATGCATTTCACTTATTGGCCGAGGGATAGAAATGTAGTTTTGTCCTATTCAGCAATTAGCGTGTGGTTATTTTTTTCCCACCTCAAAACATCTACAGTTTCTCTCTGTCCAAACTTTGGAGTCCAAATATGGCGGTGTATGATGTTTTTATGTTTTATTTTATGTGAGATAATAAGGTGATGTTTTCATGTTTTTACGGATCAAAGATGATGAAGCGGTTGTAAAGTTGTTTGTGCCCTGCTTTCCTGATCGAAAATTGACATAATAAATGTAATAAGAGGAGGAATATGGGATATTGAACATGCGAGGATATCAAGTTCTCTTTTTCATATCTTCCTCTTGAATTTCTGACCTAGTAGCACATTTCTAACAGTTCCCAGCATCACCTATGAACACCAAACATTTTCCACGCGCACCATAGTCTGTATGCATTAGACAAAGGACTGCAGATGATTGACGTCCTCTCCTACCTTTTTGCAGAGAAAACACCATATGATCTGAACTCTCGTTCCTTTCTTCATGTTCTCTGCATAAAATGGCTTTCCATGTTGCTACCCACACAAAAAAATAATGTCTGTCCTCGGAGCCGTAGGAACCCAATTCATGCATGAGGAAACTCTATGTTCTCTCACCTTAGAACTCACTATAGGAGAATTTCACTGTGAAAATGCTGTCCTTTCGTCCTTCCCATTTATGCTGTTTGTGTCTGTGACTGAGAGATAAGGAATCTTGTTAGTTTTGTGTTTGGAACTTGACTCCTGATGATTTCCAGAACTCCATATAGACCCTACTGACCCATAGACTTCCATAAAACCCCAGGCGCTTGTGCTACCCATGTTAATAACTATGACAATGGTGAAATTTCCTTTGTTATGTCGCAGAATTTATTTCCAATATGTACCTTCACAAAGTTAATCAAATTCTATGCAATGTTACCAAGTGATCTCTACCATGTTGAGTTGCTTCATCTTAGGAGAATAAATTTTTATCTACTTATTAGGACACAATTCAAATAGGATCACTTGGTTTTTGTGCATAGCCTCAAAGAGCTTCTAGTCCATACCTCTATGTGCATCTATATAGTACTTTTGTTTTAATTAATGTCTATAAGAGTGTCAACACTTTTTAGGATTAAAACATGGAGTTAAGCGATTTGGACTGTTTATACTGCTTCCACAAGCTGGGTTCGATGTGGGATTGTAGCAAACATGTTTGTGCACGTCCATGTCTGCAATGTATAGAAATAGGAAGTTCGAAAACTTACGCTGTCATAAATAAGCAGTGACGCATTTCAAAGCTGTGTATTCATTCTGGCCTGGCAGATGATACTAGCAATAACATCCAATACGAAGAAAAGAAGTATCCGTTTTTTCAACATATGTTTATTCTAAGCCCTATATTTACCTGTAGACACTGACTTATTTTGCTTCTGTTGCTCACTTTCTAGAGCTCATAGCGAGTTTTCCTTGCTCTAGTGGTCAATGGTGTAAGGTTTTCCCATTAAAATGTTATTGGTCATAACAGTTGAGAAACTAAGTGGCTCCTTCAGTGGAGCAAACTGTTTTTTCCCTATATTCAATTACGGTCCTTAATTGTGTTCTACCTCATGCAGATTCTGAAGATGAACATGAAGATTGACCGTGCCCTAAGACTTCTACTGGTGTGATGTTCATGTGAAGGTAGTTGATCAATCTTAATTCATTTGGATGCTAAATGGGGAAAAAAGATAAACAAGGATCACAATTATCAGTTTTTATGAATTATATGGTATATATACAACACATGTACAATTTTAATCTATTTAAAAAAAAGCGTATGTAATTGTTAATTTGTTTATGTTCCTTTAACGCCATGAGAGTTTTTTGAGGACATTCCTGCTTTATCTAAAATCAGAATTGCTATCCCTTTCTTTTTAATCACATATATGTTTTCTATCATTGCTGTGAAATTCTATATGTATGCTAAGTTCTTTGTGAAATAACTTTCACATTGTGTTATTTTCTCGGCTATTTGAGCTCAGCTGATGAGAAGGAGTCTCTTGATTTACTTGTTTATGTTTGTTGTGCTTTTCTTTTGCAGAAAGGAAACAACTGAATGCTCTTATGAACTTGTCGATGAGCTGAGAAGATGATGCTTTGGCTCATGAAAGCTTGTGAGTAGTTGAAGGTAGGTTGAAGGAACTACATTATGGAGCAGAAAGCTAATTGATCATTTGAAGTTAATTTATCTCACCATTTTCTGGTTATTGAAACTGGCATAGGGACATTTTCGTTGTATTTCCTTTTTCTTTTTTGTAAACTTTTTGGCACCAAGAATGTGCATAATGACTTCTAATGTGATATAGAAAGACTTGAAACTGCTGCCAGCTTTTTGCGCCCGAAGGGAGTTGAGTTGATGTAAACTTATTCATGGTACTTCAGCAGCAGTATCCAGTTGTGCTTTGAAATCACATTTTATTCTTGCATGGTTTTCACAGAAATTCCATCTGCATTATAAATCCCTGGTAGGAAGTGATTCCCCTTTAATAAGCTGGCTTATTAAACAACGTATATTTGGATTAATCGGATTGCGTACTGGATATGAGATGGTTATAAAATAACAATTACTCTTCAGTCTCAAACAAGTTGAGATGGATATAAAAGAAAGGCAGCCCAATGCACTAAGCTTCCGCTATGCGCAGAGGCCAGATCAAAAGGATCTGTTGCACATAGCCTCGCCTTGCATTTTTGCAAGAGGCTCCACGGCTCGAACTTGTGACCTCCTGGTTGCATGGTTATACAAAAACAAAGTAAATTCATCCAGTTTAGCTAATGTAGGATAGATGGAACATATGCTACCAGATTTAGCTACCTCTAATTCTAGGTAATGGATAGAGACTTAGAGCCCGTTTGGTTGGGCTTATTTTAAGTGACTTTTAATCGGAAATAATTTTTAAGCCATAAGTTAGAAATTTTAACTTTTAGCTTGTTTTTGTTATTTTAGCTTAAAAATACTTATTTTACTATATCCAAACACTATAAAATAACTTTAAAGCACTTAAAATAAGTCAATCCAAACATGCTCTTATATTGTTATCATTGCTAAAATGTTACGAGATTTTTGGGAAATAATACAGCATGGAAGAAAAAAACAGTTGTTTTGAGCAAGGAAACGTGGATACTTTGGTTAAATAGCCTCAATAATAAAATTTCGTCAGTAAAATTATGAAGTCATCATCATTTTCGTATTAGTATTTATTTTTTGTTTGTTTAAATGTTTAATTTGATTTTTTTTAGGTTTCTACTTTCTACTATACGCATGTTAACTCAAGTGGTACAAATATGCCAAATAAAATTTAAAAAGGTTCCAACTATGCTCATGTACTATCTCAAATTGTTCAACTTTGTCATCAGTTTAAACTTTTAGTTAATTCGTACTTTTACATTATGAAATTGTCTCATATCTGACCTTGAAATTGCCCATTAATGTAGAAATTATATCTAAATTAATCCCTTAACTTTTAATTAGGGTAAAGGTTACCCTCCAAGTTCCAAAAGGAAACTTTTACCTTACGGCAAAGGTAAGCGATAGTTAAGTGTTTTGTAAGTAGAAGAGAAACTCCAACTTTTTTCTAGAATACATTCCCAACTCCTTGAAAAACAAAGACACTATTCCTCCAAAGCCACTTGACTTGGTCCACCACACTCCTTTACAAAATGATTTGGAAAAACTAACATCCTTCAAGGATAAACTATTGGAATCAAACCCAATGAATTTCACTCTTTCCATAGAACATGAAGATATGCTCGACACAAAAAAGGTAATGGAAGCCAAGGAAACAATGCATACATAAATTATTGCAGGAACCATGGAAATACTCCATTATAATCAAGTTAGTAGGGAAACGTATGCTGCGTCATTACCTAATCCACGATCTATGGAAATCAACAGAAGACTTCTCATAGAATTAATTGATCTTGGTGAGGACTAGTACATCATCAAATTCGCAAAGAAATAAAACATGGACAAGCTATCCACCTAGGGCCATGTTTCATTAATGGACATTTCCTATCTATCTCTAAATGGAAACCAAATTTTGTGGCTAGAAATAAAAAATTAACTACTTCTGCAATTTGGATTAGGCTACCTCATTACTAACGAAATTTTGTGATGGCAAAATCCTAGCAAAAATTGGTAATGCAATAGGACGCCTACTGAAAATTGACACATGCACCTTAACAACACTAAAATGTCGATATGCAAGGATTTGTTTAGAAATTCTTTTGGAAATCCCAGTTCAACCCTTCCTATTCGTTGGAAACCACAAACAAGATATACACTATGAAGGGGAAGGTTTTCTCTCTAAAAACTGTGGTCGCTCCGGTCACACCCTAAGGCAGTGCACCTATATCAAGAAGCAAAGCATAGATCCTCACCATGCCGGACAAGAACACCAACGAGAAGCTACAAAGGAAGATAATGATACAAAATGGAAAAATGTTTCATTCAACAAGAGGAAAAACCAAGGTAAAAGAATTCCTAACCAACTGGCCACCATCCAAGCAAAAGGTAATCATGGTCCAGGTATTCCAATTAAATTATTCGATGCAACCACATGTAAATACTTGGTTACTCAAACTCTCTAATACATAACTAAAAATTATTCCTCTAATAACCACAACTCATCAGTAAATACTCATCCGAGCATGGCTATTGATCAAATCACTTCCCTTGATAAAAACCACCAATTAGACAAGAGGCAAACAGTTTTGCCAAAACACACTATGGATAATGCTAATTTTATTTATGAAAATAAATTCAATCAATTAAGTGATGACTTGGATCTTGACATACAAGACACTTGCATGCAAGATTCCAACGTGGCATCAAGTATTACCAACTCTTTAGATACTACCAAAGTCATGCAAATTGTCCCTAGTATGGACGTTTCTACCCCTCCCTCTAATCCTATCCCTTATGCCCTAAACCCTCACCTTAATAAAAAATATCCCCAAAATATTTTGCTATCTAAAGGAACTCCACAAGATCCTTCCTTAAGATATGGAAAGATCCCCCCCCCCCCCCCCCATGTATGTTGGCCAAATGGCAACTGCTACAGAAGAAAGTAGCCAAATGGAAATTCCCAAAGAAAACCCAAACAAAGCCATTAAGTGTCCTATAAATCATGACCTAGGGCAAACAAAAACATAAACTTGAAAGAAACAATCATTGTTTCTCCACCCAGTCAGATAACCCATTTTCCTACCCAAAATCCCATGGCAATTTTCAGTGTAATAAATATAACTTCCATTACCCAAGTTGCCAAGAGTTCCTTCAACCCTAAGAAGAAGAACTCAACTAATCCAAATTCTAATAAAACACCGTCCTCCCAATATGGAAAATATTACCCCCATCCCCAAGAACAAACTCAGATTATTTACGATCAACAACCCCAAGCCCAAGACTATCAAACCTCGAGTTGGATGGAACTAGGTCACATGGGCCATGCACTATCTTTCACAGTCCCGATCAACGGTCAAGAGGCCATTATGATCCTACACAACACTCAATATCTACCATAACTCATCACGGAGGGAATAAGGTTGGCGATGAACAATTATTTCAACCAAGTATGGCTCAACAACATTATCCACTCGATGGCTCCATCATTGAACCCTCAAATGGCTCAAACGATGAGAGAACAATAGAGTATGCTACCCCAGTTCAACCCCATAAACCTCGAAAATGCCCCGTTGGATCTTCCCCTCTTTCTGACAGAGATGTCTACTCACATAAACCCCATCTTTCTCCCTTGGGATGTTAATCTGGGGAACTAAGGGATGGTACCCACCTTCACCTCCCTCCAGTACCCCCACCTCAACAACAAGATGACCTCATACCAGGTCCAGTGGAGGTAGAAACGGATGAGGATGATGTCCCCACTAAACCTACACTTAGGACCAAACCTAGACAGAATAAAAAAATTTCTCTTCATGGAGAGGCACGAGAAGAGGTATGTTCTCAGCTGCCCATTGGCCTTATACGAATGCTCGATGGATATTTGTCCTCCACACGACCCAACTGTGTGCAACAAGGCGATGATCCTAATTCCATCAATGAGTAGAAACCCTGTCTAAGCGGGAGGGGGGGATAAGGGAGAACGGGGAGATAATCAACATTGATCCCAATTTAGCCATGAATCAACCCACTAATTTCATAATATGGAATATATGAGAAGGAAATAATGATAGTTTCAGGAGAAACTTTAAGGAGATTCTAGACACCCATAGGCCGTGTTTGGTGACTTTGTTGGATACAAGGATGAGCAACCATGCAGCCATGCTTAATGAATTTGGGTTCTCTGAGATGATTGAAGTTCCATCGGAGGGGCAGTCAGGTGGTATGGTTATATGTGGAAGAATGACATAATCAATGTTCAAAATGCTATTAGAAGAGGTCAGGAGATCCATGCAACCATAAAAGTAAATCATATACGTAAACCCTGGCTCTATATGTGATGACTCGACCCGTTGTCTCATGCGTTACCACTCTATTTTTCCTCGTTTTGCTTCTTCATATTTCATTATCAGTTCATGGTGTGTTAGATTTGATTTGGATTAGTATTGGTGGAAAATGAGACACTTAGTCTCTTTAAGGGAAGGCTAGTTTTGAAAAGTTAACCGGAAGTTGACTTGTGAGTTAGAGGGCTCAGAATGGACATCTGATGATTTGTTTAGTTTCGGGGGATGATTTAAGGATTAGGAGCGCAATCGAAAGTAAATTTGGAGGCTCGGTGCATAACTTAGCCTATTTTAGTGAAGTTAGTATTTTGGCGAACTCTGGTTGATGGGTGAGAATTTGATCCGAGGGTCGAAATAAAATTCCAAGAGTTACTGTAGTTTTGTTAGGTGATTTAGTGTGTAAATTTCCTGGTCATTCGAACATCGTTTGGTTGGGTTTTTGATTGAAAGTGCATTTCGGAAGTTCTTGAAGAACTTAGGCTTTGATTGGTGAAATTTGATGATTTTGATGTTAACGATAGTGATTTGATGACTCGAGCAGGTTTGAATAAGGTAATAGAATATGTCTATGCATTTGGTTGAGGTCTCGGGGGCCTCGGGATGAGTTCGGGTGGTCAAGCGGAGAGTTGGGAGTTTGTTGCATGTTTTGGAATTGTTGGTTACGTCATTTCCACATAAGCGGACAAGAGTCTGCATAAGCGGGCTCGCAGAAGCGAGCGGGGAGGCGTAGAAGCAGAAAGGCGATCCATGGCAGGCTCCGTAGAATCGGACGTAAGGACCGCAAAGGCGGTTTCGCTGGTGCGATATCTGGACCGCAGAAGCAGTCGTGGGCCTTAAGTAATTTCCGCAGAAGCGGAAAAGGGCTGCATAAGCGGCAACCGCAGAAGCGGTTATGTTATCGTAGATGCGAAGAGGGATGGACATGAAAGGGTTTTCAAGTGTCATTTTGTTCCGCAATTTAAGGCATTTTTCCTCCATTGTTGAACATATTGGGAGCCTTTTGGGAGCAATTGAAGAAGATTTCGAAAATGATTGACTGGAGGTAAGTTCTTTGGCCTAAATGCATGAAATTTTGTTAGATTTAACATGAAAGTGGGTTGGAATTCATCAAAAAGAGGGTGAAGCTAGGACATGAGTTTTTGATATTCCAAATTGGGATTTGATAGGTCATTTGAGCTCGGTTTTGGGAGTTCTTGGTATGTATGGACTCGTGGCGAGATTAGGAATCCGGTAATATAAGTTTCGTAATTTTTGAGAAGTGAGCCCGGGGCTCAGGTTTTGCTAGTTTTGAGATTTTTGCTATTTCTCGATTGTTTTCAGTTGGATATTGCCCCCTTAGAATATTGTGATGTATTCGCTCTGATTTTAATTAGATTTGACACACATGGAGGCCGATTTGAAGGGAAAAGCGTCGCGAGCTAGAGATTTCACCTGTTCGAGGTGAGTAATACTTGTAAATGATATCCTGAGGGTTTGAAACCCCGGATTTTGCAAATCATTGTACTTTATTGAGGTGACTTGCACGCCGGATATGAGCATGGGGTAGAGCACCGTTGGGGTATGTGACTTGGTCCATCCCGGTTGTTGTTTTTTACCGCGTATTTGATTGAAATTATTTGTTATCATCATAATTTGGGATGATTGCCATGTTTGGGGCTCCGTGACAACTATGTGAACCCTTCGAGTAATGATATAATTATTTTTGCATTACTTGCATATTATTTGATCTCGGTCCAAGGTATGAATAGTATTTTGCAAACTCAACCATTTTTCAACGACTTGAAAACTTAAACAACTTATTATTGATGTTTTGATCTGAGGATTATCATGTTAATATTGCCCACCACAGCAGTGTCATAGTGATTTTTAAATATATGGATGGCTCGGGCTGCACGCCGCAGCGGTGTTATATTGACATTGAGGCCGTGAGCTTGTTTGATGCCAAGACATGGCTGATATTGCGCTTGGGCTGTAGGATCCCTTTCGGAGTCTGTATACACCCACAGTGAGCGTCGTCGATGTTAAATGGATCGGACTGCGCCGCAGTAGGTACCGGAGTGTACCGTCGTAGCATCGCGTTCATACTTTTGTGCATTATTCATTGTTTGTGTTATTTATTGAGATATTTATTTGCCGTTCCGATATTGTCTAATTACTTAAAAGAGAATAAATTTGAGACAGTGGTAACAATGACACTGTATGATGTAAACGAGTCAGGTAACAATGACTGGCCAAGAACAAGAATATTGCCTGTAGGGCGAGTTTATGAACTCAATTGTGCATACTTGTTTGTGCCTGAGGGGATGACTTTTGTGATGACTTGCACTACCTGTTCCGTATTTAATTGTTTAACTGTTGGGAAAAGATATTTTCAAAAGAAGTTTTGAACTGAGTCAAGATACTTTCTAAAGGATTTTCACGTTTTCCTTGTTTTCTCAATGGTTACATTGTACCATATAGCATGTTGATTTGATTTACGTGATTTATTACTGCTCAGTTATTATTTACTCTTATTACTCATTGAGTTGGAGTACTCACTTTACTCCCTGCACGTTGTGTGCAGATGCAGGTAATTGTTCACCCGATAGCGGGTTTTGAGCCGATTGGAGATCTTGATATCGTAGTTGTGCCAGCTGATCGTCAGCGTTCGCGGCATTGTATTTCTCTGTTGTTATTGAATTCTAATCTGTATATTACTGGCCTTGTAATAGTGTTAGGATTCTTTAAATGCTCGTGACCGGTGACACCCCGACTTGGGTTGTATTCCGTTTCTTGTTGTTTTTAAATCATAATAAAATTGTTCATTCATGTTTAATAATTGTTAAAATAACAATCTAGGTTAGTTGGCTGGCCTTGTCTTCATGAGAGGCGCCATCACGACCGGGTTTGGAAATTGGGTCATGATAAGTTGGTATCAGAACCTAGGTTACTAGGTCTCGCGAGTCATGAGCAGGTTTAGTAGAGTCTCGCGGATTGGTACGGAGACGTCTATATTTATCCTTGAGGAGCTGCAAAGCCTTTAGGAAAAGCTTCATATTCTTGAATTCTTATCGTGCGTTCTTGATTTAGCTTGGAAAGTAACTCTTGAAATTCCTTCCACGCGTTTGCATGCATGCATGAGCGCTCAGTATCAGATGTGCCTTGATGGATTGTGATTCCCCAATCGAGGGGAAAGATGTGATTTTTGTGAGTTGATATTGGGCCAGTCTGGAGGACTTTAGGCCGAATCTTTGCTTATGGCTTGAGCACCACGGTGCTGATTGTGCGAGCTAGTGTTATGAACTTATATGTTCAGTGTTGCCCCTATTAGTGGGAATGACAGTTGGGTAGCTATGTGGTGAGTATGTTGGTACTGCGAGATGTTCTTATATGACTTGCAGGGGTCGAAGAAGGTCTGCTGGACGATAGATGAACCATTAAGTGTTTGATTTCCATTGAGATAGGATGTTGCCCCGAGTTATGGGTGCGTGAAGAATCTTTTCATGTCTCCTAGCGGGGAGTGAAGTAAATAGCATGCTGTGAATTGAGTTCAGACTCAGAAAGACTAGTCGACTGTGTAAGGTGTATAACAGTGGAAGGTATATGGAAATGTTATGTTGAGGCGAAGCAGGTGGGCTATCTCCTGCAGAGTATTCTAGTGTGGTATGGTCCTTGTGTGCATGTTAGAAGATCTGTGTTTCACAACTTATAGATGATTGGAGCTTATTCTCACTATGTTATTGTGGCATCAATGAAGTATAAGTGTTATGAGCTATTGAAATACTTTGGTATATGGCTTCGAGCCAAGTTGGGGAGGTTGCTGTTGATTAGCTGATTCCACGGTCATGTGCTATATGTTCCGTGTCGATATATGTTGGCGGACCAGTTTTGGTTACATAAAATTGAGCCGAGGATGGCACGGGTGAAGAAAATTTTTGACAAAGGTTATATGGTATTATGTGGATGTGTGGAAATAATAGGATGTCTTGAGCTGTTGTTGATAAAGATTGCTTAGTGTAAAGAGAAGGAAGTTGTTTGGTTGTATCAGAATGAGATCATGTCCCGTGGGGCCAGAGTGCTAATGAGGCACGGGTGGATATGTATGTTTGATAAGGTAAATTGTGGTTGAATAAGAGTGAATGACTTGCGAAAATGGTTGTAATGGATTTAAGAGTCTGTGTACGTCAATAGAGAATTCAAAAGTTTCATATGGGGTTAGGAACTAAGTTTCATTAGAAGATGTCAATACTTGTGGTATTCTATTCTAATTATGGTAATCTATGTATCCGCATTAGGAAAGTAAAGGAAACAGAGTTAGATTCGCAAAGAGTTCTTCTGAGTAAGGTACTCTAGAATGTGGTGTTTCTGGAAACATTTGAGAGAGTAGTCAGCGAGTTGTGGTTCTTAACAGTGTCGTCTTATGCTTGGGCCTTGTTCGGTAAGCCTGGATTGAGTAATTGTGGTACTAAGGCAAGGGGAATATCAAGTTGAAGACGAATCAGAAGAAATGTAGATAGATGGAGTAGCTTGATAACATACCGTATTGGCATGGTAAGGGTATGATTAATTCTTAGTGTGTATCCAAGGTAATAAGTTAGCACATGTAATTCTGCAGCAATGCTTTTGGGTTTTGACGACTCGCTTAGCATGATTTGGTTAGAGAGATTTAGTCATGGCAGTTTAGTTTGTGCAAATGAAATTGGGAGAGTTCTTGTTGATTGCTACCGTAGTTGAAGAGGTGCATCTTCTACGAATATGAGAGGCATGAGATGTGTAAGGATTTTCTTCTTGATGAGATCAATGGAAGTTCGTGATTGGTTATGTTTCAGTTCAGGTTAGAAAGGAAATTCGTAAAGCACTTAGGCAGCAGGTAGCCTCAAATAATCAAGGAAAATGGTACGGCTGTTTGAAAGTGATTCGATGAGAGTATATATTTCACAGAAGGGGCAATGTTATTAAGTGATGGTACTTCGGTGGTGTTGCAACACTTTCTTGTTAGATCGACTGGTGATATTCGGGTTTTCTTGGTGGCTCAAGGAGATTTTTGAGTATGTATCGTGGAATTATTGGATATTTAGCCGTGGCATGTGTTCGGACGGTGAAATTGGGATAAAGTATGATGATTCATATGTTATGTGGAATTGGAAGTGGAAGTCCTCATATTCGGGCTATTTGTGATGGTGGATTATGAGTATCGGCACCGATTGGTGAGTATTAGGATTTGGATGCTCGAGTGAATCTTTCGTTGCTGGTATGTTGGATTTTGGATGTGGTGTTGAAGTTCAGATTGGTTGTCTCAGTGTTATATTAATTCTGGACTATTGCGCTATGGGCGATGGTGGAAACGCCACGATTTGAGTGGCGAGGTGCATTGGGTTATGTTCATACGGGATGGTTTATCTTTCAAAGACCCATCAGACGGTTGGGAAGGATTGCTTTCCTAATCGAGCCATCGTGATGGATGTTAGTGTAGAGGTTGCTTTTATTGAGCCAGTTCCGGCGTTAAGGGACTTTTCGGATGCCTGTTCCAGTTTGAGTTGACTTTGGTTGGCTCCGAATTGTATTGTCGAGGGATAGGTTGACTCGACCATTGTTGAGCTTATCTCCCATCTAGAGAGATCTATGATTTGTTTCTATATTGCGAGACGTTATGATTTACGACTATGGGCACATATGGTGCAGTGTTATCGGGATAGTGGAAATTGAGGGGGAAGCCTCAGTTGTGCTTGAGTTTTGTAGCTTATAACACTACATGTAGATATTGTATGCACTTAGTATGCTTACGATCGATACTCCGTATTTTTATTGTAACGAGAAAATTTGGCTCGATGTGCATCTCCTTTTGTGAGATATATGTGTAGATCGGGTGGCATGCCGCCATGGGTATGTGTGGATCGGGTTGCACGCCGCCATAGATATGTGTGGATCGGGTGGCACGCCGCCACGGGTATGTTATCGGGATCGGGTTGCACGTCGCAATAGTGTGATGTCGAGAGTAGTTTTCCATATGCTATTTTGTATGCCTTGCTTCCTGGCTTATAAGGAAAGTTCGTATTGGGTGTTGCTCGGTAGATGGAGCATCGGTTGTGTCCTTTCAGGATTGTATAGCGTATACCACTTGCTTCACCATGGGTGTAATGATTTGTTTTGGTTCCAGATATCAATCGTACGTGGTTATCAATTCGAGCATAGTGACTTGAGGTGTCTCATGCGGAGCAGTGTTTGGATAAGATCGTGTATTATAGAGAGGCTACATGGAGATTAGACCCTTCAAGGTAGATTCAGGTATTCTATTTCTATGATATGGGATGGGGTCCCATCCTTGTGTTGGAATGGTATTGATGAGCTTAAGGTACAACTCTTTCGTTTGAGTCATTTTTTCATGATTTGAGTTTGTTCAGACCATCTCTTATGGTGCGTGTGTTATGCAAGTTGTGGTTTAGGCCGGTGTTGAGGTGTCATATCACCAGGGTGGTGTGTTGGACCCGAATTGATCGTTGGGGGTTATTAATGAATAGGAACGAATTTGGTTTCAGCTTGTTGAAAGGTTAATATCGAGTTTTGGCTCGGAGATCTGTTGTGGTATTAGTCAAAAGGGAAGAAATGCCTTCGTGAATGGTTGATATGAGGAATGGTTATGGTCTACTGCGTGTTCATTGTCATTGGTAGAATATCGCAGTGTTGGAATAAGAATCTAGGTAATAAGAGGTTTCTATCGGTACATGGTTGTTGTGGACAACTGCCGTGAATGGAAGTTATCATTTCGGGTGCTTGGGTTATGTGGTATATCATATGATTTCACTGGAGGTTGCAGGTATGGGTTATCACAGCTGGTTCGGACTTATCCTGAGTATAGATGTGGTTTTCTAGTCTTGCGTATAATTTCGGAAAGTGCAATGTGGTTCTATGGGTCATTGTGTAGATGGGTTGTGAGACTTTAGTTATGCTGTTTTATCGGACCTATGCGAGATAGGGTGATGTAGAATCACCCCGAGTATATGCTTGGTAAGGTTATTCAGATGTTGGTTGGCTTCTAGGACAACTCTAGGTACACTTGAGGATGAGCGTTGGTTTAAGTTGGGGAGCATGTGATGACCCGACCCATCGTCTCATGCGTTACTGCTCTATTTTTCCTCGTTTTATGCTTCTTCATGTTTCATTATCAGTGTGTGTTGTGTTAGAGTTGATTTGGATTAGTATTGGTGGAAAATGAGACACTAGTCTCTTTAAGGGAAGGCTTGTTTGGAAAAGTCAACTGGAAGTTGACTTGTGAGTTAGAGCACTCGGAATGGATTTTCGATGATTAGGTTAGTTTCGGGGGATGATTTAAGGCTTAGGAGCGCAATCTGAAGTAAATTTGGAGGCTCGGTGTAGAAGTTAACCTATTTTGGCGAAGTAAGTATTTGGCGAATTTCGGTTGCTGGGTGAAAATTTGATCTGAGGGTCGGAATGGAATTCCGAGAGTTGTTGTAGTTTTGTTAAGTTATTTTGGATACGTGTGCAAATTTACAGGTCATTCAGACATCATTTGGTTGGGTTTTTGATCGAAAGTGCATTTCGGAAGTTCTTGAAGAACTTAGGCTTTAATTTGGTGAAATTTGATGATTTTAATGTTAACGATAGTGATTTGATGACTAGAGCAAGTTTAAATAAGGTAATAGAACATATTTGTGCATTTGGTTGAGGTCTCGGGGGCCTCGGGGTGAGTTTGGGTGGTCAAGCGGACAGTTTGGAGTTTGTTGCATGTTTTGGAATTGTTGGTTCTATCATTTCCGCAGAAGTGGACAAGAGTCAGCATAAGCGGTCTCGCAGAAGCGAGCGGGGAGGCGCATAAGCGGAAGGGCGGTCCATGGAAGGCTCCATAGAAGCGGACGTGAGGACCGCAAAGGTGGTTCCGCTGGTGTGATATCTGGACCGTAGAAGCGGTCGTGGGCCTTAATTGATTTCCACAGAAGCGGAAAAGGGCCGCAGAAGCGGTTATATTATCGCAGATGCGAAAAAGACCGGACAAGAAAGGGTTTTAAAGTGTCATTTTGTTCTGTGAGTTAAGGAATTTTTCCTCCATTTTTGAACATATTGGGAGCTTTTTGGGAGCAATTGAAGAAGGTTTCAAAGGCGATTTACTGGAGGTAAGTTCTTTGGCCTAAATACATTAAATTTTGTTAGAATTAACATAAAAATGGGTTGGAATTCATCAAAAGATGGTGAAGCTAGGGCTTGAGTTTTTGATATTCCAAATTCAGATTTGATAGGTCATTTGATCTCGGATTTGGGAGTTCTTGGTATGTATGGACTCGTGGAGAGACGAGGAATCCTGTAATATATGTTTCGTAATTTTTTGAGAAGTAGGCCTGGGGCTCGGATTTTTCTAGTTTCGAGACTTTTGCTATTTCTCGATTGTTTTCGATTGGGTATTGTCCCCTTAGCATATTGTGATGTATTCGCTCTGATTTTGGTTAGATTCGACGCGCATGGAGGCCGATTTGAGGGGCAAAGTAATCGCGGGCTAGAGATTTCACCGGTTCGAGGTGAGTAATACTTCTAAATGATATCCTGAGGGTTTGAAACCCTGTATTTTGCACATCATAGTGCTGTATTGAGGTGATTTGCACGCCGGATATGAGCGTAGGGTAGAGCGCCATTGGGGACTGTAACTTGGTCCATCATGGTTGTTGATTTTTACCCCTTATTTGATTGAAATTATTTGTTATCATCTTAATTTGGGTTGATTGCCATGTTTGTGGCTTCGTGCCAACTATGTGAACCCTTCGGGGATTGATATCACTGTTTTTTGCATTACTTGCATATTATTTGTTCTCGGTCCAAGGTTTTAATATTGTTTTGCAAACTCAGCCTTTTTTCCAAGACTTGAAAACTTTAAGAATATTTTATTGACGTTTTGAGCTGAGGATTATCATATTAATATTTCCCAAGTGGCTTATATGCATTTTTGGACTGAGCATGGATCTGGCTGCGCACTGCAGTAGTGTTATAGAGACTTCTGAATATATGGATGACTCGGACTGCACGCCGCAGCGGTGTTATACTGATATTGAGGCCGAGAGCTTGTTTGATGCCAAGACATGGCTGATATTACTCTTGGGCTGTAGTAGCCCCTCCGGAGTCTATATACACCCCTCAGCGAGCGTCGTCGACGTTAAATGGGTCCGACTGTACGCCGCAGTGGGTGCCGGAGTGTACCGTCATATGCATTGCATTGCATTCATATTTTTGTGCATTATTCGTTGTTTGTGTTATTTCTTGAGATATTTATTTGCTGTTTTGATATTGTCTGATTACTTAAAAGAGAATAAATTTGAGACAGTGGTAACAGTGACACTGTATGATGTAAACGGGTAGGTAACAATGGCGGACCAGGAACAAGAATATTGCCTGTAGGGCGAGTTTATGAGCTCAATTATGCATACTTGTTTGTGCCCGAGGGGCTGAATTTTATGCTGACTTGCACTACCTCTTCCGCATTTAATTGCTTAACTGTTGGGAAAAGATATTTCCAAAAGAGGTTTTGAACTGAGTTAAGATATTTTCTAAAGGATTTTCACATTTTCATGTTTTCTAATTGGTTACATGTACAATATAGCATGTTGATTTGTTTTACGTGGTTTATTACCGCTCAGTTATTATTTAATCTTATTACTCATTGAGTTGGAGTACTCACTTTACTCCATACACCTCATGTGCAGATGCAAGTAATTGTTCACCCGGTAGCGGGTTTTGAGCCGATTGAAAATCTTGCTATCGTAACTGTGCAAGGTGACCGTTAGCGTTCGCGGCACCGTATTTCTCCGTTGTTATTGAATTCTAATCTGCATATTTCTAGCCTTGTAATAGTGTTAGGATTCTTTAGATGCTCGTGACTGGTGACACCCCGGCTTGGGTTGTATATCTGCTACTTCTTGTTTTTAAATCATAATAAGATTGTTCATTCATGTTTAATAATTGTTAAAAGAACGATCTAGGTTAGTTGGCTGGCCTTGTCTTCACGAGAGGTGCCATCACGACCGGGTTTGGAAATTGGGTCGTGACACTTTACTTCCATTTATGCTAGTACTAGTATTTATAATAGAAATATCATGTGGGATCACCTAAAAAGTATTAGCAATACTTATAAATAACCTTGGTTAGTAGGTGATGATTTTAATGATATTTTAGCCGCTAGTGAGAAATTTGGTGGCAAACTCATTAAAGATAGTAGAGCTAGGTACATTTGGTCCAAAATAAACAAGTGCAACTTGGTTGATCTTGGCTTCAAGGGAAGCAAATATACTTGGACCAATAATAGACGCAACAAGAAAGGTCTTATTTTAGAAAGAATTGATAAAGTCTTCGGAAATGAGGAATGGATTGAACTATTTTCTAAAAGCTCTATTATCCATTTGCCTAGAACCCACTCTGACCACAATCATATCCTCATAGAATTAATTCCAAGGAATAGGTCTCCTCAAAAATAAGGTTCCTTTTAGATTTGAAACTCTTTGGTGTAAACATCTGAAATTTCAAACTATTGTTAAAAATAATTGGAATGATAATGATTACTTTAAAGCTAGCTTCAATTTTATAGATAAGATTAAACCTTGGAAAGACAGTACATTTGGTAATATCATGGGAAGGAAGAGAAAATTGTTAGCTAGAATCCAAGGCATCCAATCTTCTAATAGTTATGCTATCAGCTCTTTCCTTAAAAAAAATTAGAATTTAATCTTCAAAATGAGTTTAATGATATTATAAAAATAAAAGAAGACTACTAGAAATTTAGGTCTAGGATCATGTGGCTTAATGATGAGACACTAATACAAAATTCTTCCATGTCTCAGCCACTAATAGGAAAAGAAGAAATAAAATTACTTATTTCATAAATGAGGCTGGTAACTGGATAAATGATCATAGCCATATTATGTCTCATGTTCAAAGTTACTTTACCTCTACATTTACCTCTTTTCATTCTCACTCTACCTGGGCTAACCCCTTAAATCCACAATCCAGATGTAATAAGATTAACCTAGATACTCTGGATCCCCCCCTTCTAGATAATAAGATCAAAAGAGCAGTCTTCTCGTTCAAATTTTTCAAGTCTCCTGGTCCGGATGGTCTACACCCCTTCTTTTTCCAAAAATATTGGTACCATATAAGGAATTCTGTTAGTAATCTTTGACATGATATTTTTAACAATCAGGAAATCCCTTCGGATATTAACAGAACATTTCTATGCCTCATTCCCAAAATCCATAATGCAAATAACATTAAAACCTTCAGAATCATTGGCTTACGCAACAGTATATATAAAATAATCACCAAGATTCTAGCCAACCATCTTAAACCTTTTCTAGATCAATTGATCAGTTCATATCAGGCTAGCTTCATAAAACATACAAGAGCGTCTGATAATGCTATCATCATCCAAGAAATGATTCATAAGTTTAATAAACTGAAAGTCAAGCAGGGCCATACGATTCTTAAAGACTTGGAAAAGGCTTTTGATCGTCTTGAATGGTCTTTTGTTCGTCACACCATGTATTTCTTTATTTTCCCTCCTAAATTCTCCAAATTGTTGCTCAGTTGCATTTCTACCAATAAAATAGAAATCTTAGTCAACGAATCTGTTACAAATTACTTTTAACCAAGTAGAGGTATTAGACAAGGCGACCCCATATTCCCCTATATCTTTATCCTCTGCCTAGAAATGCTCACTAGATAAATAGAACATCAAGTGAAAATAAAAAATTGGGACCTCATATCCTTAGGTTATACATTTCCAAAAATCTCCGACTTATTATTTGCTGACGACCTTACTCTAATAGCTAGAGTTGTGCTAAATCTTGTCAAGCTATTAAAAATGGGCTTGACCAATTTTGATCTTTATCAGGTCAAAGAATCAACACTACTAAGTCGGAATTACTTTATTCAAAAAATTTATAACCACTCAATCATCAGTGACATCACCACTTCGTTAGGTATTAAAAAGAGTAATTTTGGCACATACCTAGATTTTCCTATCCTTCACTGTAGCCCAAAACCTAGGGACTACCAATTCCTCATTGATAAGATGAGAACCAAACTTGCATCCTGGAAAATGAAATTCTTTAGTTTGGCAAGAAGAACAACCCTTGTGGCTTCATGCCTTAATTCCATTCCAAACAATTACACGCAATACACCCTTTTCCCCAGGAAAACCTTAAAAGAGATCGACAAAGTCCAAAGGGACTTTTTATGGGGTAGCACAATATAGAAAAGAAAAATTCAAATGGTGAACTAGCCCACTAGCTACCAACCCCAAAAATATGGTGGATTAGGTATCCATAATGCTCTTAATAAAAACCTTTGTACTCTCGCTAGTTTAAGTTGGAGACTTCTCACAAATGCACTAATTCCTTGGGCAAAGCTTATCATCTCTTACTATGGCAATAGTTCCTCTACGAATATATCCTCCTTCCTTTGGAAAAGCATTTGCAAAGGATGAGACATCTTCTCCAAGGGCATCATATGGTCCCCCCATATCCATTCAAATCTTAATCTATGGGAGGACAATTGGATTCCAAACATTGGTAACCTAAGGGACCTAGTTATAAGCTCTACTTAAGCATAAGATTTTTTTTCCAAAAATTAGAGATACTTTGATAATACCAATTGGTATTTAAACTGTTTAAAGTTTTCTCCCTCTCCAGATTTGATATCTAATATCACCAAAACAAAAATCCGTCAAAAAGGGTCCCTCAATTGACTTACTTATTTGGTCTCTCACCACTAAGGAGGTCTTTACTACTAAATATTGTTATACACTGCTGGAATCTCCTAATAATACTAACTTAGACTTTGAGTGGATTTGGAAATTGGACTGTCCTAATAAAATAGATTTTTCCTATGGCAGTGCCTTCACAATTGAATTCCTTGTAGGAAATACCTTTCACATATTGGACTAAACTTGACCCTAATTGTCCAATCTGTAAAAGCCCTTATGAAGAATCAATAAAACATATCTTCCACGAATGCAAAGCTGTCAGCAAACTTTGGACCGACCTTTAAGGGAACTACCTTATTAACCAAAATGGGAAACATTGGCTTCTCCAAATAAATGGCTTCAACTTTCCTATCAAACATGACTTCATAAACTGGAACACCGACTTTCCCTTCATCATTTGGCACATATGGGTTAATAAAAACAGTAATAACCACAATAACAATGTCGACCAAATCAGTGGTTATCAAATTTTGCAAATGGCCATTGAATATAAATTATTCACTGAAAAAAATCTCTATTAACCCTCCCAAATCACTTATAAAAATCAACTAGTTCAAACCCTCTAGGGGTTGGTACAAACTGAATGTGGATCCCAATTTTATAACTATAACTAAAATTGTGGTTTAGGTGATATTTTCAGAAATGCTAAAGGTAGATGGGTAGTTGGTTTTGCAAAACCAACACATGCAAATGGTTCACTAGCAGCAGAATTAAAAGCTCTACGAGAAGGTCTAAGACAACAGAGGAGTGAAATCTCTTCCCACTTGAGATAGAGACGGACTGCTTAGAGGTAATCTAGGCAATACAAGTTGGTAAAAAATTATTTAACAAAAATATTAATGATTACATGTCCTTAATGCACCAGCAGAGGGTTATTCTCCAGTATACTTTCAGGCATGGGAATAAGATTGCCAATCAACTAGGAAAATAGATAGGGACAATCAAGTTTTTGGAGTGGCAGGAAGAAGTAAAACACAGAAGGCTAGTAAATTTTTTTTGTTGAACTACGTTTTGATTTAATAGAGTTTGTAGAAAGTGATAGACTTGAATCCACTACCCATGAAAAACAACTATGTAATGAAACTTGCCAACTGTTAGCAAGCTTAGGGAACCAATACATCCTCTGTGATGCATCTTATGTTGACTATGTACTAGATGTTCCTTAGTTATTAATATATCTACTTCCTGCTTGCTAAAAAAAACCCTATGGTAAGAATAAGGGCACGTTTGGACATAAGAAAGTTTTCCTTTTTTTCCAGAAAAAATCACTTTTTTCGAAATCAACATTTGTTCGTAAATTTTTTAATTTTTAATTGAAAATGCATTTTCGTAATTTTCAAAAATTTGAAAAACTCCAAAAAGCTATTTTTCAAAATTTTCACTCAAATCACTCACAAAATTTCAAAAACAACCCAAAAGTATATTCATGTCCAATCACAACTCTAAGTGCCTGTTTGGACATAAAATTTGATGGAAGATTTTTTCAAAAAAATTTCACTTTTTTCGATATTAGCGTTTGTTCATAAAATTTACAATTTTCACTTGAAGATATAGTTTGAAAATTTTCGAAAATTTTAAAAACTCCAAAAAACTATTTTATAAAATTTACACTCAAATCACTCACAAAACTTCAAAAACAACCCAAAATTATATTCATATCCAAACACAATTCTAAATTTCAAATATTATTTTTACCTAAAAAAATATTCACCCTACTTTGAAATTTTACAATTCTTATTTTCCAAACGGCCACTAAATATTACGCCTAAAGTGACAAAAAGACAAATTTGCTCAATTTGAACTAGTACAAGAACAAATTTGCCCCTTTTTACTGAAATCTAATCACACCTCTTCTCCGTTTTTGCTCAAGTTGCACAATTGTTCTCAACTTTCAGAAAAACATGAAAAAAAGAAAATGTCAAAACTAAATTCCTAATTAAAAATGAAATAAAGGTTAAAAAGGGGAAAAAGGTTTAAAAAAATTAGACCGGCATTCTCACTCAACCTTGAATGTCTGCAAGAAACATCTTCTTCTTCTTCTTCTCCAACTTTTTTCGGCGGAATCGACTTGTGTAAGTCCCTTATGCTCTCTTGCGCTCTCTCACTGTACAAATACCCTAATCCCCTGTTTTCCAATTAAATTGTGTTCCAAACTTGCAAATTACAATTATTTTATATAAAGAAAGCCTCAATTTCAAATTTGCATTGTCAATTTTGTCTGTTTTTTACTAGATTATATGTATTTATTTGATTTCACTGTGATTTCCTGAAAAAAGGGTTAATAGATTTAGTATCTATCTTTACATTTTGAGTTTCTTTTAGTACTTTGGAAGAGACGGATCCAACACAATTTTTTTTTTTGTGTGCGTATATACAAAGTTCGAGCTGAAAGCAGTGGGTTCAGTTGAATGACTTTGCTCCACCTCTTTACTTGAGGCGAAAGCGAAAAAAATAAAGTTATTTGCTGAACTAGAAAGGGGATTTGAGACAACGGCGGAGCTAGCTTATGCCAAGGGGATTCTCCCCTTCACGGGAAAATTGTAGGGATTGTTACACAAATAACCGTCCAGATTCAATATTTACTTTTTCTAGCCGGTATACATGGATTATACATATTCTGGCTATTTTTAGTTTAAGAGATTAGGTTGGTGGCTATTTGGATTAATTCTTCAAAAATTGTATTGTGTAACTAGGGGAATAAATTTTTAGGAATATATATAAACACTTGAATCTCCTTGACATAAGGAAAGACTCTATCTTTATGGCAAAGGGGATTAAAAAATTGCTTCAGGTAATAGGTTTAAATCCTAAGCGTGATATTTTAGTATATTTTTGAATCCCTTTGTTGGAATTTCTGGCTCCGCCACTGCTTTGAGACTTTTGTCAAATAGGTGCTTGGTATGGATGATGGCTAACAATTTATGTGTTCTTGTTGTTGTTGGTGTGGATGAAAGAATTATCTTTGTTTCTTTCGAGAAAATGCAATCATTTTATTATCCTGACCACTAATTTCAAGGTCTGGTGTTTGAATCCAGACCAGTTAACTATGGTTTTACCTAAATTCTATTCACTCCCTCAACATTGGCCCTTGACTCTTGAGTTAAAGTTACTGTGCTAGATAATTTCTATTTAATATCTGTAACAACTAATAATCCTTTTGTCTACCAAGAACACTAGTTATACGAGAACCCTCATGAGGATGACAAAGTAGAGGAGTAATGCACAAATAACAAAAGCAGTTTTACCCTTTCATTTTCGGTGAAGGTTCACCCTTCTGTTTTCTCCTATCCTGAATAACAAGGAGTTTCACATTTTATGAGTATGACCCTGTTGATTTATGGGGTACTCACTGCTATCTGATTAAAAAAATACATTCTTCTCAAAAAGGACAAAAATCTTAGCAAGTTTATTTTGGTTGTATGAGCTAGTCACTGCTTATGGCAATTTAAAGCAAGTGTGGATGACATGTCATTTATAGGGATGCAAAAAACCGAGTCTGGAACTTTCTTTAATAAGGAATCCAAGTCTGGAAGAATCGATGATTTTATGTCTTCAGTCAACTATTCCAGTCAGTGACCATTTCTACAGAAGTTTAGCTGTCTTTTGTAGAGAATTGGAGTATCTTTTCCTGTAGCTTCTCTCTTTCTGGTGTTGTGCTTGAATACTGTTTTGTTCCCACATCTTCTAGATATTCAATGACTTTTCTATTCCAGCCAGTGACCAATTTGCATAAAATCTGGAAGTCTGCTGCTTTCCTTTTTCCGATTCTCTTTTCTTCTTTTTCTATGTCTTCTTCTGGATGTTGACGAACGAAAATAATTTTGTGGTTCTAGCTCATCGAAGTTGTGGTTCTAGCTCATCGAAGGGAGGGTAGTATGTACACAGACCTTACCCCTACCCTTGGGTAGAGAGGCTGTTTAATAGACCCCAGCATCCTTCCTTCCAAGAACTTCCCACATTGCTCTTGGGGAGACTCGAACTCACAACCTCTTGGTTGGAAGTGGGGGTTGCTTACTGTTAGATATGTAAATATAGTAGAACTCTAGTTATAGTAGAACTCTAGTTATAGTAGAACTCTAGGTTATGTGTATTATATATAGGGCTCATTGTATTATGTTTAATCTCAGTTATATTCTTCTCCCGTGCTTTCTCACATGGTATCAGAGCCAGGCCCATCCCAATTATTGTTACCGATGTTGGGCCCCCATTTATGTTGTCCACGCTCCAGAGATCTGGGCGTGATGGGGGGTGTTGAGTTATCCCACATCGGAGGGATTTGAGGTCCTTGGTCTCCTTATATGGCTTGGGCAATCCTCACCTCATAAGCTAGCTTTTGGGGTTGAGTTAGGCCCAATGTCCATTCTTTTCATGGTATCAGAGCTTTGGTGAGATAATTATCGTTGTGCGTCATTCCAACGACATCCGGGAAGAAATAACTCGGTCACCGTGCAATTTTCCGGTGACCTAAGTGACTAATTACGTCAAAGTCACTAATTATCAGTGTTGTGCAAAAACCAACACCACCACAAGACTCGAAATAGAATTCCGACCAAACCCCAGAAATTTCTCCGGCAGACTCCCCGTCACGCGCCGCCACAGCTGTCGGCGCGTCAGATCACGCGCCGGCGCGTGGGGCTGCTTCCAGCCAGTTTTTGGCTTCGCTCGAGAAGGACAGTTTGGTCGGCCTTAATTTCCGACCCTACCCATCCTTGTTCCGTTCGATTCCGACAACTTTCAGTTTTTCCGGCGACTTTTCCGGCAGCTACAGAGACTTTCCGGCCAGAATTTCAAAAAGTTTCTTCAGGACAGTATCATCGCCCTCAAATTCCGAGCCTACCCATGTTTTTACCTTTCAATTCCGACAACTTTGAAGTTTTTCCGGCATCTACAGTGATTTTCCGACAAAAAAAAAAAACAGTTTTCCTTCATCTGTTTCAGCAAATTTTCAACGATGTCTTTGGGAATCGATGCTTTCGGGTCTAGAAACCTGGGTTCGATGTTAAACTACATATGTAACAAGCTCATATGATTCATATGCACCAGCTTGAGGGGGAGTGTTAGATATGTAAATATAGTAGAACTCTAGTTATAGTATAACTCTAGTTATAGTAGAACTATAGGTTATGTGTATTATATATAGGGCTCATTGTATTATGTTTAATCTCAGTTATATTCTTCTCCCGTGCTTTCTCACACTTACCATCAGAGCAACCCCTCTGTGAAAACAGCCTCTTGGGTAAGGCTGCGTACAATAGACCCTGTTGTCTGCTCCTTACCTAGACCCCACGCATAGAGGGATTTAGTGCACCGGCTGCCCTTTATGTCATGCTGATTCAGCTTTTGGTCTCATAAAACTGTTCCTTTTTACTTCTCATTTTCATATTATTGCTTTGTTAATTTTTTCTTCTATGTCTTCACTTATTTGTTTTTTTCCTTACGGAAAGGTGTTTCTTCTTTCTTATGGAAGTACTTTAGAATCATATGCTAGTAAGAAGTGCTTGATTATCCAAACACATTCTTTAAAATTGTTGACTTCATGTTGGGACTCCTCTTGACATTAGGAAAGTTGATTGCCACTGATCATGTGTTATTTAAGATGGACAAATATTTGTAGAGTTTTCTTTCTGGGTTATTTTCTCCACTAGTTATCGTAGTCATTAAGCTACTCCCCGGTCTAGTCCATGTGGGCCAGCTAACCTCCTCTTTTTAAATACAAATATTGCGGAGTAGTAATTTGGATGAGGGCATCTACAAACCATAGTATTGAAGTGAATCTCCGCAGCTTGTTAAGTAACCAGGTCTTGTTTTTTCTTCCAGAATGTGGTCTTGTTTCTTTCTTTCTTTTTTATCTTTTCTTCAAGTTCATATTTTCAATGGTGTTGGCGAACGAGATAATAAAGATGGCTGGATACTATAAGCAACTCATTTGGAGAGATGTTATTGATCACCTCAAAATTCGGAAATCAATCCGAGTTAGAATACATGATAGCATTGCTAACATACCTCCTAAAACTGAGATTTGGATTGTCTTGCCAATTTGGTGATCTCCGAATGTAGTTGTGTTATGATCTCGATTGTTTGTGCTTGGTCTTTCAATTTTTTACACTGACCTTATGTCGTAAAGCTGTGGCAATTACTCTCTAGCTTTTGCCCTTCTTGCTATAAGAACCTACGCTTGATAGATGGACTCGCTTCATTTGTTGATCTCCAAATTTTGTCGAAAGGCTATGTTCTCAAGCTCTTTGACTTGGTGATGTGCTTTGGCAATTGAATTTATTTATAGCCTATCAATCATGGGATATGTGTCCATAAGTGACAAATACATATTTTGTTGAATATTTGCAGGTGAGAGCTTGACCAAAGAGAGATGGAAGACATACTAACGGAAATCCCTCCACCTTCAAGGTTCTTTTTGGAAGATCTGAACAACTTTTGTCCTCTGTCTCCTCCTCTTCCCTCTCCATTCCTGTTGTTTTCTACTCCTAAACAGGAGAAATTTTCTCGCCCTTCTCTCCTCATCATTGCCATGTCTTCTCCATCACTTCAAGTTTTTCATCATGTGACCTCCAAAACCCTTGTCGGAACTCTTATCCTTCCTGAAATCCCATTCTCTGGCAATTCAGTCGAGTCCTCTCTTAAAGATAAATCGTGCAATATATATGCCCTGAATGAAGCTGATAACTTGATTATGATTGTGTCCGTACAATATCCAGTTACTACAGAGAGATCTCATGCAGTGGCAAATCTACTGATTGGAGAACAGATTATTCCAGAAAAGGTCTTAATCCTGGACTCCATTCGTAGTAATAACTTTCGAGGAAAACTTTCACCTGATGAAGCGTTTGCATTTAAACTGGAATCATCTGCAGAGAGAAAAGGAAAGGCTGATGGACATCAAGATTCACCACTGGTAAAATGTGCGGACTATCTTCCATCAGGAAGTGTTGTCGATGGCTTGGCGGCTGCTTTATTGAGCCGATGTCAGTTGAAGAAGATCAGAGGAACCCTGTGTGTTTCATGGCCTGAAGCTGGTATTTCAGTTATATCACTTGTTAAATCTCTACTGCTCAAGGATGTCCTGTCCGGCGTGAATCATAAAAATGTTGGGGATCTTGAGGAGGAATTCCTAAAATTAGGTAGGAACAAGGATTTTCTTCTTGATTCGGAACTCTATACATGATATGGTGTCTTTTGATTTAAAACAGATAAAACCTTGTTCCTTCTTTTTGTTAGATTTCGATGTAGTTTGAACAAAGCAATATTTTCATCAGTTCCTGGATAACCAACTTGAACATGGTTCACCATGTCAAATTAATTTTATGTTTTACAGCTTTTAGTGAGTGATTTTCTAGGTCTTACGGTTAGACTTCTCTATAACAGCATCTCCATATAACACCACTTCACTATAAAAGTCCGTGTTTTTTCCGGAACCAATTTACATGGAATATTATAATATTTTTATGGAATATTATAATATATGTTTTCTATAACAACATTTTTCTATAATATCCAAAATATTCGGAACAAACGAAGCTATTATAGGGAGGTTTGACTTTAGTATTGTTTCCATTTAGTTCATAGATTTGGATGCTCAGATTATGGAACTTTTAAACTTAGATATTTTAATATATATTTTCAACTTATCTTTTACTTTGGCCTGATTAAACTTTCAATATATGTTTTTTTTTGTTTTTAACCATTACAAGAACAACCCAGTATAATCCTACTTAGTGGGGTCTGGGAAGGGTAGTGTGTACGCAGATTTTACCCCTACCCTTGGGTAGAGAGACTGTTTCCAAATAGATCCCCGACATCCTTCCCTCCAAGAACTTTCCACCTTGTTCTTGGGGAGACCCGAACTCACAACCTCTCGGTTGAAAGTGGGGATTGCTTACCATCAGAGCAACCCCTCTTGTCTTTTTTTGTTGTTAACCATTGGTATCCAGAATTCACTAGTTCGATTAAGCTGGAATCATGGTCCTCAAGAATGTTTCTATTCTCAGGGTTTGAACCAAATAACGAGGAACAGGGAAGATGCGGTAGAAGAATATTTTGATAGAAAAAGATCCAAGAAAAATCAAATCTTGTATAAAACGATTAACCGAGAAAAAATGCTAGTGAAACACTCATGCTGGTAATGTTTATGTAACATTTTCTTTTATAGCGACAGTGTTTAGTACTGGGTCGTACTTTTTTAGTGTTTAGTTCAGAATCCAGATAACTCTGTTTATCAAGACTAAAGAAATTCTTTTTTCTTCAAAATATGCAATTTTGGCTTAACAATTTTAGTGGCATGGCTTTTTAATAAAAATTAAAAGAAAATTATAGAAAGGATAAAAGCATTACGGAAGAACAGATGGAATCCGTTGTTAGACATGCTATAAGTCAAGCCTATCAAATGCGCTATATAAGTCTCATGTGTCATGACTCACAAGTCGCATTTGATAATGCAATTTATTAGTCGGATTTCCCAAAAATGATTTATAAATTGCATTTATGATGCGGTTTTTTACTTGCAAATAAACACCCCTAATTGTTTTTATTCTCGATCTTCGTTGTGACCATTATTTGTTACATATAGTTTTTTTCTTCTAAATTGTAGCTCTTTATTTACATTCTCTAATTTAGAATGACAAGAGGTTTCTCCCATACATTTCATGAGTTATTGTTCAATTTAGTAAAGCACATATTTACGGAAAAATAGTTAAATTTATAATTGGTCGTTGAAAAATAGCTCAGTTTTAAAAGTAATCGAAATTTAGTCACTTTTCATGTAAAGATAAATTTGAGCGAAAATATTATTCAAAATCCGAAAAATACGCCAGTATACTATGTTGGAGTTCCAGCACAAGTATACTTGAAATTCAGCATATTATACTGCAGTTTCAGCAAGTATAGTGCTCCAGCATAATATATTGGAGTTTGGAGCACCGGTACTCCAGTCTCCAATATGTTATACTGGATCCAGCAAAGTATACCGGTCCAACATAATATGTTGGAGCTCATACACAGGTGCACCGAACTCCAGTATACTTGACCGATCTCTGCTGCAGCAAAATAATGGCTATTTTTCATTGACTTGGTAAACGCTGGCTATTTCTAAATGACCAGTCCGAAAACTGGCTATACCGTGCTATTTTTACCATATTTACTAATGACTTAAACAAATTCAACTAATAAAACACTGTTGACTAATACATGCATTTGTAAATTCCTACATCTATCAAAGAACATTAGTGAATTTCTATATTTCTAATAAAATTTGCAATCATTGATTATAAGGGTTTACCATCAAGAAAAATTTATATTTTTAATTAGGGATTCTCTACCTGAGAATATAAATGAAGAGTTAAATTTGACAAAGAAAAATTTATATATAAATAAATGAAAATGGGAAACAACGACCCATATACCATTTGTCGAATAAGACATAAATCGTATTTGGTTTTGCGATTAATAAATCGTACTGGCATATTTTGACTTAAAAACCAGATTTGCTTATCGCAACTTATAATCGCATTTGTATTTATAGATTGCTGTGATGACCCGCCATGTCATCATGCAACATAGGAGCTATTTAGCATTTATTAATGTCATGTGGAAACTTACATAAGAAGAAGGCTAGTATTTGTAAAAAGATTCTAGAGAGGTGTGGATATTTTCTTAGGAAGAACCTAGATCCTTAAGGATTTGCTAGGAAAATCCTTGAATCTTCTTGGCTTGTAGAGAATTCTAGAGAAAGCCCTCATCTTGTAAATATCAAGGACTTGTGTAATAATTAATATTTACACACTAGCCCCTAGGAGACTAGTATATAAATGGGGTCATTCATTGTAATTAATCAAGCAAAACAATCAAGTTCTCTCTAATACAAAGCTTTCTTTAGCAATTCTTTTGTGTTCTTTCTTCCATTCTCTTAGTGATCTTGAGTGTAGTAGGGCTGGCTTGGCATAGCAAGAACGTGAGGAAGTTGTGCAAGATAGTGAGCAAGTTGTCAAGTGTCGCACGTGTACTTAGTTAAGAACTAAGGACGTGACAACGTGGTATCAGAGCGAAGGTTTCAACTAAGGGAATGGCGAACGACGGAGAAATTAACGCTGCCAACGCCCAAGCCAACGTCATTCAGGATGTTGCTGGCAAGAGCGGCCGTAGCAAAAAGAGGAATGCCACCAACAAGATCCAAGAGGTGACACGTGAGGTTGTGTCAAATGAATGGCTTACATCCCAAGAACCATCTGTCACTGAGGCGAACGAGGATAAAGTGGAGGTCCTTCCAGAGGACGTCTCGCTCGGTAAAGAGTGGGTGATTAAGGTGAACGCGGGGATGGACGCTGTGGAGATCGTTGGCCAATGCTTGGGGAATGTGGAAGTCACCCTTAACGTTCTTGAGGGGGCACACTCTTGAAGAGATTGAAAGTATCCGAAATGACTTGGAGGGACGTACACAGACTGAGACGGAACTAGACTTATGGAGTCTTTGAGTACTATCGATTTCTATGAAGGCAAAGATAGAGTCACTCGAGAAGCATTTCAATACTGGCGTGATTGAGGTAGCTGGCAATGTTGTAGTGACGAGGGAGGCAAAGATCGAGGCTCCCAAACCTTGTTTGTGATGCACAAGAAGTGAAAACTTCCTTTGGCACTTGGAGAACTACTTCAGGCACGACAAAGTGAGGGACGACGAGGCCAAGATCAACACTGCGGTACCTCTCAGAGACTGCCATGCTATGGCGGAGAAGGAAGATGGCCGATGTGGATAAAGGTCTATGTACTATTAGCACGTGGGATCAGTTCAAAGCAGAGTTCAAGCAACAGTTCTTTCCAAACAATGTCTTGTACGAGGCAAGGCGCAAGCTTAGGGAATTGAAGCAAACAGGGAGCATACATAACTATGTCAAGGAGTTCACTACCTTTATGCTTCAAATCCCTAACCTGACCAATGATGACTTGTTGTTCCACTTCATGGACGGATTGCAAAATTGGGCTAAGCAGGAGTTGCAACGCCGACAAGTCACTGATATAGACCAAGCCATAGTTGAGGCCGAATCATTGATGGATTTCAGGCATGACAAGCACGACAAAGGCAATGGCAAAGAGTCAAAGGCTAATAACGTTAAACGTGGGGGAGACCGTGGCAAAGGCAAGGAGATACAACAAGAATACTCCAAGACTCAAGATTCCAAAAAGTCGAGTGGTCGTCAGGGCTATGCCGAGAAGAAGGCATAGGCCGGGAAGAATGGATGATACATATGCGGAGGACCCCACGGCTTTAGGAATTGTCCTGACTTCAAGAGCCTCAGTGCCATGGTCCGTGAATGAAAAGAGCAGCCGCAAGGAGAGAGTTCGGGAACCGTACAATTGGGAATGGTCGGATTATGTGGTGCTGTCACAAAGCAAACTATCCAACCTATTGAGAATGGCAACCAGTACGTGGATCTCACCATCAACAACAAGCTCGCTCGTGCAATGGTGGATACTGGAGCAACTCATAATTTCGTGACTGAGGCTACAGTAAATACTAGAATTGAAGATTGCTCCAACCAACTCTCACGTCAAGACCGTGAATGCCAAGGTACAAAATGCTCGTGGGGTAGATAATGGAGTTGGTGCCAAATTGGGAACTTGGAAAGGTATGACAAACTTTACCGTAACAGCTATGGATATCTTTGACATCATACTGGGGCAAGAGTTCTTTAGACATTGTCATACTTTGATCGACCCCTACCTCCAATGTCTCTTGTGTTGGAAACACGTTTCAAATGCAATATACTAAACGTGTGTTCTTTTGTAGGTTTTGATGAATGTCAAACAAAGCAATAAGCGATATATAACAGTGCTCAAGAACAAGCACAAAATGGATGCATTACAAGAAGCTCAAGACAAAGTTTAGAAATGTTATAATTGAGTCAATATTAATTGTGATCTTGATTCCTCAATCTTGGCTCATAACATGGCTTCTCTACTAAAATTATTTTTCCAAAATCATGCATATCTAACTTAAGTGATTTTAAACTATGCATATTTATATTTGTTAAAATGTTTTTCAAACATGCCTCAAAAATCTGGGCTAAGATAATCGATTATGTACTTATGATAATCGAGTATCTCTAAGCCAAGACTGCATGACAATCGATTGTGAATTAATGATAATCGATTGTGAGTAAGTCAGTTAACATCAGGTTTTTGCAAACTGCATAACAATCGATTGTGTACTTTTGATAATCGATTGTTAACTGAGGCAAAGTTTTCAAAACTCAGAAAAATCGATTATGAACTAATGGTAATCGATTAGAATGAGAAAAATGTCTCCCAGTGTTTTTAAATAAATTAATAATCGATTGTGGCTTTTGATAATCGATTATATATGAGACAGAAAGTTTTGAAATTAATTAATAATCGATTATGGCTTTTGATAATCGATTATATATGAGACAGTAAGTTTTGAAATTAATTTATAATCGATTGTTCTATTTGATAATCGATTGTTGGAACTAACCGTTGTCATACATTTTCAAATTACCTTCAGGTAATCGATTGTTGATATTTAACAATCGATGTTTTGCGTAAAATCTGGAAAAGATTTTCTGAACGTTGTTAAAATAATCGATTGTTGATTTCCTGATAATCGATGTTTTATGCCAAAAATTGGAAAGGATTTTTTAACGTTATAAATAATCGATTATTGATTTGAAGTAATCGATTGTTGACGTAAAATCTGGGATTGAATTTTTGATCTGATAGGCAAACAATCGATTGTTTAGTCTTGACAATCGATTGTCACTGAGTAATTTCAGCAATCCTTAATTGGCAATTAGACAACGGTAAGACTGAGTTTTTCACCTATAAATACAGGCTTAACTCAGTGTTTTCACAACAACAACATATACAATTTAAATATTTTCATTGCTAAAAGCTTTCTTACATTGATCATCATTTTCATTCATCTATAAAGCTTTTTGAAGAGCCATTCTATTGAGCTAAGTTGTTGTGATCTTGAGCGTACTATTTCTACTCATATCTACTCATTGAGGAGTACTTTGTAAAGTGAGTTTGTTTTGTGTTTGTAAGAGAATTGCGATTCTCGTTTGTTGAGGAACTTGTGATTCCTCAGTTGAAGTCTTTGGGATTGTTATCCCCGAGCAGTTGAAGTCTTTGGGATTGTTATCCCCGAGCAGTTGAAGTCTTTGGGATTGTTATCCCCGAGCAGTTGAAGTCTTTGGGATTGTTATCCCCGAGCAATTGAAGTCTTTGGGATTGTTATCCCCGAGCAATTGAAGTCTTTGGGATTGGTATCCCCGAGCAATTGAAGTCTTTGGGATTGTGATCCCCGAGCACCTAAGTGAGGCTTGTGTCCTCAGCTGTAACGGTTTGTTAAGCACCCGTAAGCTTGACAAGTTTAGTGGAAATCTCGAGAGAGTCTCTCGGGGACTGGACTAACCACGTTTGTGGCCAACCAGGATACATCATTGTGTAAGTTTATTTTACTGCACTTGTTTTAATTTCTGCAAAGTTTTTAAATTCCGCACTAAAACGCTTAATATTTTTAAAACGCTATTCACCCCCCCCCTCTAGCGTAAAGCGTTATTTCCAACAATTGGTATCAGAGCCATACTCTCTGAAAGACTTAACCGTTTGAGAGAATCTTTCCATGGCTTCTACTCTAGACTCTTTTGCAGGTATTGATGAAGGACAGTGCCCCACAAGACCTCCTTTGTTCAACGGGACTAATTATTCATATTGGAAAGAAAAGATGCAGATATTCGTCAGATCAAACAGCCCTTACTTGTGGAAGGTGTACACCAAAGGAAATGAGGTTCCTGTCAAACAGGTGGAAGGAATATGGGTGCCAAAAACAGAAGAGGAATTCAACGCCGAGGATAATCGAATGGTCCAAAATAATTTTAAAGCTATTAATTTATTACTCTGTGCTGTTAATGCTAATGATTACAGGAAAATCTCCTGCTGCAAAACAGCGAAAGAAATGTGGGACAAGCTTGAGGTCACTTACGAAGGGACTGACCAGGTAAGAGAAGCTAAAATTGATTTTTTTAACTCATGCTTACGAATTGTTCCATATGAAGGAAGGCGAAAAGGTAGACGAGATGTTTGAGCGGTTCTCATCAATAGTGAATGATCTCCACGCACTCAAGAAGACGTTCACAGACAAAGAACTAGTTCGAAAAATCCTTAGGAGCCTAACACCGGCATGGCGATCAAAGGCCGATGCGATTCAAGAGTCAATTGGAATCACGAACGTCACCATAGACGCTCTTAGAGGTAATCTTAAGACTTATGAATCCACTATTCTTAACCCTGTTGTTGACGAACAAAGAAGGCAAAAGATTGCTCTAAAGGCGAGCACAAGTCAATCACCAATTGAAGAGGATGGAGATAGCGAATTTGGACTCATCATCAAAAAGTTCCAAAAATTCATGCGAAAAGAATATGACCGCAAAGGGAAAAAGCAAGGTGAGCAAGTTAAATGTTATGAATGTGGTGAAACAGGGCATATCAAAACAAACTGCCCAAATCTTAAAAAGGAGAAGAAACCCTTCAAGAAGCAACGAGCATACATATCTTGGGGAGGAGATTCCGGAGACGAATCCAGTGAAGAAGAAAATGAAGAAGTGGCAAATCTCTGCCTCATGGCACAGGAAGAAAATCAAAGTGAGGTAAGTCAAATCTCTCTCAAAATTTTTATACTCTTGATGACATGAGAAATGCCTTTGATGAATTGTATGCTGAATTTCTCAAAGTTACAAAAACCGTCACTAGTTTAAGAGAAAATGCTTCTCTAAAAGAACAAGATTTTCAAAAACAGTTTTCATTAAAAGAAAAAGAATTAGAAAAATTGGTTTTGGAAAATGAGAAGCTACTAGAACAAAACAAGTTTTATGGGAAAAGAAGTTCTGACAAGCCCGAGAGTTCTACAAAAAATTGTGCTTCTTGTGTAGACCTTAAGAATGAAGTAGGTAGATTAAAAGGCACACTAGATAAATTCAACTCCTCTCATAAAAACTTGAATGTGGTGCTTGATAACTTGAAATCAACCAAGCATGGAATAGGCTTCATAAATGAAGAAGAGGTTGATGCAAAAACCCAACCACCTAGAGCTTAACCTAGGATTAATAACAAAAATGCCTTTCCTAAAACAAACATGCATGCTAGACAAAATATTAGGAGACCTAGACATGACCTTCCGCCTAGCAATCGTCACCATAGACATGATGCATATTTTAGGCACAACAATGATCATGCTAGAAGATCCCAAAATGTTCAACCTAGAAATGACTATGGTGTTCAAATTAGGAGAAATGAAAATAGAGTAAACAATGTGCATTATTCTAGCTACTATGAGCCTAGACGCATGCATAATCCAAATGTGACATGTCATTACTGTAGACGAATTGGTCATATTGCTCCCGCATGCTTTACTAGACATAGACATGCTACTCAAACATATCATTATAGTATGCATAACCCTCAAGGACCCAAAATGGCATGGGTACCAAAAGAGCATTGATTTGTTTTGCAGGTGTGCTTGAAGGAATCAAGTGTAGTGGATGCTCCAAACACTTGACGAGAGACGAATTCAAAATTCCTTCAATTAAAGCACAAAGAAGGAGGAAGAGACGGAAAAGTCGACTTATGTTTTTTTAAATCGGAAGTATTTTCGAAAAATTCAAAAGGCAAAATTGTGGAAAAAGCTTCGTAAATTGGAGAATGAGCCAAAAGACCAAAATGAACGGAGAATGTTCAAAATCAGGTAATTGGCAAAGTCGAAGGGAAGGTAAGTACCCTAAACCCTCTTAAGAACATCCTAGGACAAAATTCTTAAGAGTTCATTTTTTTTCACCCGACTACACGAGTTTCAAAGTTATTATTTCATTTATAGATTACTGACTTGAGCGTCGGAGATGTTTAATTCTATTTTGCAGGCATCCCCCAAAAGGTAAGAGGAAAGTATGAATTATCTTGATACAAAAAAAAAAAAAAAAAATTCGATCATAATCGATTATTTATGCTTACAATCGATTATCAGTATCAATAATCGATTATTTGTTGATTCAATTTTTTTCCATGAAATCTTGTTAAATGTTTACATTGCCTGATAGAATTAAGTCTCATCATTTCAGCATCCCCCTTCCAAACAATCGATTATTTGTTCTGCCAATCGATTATTTGCCAAAATTCAAACTCTCTGTGAGTGAAACAATCGATTACTATATATTGACAATCGATTATCTGTTTTAAACTTATGTTACCGTTCTGGCTCCATAATCGATTCCTGACAGGTCATAAATATGAAAAACAATCGATTACCAAGTTTGACAATCGACTATCTTTTTCAAATTTTCTTACCGTTCTGGCGTGTAATCGATGTGTCAGATCATTTTCATTAATGACAATCGATTATTCCATTCAAACAATCGATTGTTGAACGGTCAGTGAATTTATTTTTTACCGTTTCAGACTTCAAATCTCTTCAAATCATTTCCATTAAATGTAAGATTCATTCCTTCTCTATATATAGGCTGCACATATGCTCTTGTATACTCACTCAAGCCTCCCTAGCATCAAATTCTCTTGTTTTCTTTGAAAAATCCTAGCACATCCTTTCAAAAAAAAAAAAATAAAATAAAATGTCAAGCCGCAACTCAAAACGTGCTCGTTCCAAACAAGGTGCTTCTTCTTCTCGCCATCCATATCAAGATGGATCGGTTCTATTCTTTGAATCCAATGAAGAGCTCACCCGTTTCTTAACCAAATTTGAGAAACGCCTTATTCTCCCTCCTCGCTTTTCAACAAACGCTCTTGTTGCACCATTCATTCCAGCCGCAAATATGCTAAGAGAGTGCAACCTTTTCAATTTCCTACTCCTTACTCACCCCTACTACAACATTTCTTTGGTTGAAGCCTTTTACTCCAACCTTCACAAAGATGATGAGGGTGAACTTGTTACCAATGTTAACGGCATTCCCATTCTAATTTCTGAAGATAACCTCCACCTCATTGCCGGCATTCCGCATGATGGTGAAGACATCTACCAGTACATAAATGATGCCGGGGTCATGATTGATGAAGCTAATCTCTTCCGCCAAGCCGGAGTAGCCTATGATGAGTCCTCTTCCCGTCGTCCCACCATAAAGGGTATGGACCCGAATTATCGTTTCATTCTCTATTTCATCACTCGTGTTCTCAAACCCCGTAAACTCAATCACACCACCATTTCCCAAGAGGATGCCAAATTTCTTCATGCTATTGTCACCGGTGTTAAAATAAATTGGTGCAAGCTTATTCTATCTCATATGTTCAATGCCACCAGAGATGACATACCTCTCCCCTATGCCCTCTTAATAATGAAATTTCTTGAAGCTTCCGGAGTCAATATTGCTAATGGTCCTCTCAAAAAGAGCACCAAAATCTGGGAAATTTCGGAGTCTTCCTTTCATCATGATGGTGATCATGCTCCCGCTCCTCCTCAAAATCGACAAGCCCGTCGTGCTCATCCTCCTCAGGAGCCTACCCTCCGGACCATTTCTGACCAAATTACTCAACTAACCCGTGAGGTCCATGGTTACTTTGATCACGTGCATTATGCCTATGCTCAGATGGTGCCATATCAAGCGCCTACCAATGATGATGAAGGGGATGGGGGTGATGAATGATGAAATTGTTGTTATTATGAGAAATTGTTGTTTTTGGTCTGTTTGTTCTTGATTGGTTAGTTATGTAATCTTAATTTTCCAATAAATAAACTTGTGTTTATTTCACATTTTTTTCATATTCTTCCCTTGTGTAAATTTTTGCTAATGGCAAAGGGGGAAGAAACGGGATATCAAGAAGTATGCTATATCACTCTCAACTTCATTTATGCTTAAAGTGAGGGGGAACATGATTTGAGGGGGAACATCAAATTGCATACTTTACTCTTGTCTTGGATTATCAAAATAATTATTGCATATATCCCGCTTATGTTTGCCATTATCAAAAAGGGGGAAATTGTTGGAAACACGTTTCAAATGCAATATACTAAACGTGTGTTCTTTTGTAGGTTTTGATGAATGTCAAACAAAGCAATAAGCGATATATAACAGTGCTCAAGAACAAGCACAAAATGGATGCATTACAAGAAGCTCAAGACAAAGTTTAGAAATGTTATAATTGAGTCAATATTAATTGTGATCTTGATTCCTCAATCTTGGCTCAGAACATGGCTTCTCTACTAAAATTATTTTTCCAAAATCATGCATATCTAACTTAAGTGATTTTAAACTATGCATATTTATATTTGTTAAAATGTTTTTCAAACATGCCTCAAAAATCTGGGCTAAGATAATCGATTATGTACTTATGATAATCGAGTATCTCTAAGCCAAGACTGCATGACAATCGATTGTGAATTAATGATAATCGATTGTGAGTAAGTCAGTTAACATCAGGTTTTTGCAAACTGCATAACAATCGATTGTGTACTTTTGATAATCGATTGTTAACTGAGGCAAAGTTTTCAAAACTCAGAAAAATCGATTATGAACTAATGGTAATCGATTAGAATGAGAAAAATGTCTCCCAGTGTTTTTAAATAAATTAATAATCGATTGTGGCTTTTGATAATCGATTATATATGAGACAGAAAGTTTTGAAATTAATTAATAATCGATTATGGCTTTTGATAATCGATTATATATGAGACAGTAAGTTTTGAAATTAATTTATAATCGATTGTTCTATTTGATAATCGATTGTTGGAACTAACCGTTGTCATACATTTTCAAATTACCTTCAGGTAATCGATTGTTGATATTTAACAATTGATGTTTTGCATAAAATCTGGAAAAGATTTTCTGAACGTTGTTAAAATAATCGATTGTTGATTTCCTGATAATCGATGTTTTATGCCAAAAATTGGAAAGGATTTTTTAACGTTATAAATAATCGATTATTGATTTGAAGTAATCGATTGTTGACGTAAAATCTGGGATTGAATTTTTGATCTGATAGGCAAACAATCGATTGTTTAGTCTTGACAATCGATTGTCACTGAGTAATTTCAGCAATCCTTAATTGGCAATTAGACAACGGTAAGACTGAGTTTTTCACCTATAAATACAGGCTTAACTCAGTGTTTTCACAACAACAACATATACAATTTAAGTATTTTCATTGCTAAAAGCTTTCTTACATTGATCATCATTTTCATTCATCTATAAAGCTTTTTGAAGAGCCATTCTATTGAGCTAAGTTGTTGTGATCTTGAGCGTACTATTTCTACTCATATCTACTCATTGAGGAGTACTTTGTAAAGTGAGTTTGTTTTGTGTTTGTAAGAGAATTGCGATTCTCGTTTGTTGAGGAACTTGTGATTCCTCAGTTGAAGTCTTTGGGATTGTTATCCCCGAGCAGTTGAAGTCTTTGGGATTGTTATCCCCGAGCAGTTGAAGTCTTTGGGATTGTTATCCCCGAGCAATTGAAGTCTTTGGGATTGTTATCCCCGAGCAATTGAAGTCTTTGGGATTGGTATCCCCGAGCAATTGAAGTCTTTGGGATTGTGATCCCCGAGCACCTAAGTGAGGCTTGTGTTCTCAGCTGTAACGGTTTGTTAAGCACCCGTAAGCTTGACAAGTTTAGTGGAAATCTCGAGAGAGTCTCTCGGGGACTGGACTAACCACGTTTGTGGCCAACCAGGATACATCATTGTGTAAGTTTATTTTACTGCACTTGTTTTAATTTCTGCAAAGTTTTTAAATTCCGCACTAAAACGCTTAATATTTTTAAAACGCTATTCACCCCCCCCTCTAGCGTAAAGCGTTATTTCCAACATCTTGGTTATGGAGCAAGAAGGAGCTTGCATGGTACCTACAGTGACTATGCCACACGGACAAATCCAAGCCCAACTCTCAACTATGCAAGTTGTCAAAGGGATCAAAAAGGGGGAGCTAACGTTCATGGAAACCATTGCAAGCCTAGAGGAAGACAAGAATTTTTCAAGAGACAGTGCCGCCTTGCAAAGAAAAGTTGCTTGAGGAAAACAAAGATGTCATGCTCGAGGAGTTGCCTAAGCATTTGCCGCCTAGGTGACAGGTGGATCACAAGATTGAGTTGGAGCCAGAGTCTAAGCCACACGCATTCGCCCCATATTGTATGGCACCTCCAGAGTTAGAGGAACTCAGGAAACAATTGAAGGAGCTGCTAGATGCTGGTCACATTCGCCCCTCAAAGTCATCTTTTGGCGCACCAGTATTGTTCCAGAAGAAAGAGGATGGATCGTTGCGCTTGTGCATAGACTACCGAGCACTTAATAAGGTCACCGTGAAGAATAAGTACCCGATCCCGCTCATTGCTTACTTGTTCGATAGACTTGGACAAGCCAAGTACTTTACCAAGGTGGATCTTCGAAAGGGCTACTACCAAGTTTGCATTGCGGAAGGAGATGAGCCTAAGACAGCATGTGTGACGAGATATGGGCCTTTGAGTGGTTGGTGATGCCCTTCGTCTTAACCAATGCACCGGATACATTTTGTACCCTTATGACCACGATTTTCCATCCCTACCCTGATCAGTTTGTGGTAGTCTACCTAGATGACATAGTCATCTACAACAACACCTTGGAGGAGCACATGGGGCACTTAAAGAAGGTTTTCCAAGTCCTACGGGAGAACGAGCTATACATCAAGAGGGAAGAGTTCGCACAATCAAAGGTGCACTTCTTGGGCCATGTCATTAGCAATAGAGAGCTACGCATGGACAAGGCTAAGGTACGTGCTATCCAGGAGTGGGAGGCAGCTACAAATGTAACAGAGTTGAGATCCTTCCTTGGCCTTGTTAAGTACTATCGTCGGTTCATCAGTGGCTACTTAGCAAAGGCCGCACCATTGACCGAGTTGATAAAGAAGAACAATCCATAGGTTTGGACGGAGCATTGTCAAAAGGCGTTGAAGGCCTTAAGGCATCTGTAACAGAGGAGCCAGTCTTGGCATTACCTAACTTTGCCAAGATATTTGAGGTACACACAGATGCCTCAGACTTCTCCATAGGGGGTGTCCTGATGTAGGATAATCATCCCATAGCATTTGAGAGCCGTAAGTTAAATGAGACGGAGTAGCGTTACACGGTGCAAGAGAAGGAAATGACTGCAATTGTGCATTGCCTTCATACATGGAGACATTATATGTTTGGGTCGAGGTTCATGGTCAAGACCGACAATGTGGCTACCAGCTACTTTCAGACGCAGAAGAAGCTCACACCAAAACAGGCTAGGTGGCACTTCTTGGCCGAATTTGATTATGTGCTAGAGTACAAGCCGGGCAAAGGTAATGTCGTTGTTGATGCCTTGAGCCGGAAAGCCGAGCTTGCTGCCATCACTTCACCAACTTGGGACATTCGTGAGGCTATAAAAGAAGGCATGCAACATGATCCAGCAGCCAAACAACTTATCGAGTTAGCCAACCAGGGCAAGACGAGACGTTTCTGAGTAGAAGACGGTGTATCACTTACCACATGTCGGCAGGTCTACGTGCCTAAGTTTGGAGACATTAGACGACGAAACATAAGGGCTAGTCATGACACAATGTGGGCTGGTCATCTAGGTCAACGTCGCACAATATGGCCACGTATGCGAGATGACATAGAGTGCTATGTGCAAACTTGTCTTGTCTGTCAACTGGACAAGGTTGAACAACAACAACCCGGAGGACTTTTGGAGCCACCACCAGTTGCAGAGCGTCCATGGGAGAGCGTGACTATGACCTTCATCACTTTCCTACCGAAGTCCGACGGTTATGGCACTATTATGGTGGTCGTAGATAGGTTTTCCAAATATGCCACCTTCATGCCCGCCTCACCAGGTTGCACTGCTAAGGAAGCCGCCAAGCTATTCTTTAAGAACGTAGTGAAGTATTGGGGCTTACCAAGCAATATTATCAGTGATCGAGACCCCCGTTTTACTGGAAACTTTTGGAGAGATTTGTTCGACATACTTGGTACGGAGCTGCAGTTTTCCACTAGTTTCCACCCACAGACATATGGACAAACAGAACGGGTCAATGCCTTGCTAGAATGATACCTGAGGCATTATGTAAGCACACATCAGAAAGATTGGGCAAGACTCCTAGACATCACCAAATTCTCTTATAACTTGCAGCGGAGTGAGTCCACGGGGCGAACACCATTCGAGCTAGTTACAGGCCAACAACCACAAACTCCACATTCATTACCAGTCGCATTTGAGGGAAAGAGTTTGGGGGCTTATCATATGGCCAAATGATGGGAGGAATAGCTCGACACTGCTAAGTCCTACTTGGATAAGACAACTAAGAAGATGAAGAAATTTTCGGACCGGAAGCGGCATCCCACAGACTATAGAGTTGCGGACATGGTCATGGTGAAGTTTAACCCAAGGCAGTTCAAGGCACTACAGGGCATGCATCAAAATCTGATTCGCAAGTATGAGGGGCCATTAAAGGTCATCGCCAAGGTAGGAAAGATCTCATACAAGCTTGACATGCCATCATATCTTAAGATCTACCATGTCTTCCATGCCAGTATGCTTAAGCCATATCATGAAGATAAGGATGATCTGAGTAGGGGCCAATCAAGTCGAGCACCAATGACTATCACCGCCTCGCATGATCGAGAGATTGAGGATATCATGGATTACCAGGACAGTCGGAAACAAGGGCAAAAAGCACCGCTATGTTCCTCGTCCATTGGAAAGGGCAATCACCAGAGGATAGGCCACATGGGAACGATATGAAGATTTATGGCAATTCAAAGATAAGATCCGAGAGTTTATGCAATAGCATTGCGCCGCGGTCGTCGCAATATTGGGTGGGGGAGAGTGTGATGACCCGCCATGTCATCATGCCACATAGGCCCCATTCGTCATTTATTAATGTCATGTGGAAACTTACGTAAGAAGAAGGCTAGTATTTGTAAGAAGATTCTAGAGAGGTGTGGATATTTTCTTAGGAAGAACCTAGATCCTTAAGGATTTGCTAGGAAAATCCTTGAATCTTCTTGGCTTGTAGAGAATTCTAGAGAAAGCCCTCATCTTGTAAATATCAAGGACTTGTGTAATAATTAATATTTACACACTAGCCCCTAGGAGACTAGAATATAAATGGGGTCATTCATTGTAATTAATCAAGCAAAACAATCAAGTTCTCTCTAATACAAAGCTTTCTTTAGCAATTCTTTTGTGTTCTTTCTTCCATTCTCTTAGTGATCTTGAGTATAGTAGGGCTGACTTGTCATAGCAAGAACGTGAGCAAGTTGCCAAGTGTCGCACGCATAATTAGTTAAGAACTAAGGACGTGACATTGCGTTTTGTAAATTGCATTCATCTATTACTGATAAAATCACATTCACCTATTGCAACTATAAGTTTTATTTTTTAAATCGCGTTCACACTTTGCAACTTATTAATCGTCTGAGGATGCGACTTATGAATGCTAAGTGTTACTTTGCATTATCCGTATAAGGAGATTCAATCTGTAAATATCCCAAACCAGAGGATTAACAAGCAAATTCCATACTCTTTAAAAATTTACAAAACCCAGCAAACGTATATCTCAGTACTATTTCACTTCCAAAACCCTCCCACCAAAAACACAAAGCAGAAGCAACAATGGAGGGCGTCTCGTACCAGAGATTCCCAAGGATCAAAATCCGTGAAGTTAAAGACGACTACATGAAATTCGAGCTGCTTGACACCGACGCCAGCATAGCCAACGCGCTTCGGCGCGTGATGATAGCAGAAGTCCCAACAATCGCCATTGACCTCGTTGAAATCGAGGTCAATTCTTCGGTCCTCAACGACGAGTTCATATCTCATCGTCTGGGGCTCATCCCTCTCACTAGCGAACGCGCAATGAGCATGCGTTTCTCGCGTGACTGTGACGCGTGTGACGGTGACGGACAGTGCGAGTACTGTTCCGTTGAGTTTTACCTCCGTGTCAAGTGCCTCAGTGACCAGACGCTTGATGTTACTAGCAAGGATTTGTTGAGTTCGGATCATACTGTTGTTCCTGTAGATTATTCCGATGCTTCCTCCGGTTTTGATAATTCTACCAATAAGTGAGTTTTTTCTTTTCTTTTCTTTACTGGTTTATGGGCTCAAACTAGTTTGGAAGTGAAGCATTATTGCTGTTTTTCTCGTAAATAATCCTACTTAAAATATGGGATATGTAATGTTGAAAAGAAGACCTGTTATCTGCTACAACATGTAAATATGACCTGATGGTGTAGAAATTCCTTATACTGACATTGTATGTAACTTAAACTCTGATACAATTTAGGTTCTTTATATATAGTTTATGTTTTTATGGACTCAGCCTCTCTGCCCTTTCCGTAGGGTCTGTCTACATATTACCCTCCCAAGACCCCACTTTGTGAGAATATACTGGGTAGTTGTTGTTGTTGTTGGACTGACGGTGTAAAAGAAGCTGACACAACTAGTTTGCTTAATAGGTAAGTACATGTCAATTTCTTGATAAGCATTAATTGGTAATTGATAAAATGGATTAATCCGTTTTCACAGGTTAAAGTTCGCTGGAAGTGTAAAGAAATCTTTAATAGTGTCAAAGTACATAACTTGTATCTTTTCTTTGTATATATAGGCATTAAGCTTCTCAGGCTATGGTAAATCTTCGAATAAGTTACTATTTTCTTGTGCCTTTTCAAAAAAAAATGTTACTAGTATTTTCTTGCTCGTTTAGCCTAAAGTAGGTTAGGTTGACACTTTGTTTTTGTTGCTATTGTTGGTGTTATTGTGTTGAATATTTTTATGCATATGGGCGTTTTTATGTATATCGGCATTAAGCTTCGTTGGATTATGATAACTCCTCCAATGAGTTAATCTTTTTTTGCCCGCCTAGCTGACTTTGACTAGTTTGGGATTGAGGCGATACTTTTGCTTTTGCTGTTCTGTTGTTGTCTTCTTCTCAAATATCTTTGTGCATGTAGGTCTTAAGTGCTCAATAGCAATACGCTCTCTGCTTCACTTTAGGTGTTGTAAGTTGTATTTAACCTTAAACTCGTGATAGAGAGGTTTTTTAGTTTATTTTTCAGAAATTATGGTATGTGGTACTTGTCAAAGTAGGGTCGAGATGCTTTCGAATGATTAAACTTCTGGTTGCATAAGATGTATACATTTTTTAATTCGATGGTGAAAAATTATAAGAGTAGTTAATTCGAGACAGAGGAGTAGTAAAGTTGCCATTTTTGTACTTGGAATGAGTGATTTGTTGGTTTTTTTGGGTGCCTTTATCTGGGTATTTTTTCATCTCTATAGCTGCCAACAAGGAATTACATCATTCTGCTGTGGGATAGTTCTTTTCATGAGGTGATCTTTTTTGATAAAGGCTGCAGACTGATGTTGGTGTTTTTGAGAAATTTTTTGCAGTCCAGTTTGGCTGAGGGATTACAAAGGGGTGACTTGATTCTGGTTTACACTTGGTGAATCTGTATTTTTGTTATTGGGGGGGGGGGGGGGGGGGAGGATTAAAATGCCTTTGATATTTCATTCCATGGGGTGCAGGAGATTTCCTATAATTTTGTTGAATTATCGCCCTGTGTATTTAGAAGAAAGTGATCAGATATCATCAAGCTCCCAATGAAAAGATCAGATAGTTTTGAAGGTAGTGTTAATTAGTGAGTGCCACATGAAGAAGGATAGTAGTTTATCTTACTCAAGACTTATCTCTGGTCACTTATATTGTGAGGAAATAATGTTCTTTCTGATATGCTTATATTGGAGATTAATTGTGCTGAATGTCTTGGTTTGTACATGCTAACTATCCAGATAGGATATTTACCGTCTTGCTTTATTTTATGCAGGGGAATCATAATTGTGAAGCTACGTCGTGGGCAGGAGTTAAGGCTAAGAGCAATAGCACGAAAAGGAATTGCCAAAGATCATGCGAAATGGTCTCCTGCAGCAACTGTCACTTTCATGTATGAACCAGATATCTACATCAATGAGGACATGATGGAGACCTTGTCTCTCGAGGAGAAAAGAGAATTAGTAGACAGTAGTCCCACGAAAGTCTTTGGCATTGATCCTGAAACTGAAAACAAGGTTGGTTGAAACTTCGTACTTTATATGTTTTATTGCCATAAAATGCCATACAGCTTTGTCTAAACTTTTTTCCTCTGATTTATTGAACACTATCTGTGGTTGCTATTACCTTTTTATTTTTACGGACAGCATGTCATGCTTTATTTGGTGAGGAACATAATGAACACTCCCTTTTACCCTGTTAACCTGAGCTTATATCGAGATCTTTTATCATGCTCGGCGTCTTCTGTTGTTGTTGTGCTCTTACCAAGAAAAGGCGCTGTGAATACAGGAAAAGAAATTCCCCTTTCTGGAAATATTGGACACTTTCAGACGAAAAGAAAAAAGATAAGTAGAATAGTTAATGTGGGATGGAGTACTTGAGTTTAATTGGCTGATACAGCTATCTTAGATTGCTTGTGTATAAAATATGAGTAAGCTCCTCATATTTGGTATACGTATCTGCGGAACTTGAACTGTTTTTGCATATCACCATTTTGTTTACTATTTCTTCTGATTGGTAGCAGTGTCTGTAACTAATGTATAAAGTGATCCTTTTAGTTCCCTTTTTGTACTTTCTGGAATCTGTCCATGAATTGTAGGTTTTAGTAGTATTTGTCACAACAATTTTCTTTCAGGGTAATGTATTAGTAGGACTATCTGAGGAGCAATTTACCTTTTACACACAACTGAACTGAGTTAGGATGATGACTTTTGCGGGGATGCTTGGAGCTTGTTATGGTAGAGAAAATCATAGCTAGAAAAGTCAAGAGAAACTAGGGTGGAAGTCAGCCTAAGTAGTCATATCCCATCCTCCTTTCTTGAAAAGTTGATTTGGTGACCTTAGTTGTTTGGCCGGGATAATATTGGCTTTATATTTCTTAAGTTTTGTCTGCCTATAAAGTGAACTCTGTTGTGGCTCCTATTAAGGGGTAATGACAGAGAACTGTTTAACATGCTAGAGGATTAAAACTAATATTTCTGGATAGTTGTTAGCTGCGAGTAAGCAAAACTTTTCACGTGAAGCCTCATCTTTTTTGCCAAATCTGAATTGGGTCTAATAGCATATTTGTTTTTTTCACTACACTGACTTTCTAAGAGCTTACGAGGAAAATGCACATTGATTACTATAAAGAAAGTAAAAAGAAAATGCACATTGGATTGTATCATTTGATTGTAAGCAAAACTTTTCACGTGAAGCATCATCTTTTTTGCCAAATCTGAATTGGGTCTAATAGCATATTTGTTTTTTTCACTACACTGACTTTCTAAGAGCTTACGAGGAAAATGCACATTGATTACTATAAAGAAAGTAAAAAGAAAATGCACATTGGATTGTATCATTTGATTGTAAAAGGGATGGAATTTCAGCATTAGGGTCCAGTAATGTTTGTATTTAATGGTTAGCAATAACTTCATTAAATTTATAAGATCTGAAGAATTAGAATGTAATCCTAGAGTGTTTTGGCTAATAAAAACTAGATTTGGAGCCTTTTCAATCCTAAACAATGCCTTCCTGGAAATTGGGGATGCTATAGCTTTTCGGCGCAGAGGTTTATTTGGAGATTTTAATTCTAAGAGAAGGCACCAAATTTCAGTATGAGCTACCAGTCAAAATCATTTGTATACAGTATAAGTGGTTATGCATTTTTCTTCCCAACAAGAATGGTAGAAATACAGAATTAGTTTGTTCTGCACTTACTCAGTGGTCAATATATTGAAACCTGGAAAATGAGGAAGACCTCAGCTTATAACCTAGCCAGATGATAAGGAAGCATGGACTAATAGGTCAAAGAAAGAAGCAACTCGAGACATCTTCAGTGAGTTCCTTTTGGAATTTTCCTTTTATAGGTCTCATATATTTCCGTGGAGCTGCTTTTGAAGTTTATTCAGATTGTGTTGTCGTATGTCGTTTCTTTCAGTTAGGCCTTTATTTTTTATTTTCATCTTTTCAGGTTATTGTAGTTGATCCTGAGGCATACACTTACGATGATGAGGTGCTTAAGAAATGTGAAGCCATGGGAAAACCTGGACTTATAGAGATACATGCCAAGGAAGATAGTTTTATTTTCACTGTTGAAACGACTGGCGCAGTTAAAGCTTCACAATTGGTACTCAATGCAATTGAAGTGCTGAAGCAGAAATTGGATGCAGTACGCCTTTCAGATGACACAGTGGAAGCAGATGATCAGTTTGGAGAGTTGGGTGCACATATGCGCGGAGGGTAAAACCGCATTGGTCAATTTGCACTTCCTCACTTGTTAAAACTGTTGATGTTTAATATGTCTTGTAGGGACAAGAAATCCGTGAACTATTTAACACATTTTCCCTTTTGAACTTACCTTAACTGGTGATGGAAATGTAGGAGACTGCTTTTGTTTGTTGAAAGTAAATGGTTTTTTCCCCTCATCTTGTACTGATAGAATTTGTTGGATATCACATTTCAATGGATCATCAATTCCTAGCTATACGCTGTGTCCGCTGAGGAGTCGTTTTATAAGACTACTATATATGATATATTAGTAATGTTGGTATTAGTTATGACGTGAATGTTCTCATTAAAGGTTTTGAAAGGGCACCCTTCACTTTCAAACAATAGGTAAGTAGGGAGCTCTTGGAGGGAGAGAATAAAAAAAGGGCAATTCTGCCTTTATATATGTTTATCCAATAACAACAACAACAACTACCCAGTATATTCCCACCAGGTGGGGTCTGGGGAGAGTAATATGTAGACGAGCCTTACCCCTACCCGAAAGGGTAGAGAGGTTGTTTCCATTCGACCCTCGGCGCATAGGATAAAATGAAAAGCTGCATTAAAACAAAAACAAAAACAAAAACAAAGACAAAATTAGAAAAAAAAACAAGACAAAACAAAACAATAAAGCATTAGTAAATCCCGCATAAATAACGTAAATAATTATGTAAACATAAGAAACATAAATACAGTCGCATGCAATAATAACAAACCGTAACTACCATACTAACAACCATAAGGGGACATAAGCTAAAACACTAATCATCTATGGGTGACCCTGCTATCCCACACCCAACCCCGGGTGAGGCGTACGAAGAACTCTATGAGCCCCTAGCCTACAACCCTGATTCTAGACCTCCAGACTCCCCTATCAAGGGTCATGTCCTCGGAAACCTGCATTCTAGTCATGTCCTGCCTAATCACCTCTCCCCAATGCTTCTTAGGCCTCCCTCTTCCTCGCCGACCGCCAACAATCTCCAGCCGCTCGCAGCTCCTCACCGGGGCATCGGGACCCCTCCTCCGTACATGCCCGGACCACCTCAGCCTCGCTTCCCGCATCTTCTCATCCACCGGGGCCACCCCTACCTTCTGTCGAATAACTTCATTCTTAATCTTATCTAGCCTGGTGTGCCCACACATCCACCTAAGCATCCTCATCTCCGCAACCTTCATTCTCTGAACATGGGAGTTCTTCACGGGCCAGTACTCTGCTCCATACAACATCGCAGGTCTAACCACGGCTCTGTAGAATTTCCCCTTGAGTTTGTGTGGAACTTTCTTGTCACACAGGACCCCTGAAGCAAGCCTCCACTTTGACCACCCCGCTCCTATTCGATGGGTGACGTCCCCGTCAATCTCTCCGCCCCCCCTGAATCACAGACCCAAGATATCGGACACTATCCCTCTTGGCGATGGCCTGGGAACCAAGCATCACGTCCCTGCCTGCCCCACTCGGCTCGTCGCCAAATTTGCACTCCAGGTATTCTGTCTTTGATCTGCTTATTTTGAAACCTTTAGACTCGAGGGTCTGTCTCCACACCTCTAACCTTTCACTAACACCGACCCTCGTCTCGTCTATCAATACTATATCATCAGCAAAAAGCATACACCAAGGCACATCCCCTTGGATATGTCGGGTTAGAGCATCTATCACTAAGGCAAACAACAGGGGGCTCAGCGCCGATCTTTGATGGAGCCCCATTACCACAGGAAAATGGTCTGATTCGCCACCCACCGTCCTAACCCTAGTCTTAGCTCCATTATACATGTCCTTGATTACTCTGATATAGGCTTCCGGCACACTCTTCGCCTCCATAGCACCTCACTCGGGACCTTGTCATATGCCTTCTCCAAGTCGATAAGCACCATGTGAAGGTCCTCTTCTTATCCCTGAATTGTTCCGCCAGTCGCCTGACTAGGTGAATAGTTGTCGCCTCCCTCACCCGCGCCTCAATCACCCTCTCCCATACCTTCATCGTGTGGCTTATTAATTTGATACCCCTATAGTTGTTGCAGCACTGGATGTCCCCTTTGTTCTTGTACAAGGGCACCACTGTACTCCACCTCCACTCATCCGGCATCCTTTTGATCTTGAAGATCGCATTGAACAGCCTAGAGAGCCACTCCCCTCCAGACTTACCCATGCACTTCCAGAACTCCACCGGGATCTCGTCAGGCCCGGTCGCTCGACCCCTACTCATCCTACGCAATGCCCCTAAGACCTCCTCCACCCTAATGCACCTGCAGTACCCAAGGTCTCTATGTTGCTCTGAATGCCCCAACTCTCCTAGCTCTATGCTCCGATCCCCCTCCTCGTTAAGAAGGTCCCGAAAATACGCCGGCCACCTCTGTTTGATTTGAGATTCCCCCATCAGAACTCTACCATCCTCGTCCTTGATACACCTGACTTGGTCTAGATCACGTGCCTTCCTTTCCCTTGTTTATTCATATACTAAAAACTTTGGTATCATTAATGCCATGATTTGCTACATATAAGAATAATATTAAATATTGTGTATAACTGATGCGTCTATTAGTTACATACTAGAGAATTTGCTTGCGCTTCACGTGGTTTAATAAATTCTGTTGGATTTAACAATACAACAACAACAACAACCACCCAGTATAATTCCACGTTGGATTGAACAATGTTTTCAATAAATTCAATCCAAATAAAAATAATATCTTTTTAATTTATAAACATATATGAAATATTTCTATATATAGATCAAATCATAAATATATAATTCTTATTAGAATTTGAGCTTAGTTAATTGCATTTTTCATTGTCGGATTTTTTTTGTAAAAGAAACAAAGAAATTTAAAGAAACTTGTGTTTTTGTGTGGTGATGTGCTTTTAACACATGATTCTTAGTACTATTATATATTAGTTACACGAATGTACCACACATTTGTCTTCGTCCTTCCTCTAATGGTAGTATTTTGATTTTCTAAATTTTTTAAATTAAAAGAACTTGAAATGAAAAATAAAAACTACAAAAACAGTCATTACCATTGAATTGCATTCCAGTCATGTGCTTTTTTGCCTATTATTTTCCCTCTAATTTTTTCTTTTACTGTTTTCTATTTTTTATCTTTTCAAATTCCCCGATCTTTCTACTTATTTTCGTCCCTTTTTCTACTTATTCCTACCTTATATTTTCTTTATAAATTTCTTGGAAAAATGCATAAATACCCGCTGATTTCTAATTGGATTTCCGACTACACTTTATTTTTATGAATATTTTATTACCCCTGAACTATTTTAAAGTATAATAAACACACCCGTCAGTAATGACGTATAGTGAACGTTCTTGCACTTTCATGGGAGCGCGTCACAGACGTAAAATGCGTTAAACACTAACTAATATGTACAAATGTCAATTTTCAATTGGACAATATGGAATTAATTACATTTAAATTAATTATTATAACCATTCTCTCTAACTCAGGGGTGGATCTAGGGTGTAAGGTACGGATTCAGGAAATCCATTAACTTTTGCGTAGACCTTGTATTTTTGTTAAAAAATTATTAAATATTTATTTGTGAACGCAGTTATAATTGTACATTCGGTTAATGGTCAAATATATCCTTGTACTATTAAAAATAGGCCATATTTATACTCCGTTTGATTTTTTATCAAATATGTCCCCACCGTTATACATTAGGGCCATATATATCCCTCAGCCGTTAAAATAGGCCATATTTATCCTCCCATATATTTTTAGTAGCACGTGGCATCTTATGATTGGACTAGACGACCCGCCCCGCTCCTTTAATTAAACCCGCCCCGACCCAATTAACCGGATAAGAAGATAATTGCACTTAATTTCAGAAACACCCTTACACAAACGGCTATTCTAAATAAACCGGTTCCTCTCAGCTGGGTCATCTCTACAACCCGATTACCCGAAAAAGCTCTGTAATGCAGCACCGCGTAATCCAAATTCCACGTTTACGTCCTCTACCGCCGTCCACACAATGCCTTTTTCCGGCAACAATGATTAGTCTCCGTTGGTTTTCACGTCGAAGACTCTCAGTCTCCAGCAATTCAACTCGCCAGAGCTAATAACCAGCAGCAAGAGTGTAAAACTTCGGTTCATTAGATGTATGGCGAATCCTAGGAGAGTTAAAATGGTGGCTAAACAGATACAAAGAGAGCTCTCCGACATGCTGCTTACGGATAAGGTGTTACAGTACGCTGTTCTACCTAAAGCTGCTCTTGGTGCGGATCGATACCTTTCTTCGCTTACTACTATCAGTGATGTTGAAGTTTCAAAGGATTTGCAGGTTCCTTAATTTTGAATAATTTTAGCTTAATTGGGTCGGGGCAGGTTTAATTAGTGGAGTGGGGTGGGTCGTCTAGTCCAATCATAAAATGCCACGTGCTACTAAAAATATATGGGAGGATAAATATGGCCTATTTTAACGGCCGAGGGATATATATGGCCCTAATGTATAACGGTGGGGACATATTTGATAAAAAATTCAAACGGAGGATAAATATGACCTATTTTAAATAGTACTAGGATATATTTGACCCTTAACGTTGTATATTAATTTGAAATTGTAACAGAAACCCATAAACTTAAGATTCTAGATCCGCCTCTGCTCTATCTCGTTCTCCTTTCATCTTGGTACATCACTTAGCTTTAATGGCGGCTATCCGGAATAAAATTACCAGCAATAAATGTATTTAATGAACAAATAATTCTCCATTGAAATTCTTTTGAGAACTTCAGCTTACAAATCAAACTCATTCTTAAAGCATACACATTAACCGAATTTTCTTTTTCTAACTGTAATCAAAGCAATTGGTTCAAAAGAACTCGAACTCAATTATTAGCAAAATTCATCATTATTCTCGAATATTCTCATCATTTGCTGTAATACCATATATTTTTAATAAAGGTGTAGTGATCATTATAATAATAATAATAATAATAATAATAATAATAAACAACTATCTAAAAGAAAATAGAATAAGAACTGTTAGTATATATATATATATATATATATGAAAGGCTCAAAAAACAAAAAAGGCCGAAAAGGCTCATTACCTTGCCTGCCAATAAAGGGCTTTAAAAGGCTTAACTAAGGCTGCTTGGTGGGCCGGGCCTAAACCGGACCGGACCGGGGGATTAATGGGCTTGGTGGGCCGGTCCTAGTGGTCCTGTAAAGCCCGTCACGGGTCGGTCTTCAAGGATTAGCCCACGAGCCCGGGACCATTTAGCCCGGGACTAGTCTGCTGGGCATGGGCCGGGCCTGGCGAGCCCAACATGCCCGAGTGCTATTTTTTAATTTTTTTTTAAATTCTCCAATGGCCATATTTAAAATCTAGCCGTTTGGGCTAGGAATTTGACAGTTTTTTAGTTTAGAAAATAGCCATTTGGCCTTCAAACTTTATTTTAACCCCAAACTTTATATAGTTACACTTTTTCCATTTCTCAACTATAATTACCCCCTCATTCTTTCAATTTTACTCACCAATTCATCAATATCTCTCAATCTCTCTACTACAATTGCTTAACCTATTGTTGAAATTTTGTGAAAAATTGTGAAGTTGTTGAATTGAAGTCTTCAACGATTTTCAATTTTCATGCAGTTGTTCGGCAATCCGATAAACTCGTTTCAACTCTTATACAACAACAACAACTACCCAGTATAGTCCCACAAAGTGGGGTATGGGGAGGGTAATATGTAGACGGGCCTTACCCCTACCCGAGAGGGCAGAGATGCTGTTTCCAATCGACCCTCGGCTCTGTGAAGGAAAGGAACAACAAAAACAAAAACAAAAGAGCATTAGTAACTTCAGCAGAAATAACGTAAATAATTATCTAAACATAAGAACCATAAATAAAATAACATGCAATAATATCAGACAGCAACTACCATAACTAAGTTTATATTACCCTTATATTTTAAGGGTATATTTTTGTGTGGTTTAGTTTAAATAATAATAAGTAATATGGTATTTTCTTTGAAAAAAATATTTGGTAAAGGAAAAGATAAAACCGGTGAAAGTAGTGGCCATAATACTACCCTTCCCCCGGCTTCCCGACCTAGAAAAGATAAGCAAGTTGAAAGTAGTCGCCAACATAGACATCCTCCTCCTCCCGTAATTCTTGATTAACTTGTACTTTGACGCATCTTCTTTTAGTTTTTTTCCTTTTAATGGTGGTATTAGTACGTTGTTGTACTCATTCCATTGGGGGAAAGAAGACTAGAAAGATATGCCATTTTTGGTAATAAAAATTATAAGACATACCTTGAATATCTTTTCGCAATATTTCTTTGTCTTTACTTGGAATTATTTATAAGCAACAATATATATATATATATATATATATATATATATATATATATATATATATATATATATATATATATATATATATATAAAAATATATAAAATATATATAAGAAAATATATATACATAACATACAATATATACTACAAGAAAATATATAAGTTATAATATATATATATATATATATACTACAAGAAATTATATAAGAGAATATATATACATAACATATAATATATATGTTACGAGAAAACATATAAGTTATAATATACATATAAGATACAATATATATACTACAAGAAAATATATAAGAGAATATATATACATAACATTCTATATATATATATATCTACTATTTTTAAAGCCATGATATGGTTTACAAGATATTACCTTTAAAAAAAACCCGCTAAGCCCACGATCCCGGCCCGCTAAGCCCACGAGCCCGGCCCGCTAAGCCCAGGACCATATGGCTTAGGCCCGCCATGGAATGATCTCACGTTGAGCCCATGAAGCCCGGGACAGCCGGAGCCCAGGCCTACGAAGCCCGACCATTAAGCCCATTTAGGCCCGAGCCCGACCCACCAAGAAGCATTAGGGTTTGTTGGAAACACGTTTCAAATGCAATATACTAAACGTGTGTTCTTTTGTAGGTTTTGATGAATGTCAAACAAAGCAAAAAGCGATATATAGCAATGCTCAAGGACAAGCACAAAATGGATGCATTACAAGAAGCTCAAGACAAAGTTTAGAAATGTTATAATTGAGTCAATATTAATTGTGATCTTGATTCCTCAACTTGGCTCATAACATGGCTTCTCTACTAAAATTATTTTTCCAAAATCATGCATATTTAAATTAAGTGTCAAATGATTTTAAACTATGCATATTTACATTTGTTAAAATGTTTTACAAACATGCCTCAAAAATCTGGGCTAAGATAATCGATTATGTTCTTATGATAATCGAGTATCTCTAAGCCAAGACTGCATGACAATCGATTGTGAATTAATGATAATCGACTGTGAGTAAGTCAGTTAACATCAGGTTTTTGCAAACTGCATAACAATCGATTGTGTACTTATGATAATCGATTGTTAACTGAGGCAAAGTTTTCAAAACTCATAAAAATCGATTATGAACTAATGGTAACGATTAGAATGAGAAAAATGTCTCCCAGTGATTTTAAATAAAATGATAATCGATTGTGGCTTTTGATAATCGATTATATATGAGACAGAGAGTTTTGAAATTAATTAATAATCGATTATTCCATTTGATAATCGATTGTTGAAGCTGACCGTTGTCATATATTTTCAATTACCGTCAGGTAATCGATTGTTGATATTTAACAATCGATGTTTTGCGTAAAATCTGGAAAAGATTTTCTGAACGTTGTTAAAATAATCGATTGTTGATTTCCGGACAATCGATGTTTTATGCCAAAAATTGGAAAGGATTTCTTAACGTTATAAATAATCGATTATTGATTTGAAGTAATCGATTGTTGACGTAAAATCTGGGATTGAATTTTTGATCTGATAGGCAAACAATCGATTGTTTAGTCTTGACAATCGATTGTCACTGAGTAATTTCAGCAATCCTTAATTGGCAATTAGACAACGGTAAGACTGAGTTTTTCACCTATAAATACAGCTTCAACTCAGTGTTTTCACAACAACAACATATACACTTTGAGTATTTTCATTGCTAAAAGCTTTCTTACATTGATCATCATTTTCCATTCATCCATAAAGCTTTTTGAAGAGCCATTCTATTGAGCTAAGTTGTTGTGATCTTGAGCGTACTATTTCTACTCATATCTACTCATTAAGGAGTGCTTTGTAAAGTGAGTGTGTTTCGTGTTTGTAAGAGAATTGCGATTCTCGTTTGTTGAGGAACTTGTGATTCCTCGGTTGAAGTCTTTGGGATTGTTATCCCCGAGCAGTTGAAGTCTTTGGGATTGTTATCCCCGAGCAGTTGAAGTCTTTGGGATTGTTATCCCCGAGCAGTTGAAGTCTTTGGGATTGTTATCCCCGAGCAGTTGAAGTCTTTGGGATTGTTATCCCCGAGCAATTGAAGTCTTTGGGATTGGTATCCCCGAGCAATTGAAGTCTTTGGGATTGTGATCCCCGAGCACCTAGGTGAGGCTTGTGTCCTCAGCTGTAACGGTTTGTTAAGCACCCGTAAGCTTGACAAGTTTAGTGGAAATCTCGAGAGAGTCTCTCGGGGACTGGACTAACCACGTTTGTGGCCAACCAGGATACATCATTGTGTAAGTTTATTCTACTGCACTTGTTTTAATTTCTGCAAAGTTTTTAAATTCCGCACTAAAACGCTTAATAATTTCAAAACGCTATTCACCCCCCCCCTCTAGCGTAAAGCGTATTGTCCAACAATTGGTATCAGAGCCATACTCTCTGAAAGACTTAACCGTTTGAGAGAATCTTTCCATGGCTTCTACTCTAGACTCTTTTGCAGGTACTGATGAAGGACAGTGCCCCACAAGACCTCCTTTGTTTAACGGGACTAATTATTCATATTGGAAAGAAAGGATGCAGATATTCGTCAGATCAAACAGCCCTTACTTGTGGAAGGTGTACACCAAAGGAAATGAGGTTCCTGTCAAAAAGGTGGAAGAAGAATGGGTGCCAAAATCAGAAGAGGAATTCAACGCCGAGGATAATCGAATGGTCCAAAATAACTTTAAAGCTATTAATTTATTACTTTGTGCTGTTAATGCTAATGATTACAGGAAAATCTCCTGCTGCAAAACAGCGAAAGAAATGTGGGACAAGCTTGAGGTCACTTACGAAGGGACTGACCAGGTAAGAGAAGCTAAAATTGACTTTTTAACTCATGCTTACGAATTGTTCCATATGAAGGAAGGCGAAAAGGTAGACGAGATGTTCGAGCGGTTCTCATCAATAGTGAATGATCTCCACGCGCTCAAGAAGACGTTCACAGACAAAGAACTAGTTCGAAAAATCCTTAGGAGTCTAACACCGGCATGGCGATCAAAGGCCGATGCGATTCAAGAGTCAATTGGAATCACGAACGTCACCATAGACGCTCTTAGAGGTAATCTTAAGACTTATGAATCCACTATTCTTAACCCTGTTATTGATGAACAAAGAAGGCAAAAGATTGCTCTAAAGGCGAGCACAAGTCAATCACCAATTGAAGAGGATGGAGATAGTGAATTCGGACTCATCATCAAAAAGTTCCAAAAATTCATGCGAAAAGAATATGACCGCAAAGGGAAAAAGCAAGGTGAGCAAGTTAAATGTTATGAATGTGGTGAAACAGGGCATATCAAAACAAACTGCCCAAATCTTAAAAAGGAGAAGAAACCCTTCAAGAAGCAACGAGCATACATATCTTGGGGAGGAGATTCCGGAGACGAATCCAGTGAAGAAGAAAATGAAGAAGTGGCAAATCTCTGCCTCATGGCACAGGAAGAAAATCAAAGTGAGGTAAGTCAAATCTCTTCTCAAAATTTTTATACTCTTGATGACATGAGAAATGCCTTTGATGAATTGTATGCTGAATTTCTCAAAGTTACAAAAACCGTCACTAGCTTAAGAGAAAGTGCTTCTCTAAAAGAACAAGATTTTCAAAAACAGTTTTCATTAAAAGAAAAAGAATTAGAAAAATTAGTTTTGGAAAATGAGAAGCTACTAGAACAAAACAAGTTCTATGGGAAAAGAAGTTCTGACAAGCCCGAGAGTTCTACAAAAAATTGTGCTTCTTGTGTAGACCTTAAGAATGAAGTAGGTAGATTAAAAGGCACACTAGATAAATTCAACTCCTCTCATAAAAACTTGAATGTGGTGCTTGATAACTTGAAATCAACCAAGCATGGAATAGGCTTCATAAATGAAGAAGAGGTTGATGCAAAAACCCAACCACCTAGAGCTCAATCTAGGATTAATAACAAAAATGCCTTTCCTAAAACAAACATGCATGCTAGACCTAGACATGACCTTCCGCCTAGCAATCGTCACCATAGACATGATGCATATTTTAGACACAACAGTGATCATGCTAGAAGATCCAGAAATGTTCAACCTAGAAATGATTATGGTGCTCAAATTAGGAGAAATGAAAATAGAGTAAACAATGTGCATTATTCTAGCTACTATGAGCCTAGACGCATGCATAATCCAAATGTGACATGTCATTATTGTAGACGAATTGGTCATATTGCTCCCGCATGCTTTACTAGACATAGACATGCCACTCAAACATATCATTATAGTACGCATAACCCTCAAGGACCCAAAATGGCATGGTTACCAAAAGAGCATTGATTTGTTTTGCAGGTGTGCTTGAAGGAATCAAGTGTAGTGGATTCTCCAAACACTTGACGGGAGACGAATTCAAAATTCCTTCAATTAAAGCACAAAGAAGGAGGAAGAGACGGAAAAGTCGATTTAGGCATTTTTTTTTAAAAATCGGAAGTATTTTCGAAATTTTTTTTTTAAAAGACAAAATACAAGGAAGACAAAGGCAAAATTGTGGAAGAAGCTTCTTAAATTGAAGAATGAGCCAAAAGACCAAAATGAACGGAGGATGTTCAAAATTAGGTAATTGGCAAAGTCGAAGGGAAGGTAAGTACCCTAAACCCTCTTAAGAACATCCTAGGACAAAATTCTTAAGAGTTCACGTTTTTCACCCGACTACACTAGTTTCAAAGTTATTATTTCATTTATAGATTACTGACTTGAGCGTCGGAGATGTTTTCTATTTTGCAGGTATCCCCCAAAAGGTAAGAGGAAAGTATAAATTGTCTTGATAACAAGAAAAATCGATCATAATCGATTATTTATGCTTACAATCGATTATCAGTATCAATAATCAATTATTTGTTGATTCAATTTTTTTGTCATGAAATCTTGTTGAATGTTTACATTGCTTGATAGAATTAAGTCTCATCTTTTTAGCATCCCCCTTCCAAACAATCGATTATTTGTTCTGCCAATCGATTATTTGCCAAAATCCAAACTCTCTGTGAGTGAAATAATCGATTACTATATATTGACAATCGATTATCTGTTTTAAACTTATGTTACCGTTTTGGCTCTACAATCGATTCCTGTCAGGTCATAAATATGAAAAACAATCGATTACCAAGTTTGACAATCGACTATCTTTTTCAAATTTTTTTACCGTTCTGGCGTGTAATCGATGTGTCAGATCATTTTCATTAATGACAATCGATTATTCTATTCAAACAATCGATTGTTGAACGGTCAGTGAATTTATTTTTACCGTTTCAGACTTCAAAGCTCTTCAAATCTCTTCAAATCTTTTCAAATAAGTGTAAGATTCATTCCTTCTCTATATATAGGCTGCACATCTGCTCTTGTATACTCACTCAAGCCTCCCAAGAATCAAATTATCTTGTTATCTTTGAAAAATCCTAGCACATCTTTTTCAAAAATGTCAAGCCGCAACTCCAAACGTGCTCGTTCCAAACAAGGTGCTTCTTCTTCTCGCCATCCATATCAAGATGGATCGGTTCTATTCTTTGAATCCGATGAAGAGCTCACCCGTTTCTTAACCAAATTTGAGAAACGCCTTATTCTCCCTCCTCGCTTTTCAACAAACGCCCTTGTTGCACCATTCATTCCAGCCGCGAATATGCTAAGAGAGTGCCAAATTTTCAATTTCCTACTCCTTACTCACCCCTACTACAACATTACTTTGGTTGAATCTTTTTACTCCAACCTTCACAAAGATGATGAGGGTGAACTCGTTACCAATGTTAACGGCATTTCCATTCTAATTTCTGAAGATAACCTCCACCTCATTGCCGGCATTCCGCATGATGGTGAAGACATCTACCAGTACATAAATGATGCCGGGGACATGATTGATGAAGCTAATCTCTTCCGCCAAGCCGGAGTCGCCTATGATGAGTCTTCTTCCCGTCGTCCCACCATAAAGGGTATGGACCCGAATTATCGTTTCATTCTCTATTTCATCACACGTGTTCTCAAACCCCGTAAACTCAATCACACCACCATTTCCCAAGAGGATGCCAAATTTCTTCATGCCATTATCACCGGTGTTAAAATCAATTGGTGCAAGCTTATTCAATCTCATATGTTCAATGCCACCAGAGATGACATACCTCTCCCCTATGCCCTCTTAATAATGAAATTTCTTGAAGCTTCCGGGGTCAATATTGCTAATGGTCCTCTCAAAAAGAGCACCAAAATCTGGGAAATTTCGGAGTCTTCCTTTCATCATGATGGTGATCATGCTCCCGCTCCTCCTCAAAATCGACAAGCCCGTCGTGCTCATCCTCCTCAGGAGCCTACCCTCCGGACTATCTCTGACCAAATTACTCAATTAACCCGTGAGGTCCATGGTTACTTTGATCACGTGCATTATGCCTATGCTCAGGTGGTGCCATATCAAGCGCCTCCCAATGATGATGAAGGGGATGGGGGTGATGAATGATGAAATTGTTGTTCTTGGTGATGAATGATGAAATTGTTGTTTTTGATTTGTTTTTCCTTGGTTGGTTAGTTGTTCGTTTTATTGTGTTTGGCTCCACCCATGTAATGTTATTTTCCAATAAATAAACTTTTGTTTATTTCATATTTTTTTTTATATTCTTCTCTTGTATATATTTTTGCTAATGGCAAAAGGGGGAAGAAACGGGATATCAAGAAGTATGCTATATCACTCTCAACTTCATTCATGCTTAAAGTGAGGGGGAACATGAATTGAGGGGGAACATCAAATTGCATACTTTACACTTGTCTTGGATTATCAAAATAATTATTGCATATATCCCGCTTATGTTTGCCATTATCAAAAAGGGGGAAATTGTTGGAAACACGTTTCAAATGCAATATACTAAACGTGTGTTCTTTTGTAGGTTTTGATGAATGTCAAACAAAGCAAAAAGCGATATATAGCAATGCTCAAGGACAAGCACAAAATGGATGCATTACAAGAAGCTCAAGACAAAGTTTAGAAATGTTATAATTGAGTCAATATTAATTGTGATCTTGATTCCTCAACTTGGCTCATAACATGGCTTCTCTACTAAAATTATTTTTCCAAAATCATGCATATTTAAATTAAGTGTCAAATGATTTTAAACTATGCATATTTACATTTGTTAAAATGTTTTACAAACATGCCTCAAAAATCTGGGCTAAGATAATCGATTATGTTCTTATGATAATCGAGTATCTCTAAGCCAAGACTGCATGACAATCGATTGTGAATTAATGATAATCGACTGTGAGTAAGTCAGTTAACATCAGGTTTTTGCAAACTGCATAACAATCGATTGTGTACTTATGATAATCGATTGTTAACTGAGGCAAAGTTTTCAAAACTCATAAAAATCGATTATGAACTAATGGTAATCGATTAGAATGAGAAAAATGTCTCCCAGTGATTTTAAATAAAATGATAATCGATTGTGGCTTTTGATAATCGATTATATATGAGACAGAGAGTTTTGAAATTAATTAATAATCGATTATTCCATTTGATAATCGATTGTTGAAGCTGACCGTTGTCATATATTTTCAATTACCGTCAGGTAATTGATTGTTGATATTTAACAATCGATGTTTTGCGTAAAATCTGGAAAAGATTTTCTGAACGTTGTTAAAATAATCGATTGTTGATTTCCGGAAAATCGATGTTTTATGCCAAAAATTGGAAAGGATTTCTTAACGTTATAAATAATCGATTATTGATTTGAAGTAATCGATTGTTGACGTAAAATCTGGGATTGAATTTTTGATCTGATAGGCAAACAATCGATTGTTTAGTCTTGACAATCGATTGTCACTGAGAAATTTCAGCAATCCTTAATTGGCAATTAGACAACGGTAAGACTGAGTTTTTCACCTATAAATACAGCTTCAACTCAGTGTTTTCACAACAACAACATATACACTTTGAGTATTTTCATTGCTAAAAGCTTTCTTACATTGATCATCATTTTCCATTCATCCATAAAGCTTTTTGAAGAGCCATTCTATTGAGCTAAGTTGTTGTGATCTTGAGCGTACTATTTCTACTCATATCTACTCATTAAGGAGTGCTTTGTAAAGTGAGTGTGTTTCGTGTTTGTAAGAGAATTGCGATTCTCGTTTGTTGAGGAACTTGTGATTCCTCGGTTGAAGTCTTTGGGATTGTTATCCCCGAGCAGTTGAAGTCTTTGGGATTGTTATCCCCGAGCAGTTGAAGTCTTTGGGATTGTTATCCCCGAGCAGTTGAAGTCTTTGGGATTGTTATCCCCGAGCAGTTGAAGTCTTTGGGATTGTTATCCCCGAGCAATTGAAGTCTTTGGGATTGGTATCCCCGAGCAATTGAAGTCTTTGGGATTGTGATCCCCGAGCACCTAGGTGAGGCTTGTGTCCTCAGCTGTAACGGTTTGTTAAGCACCCGTAAGCTTGACAAGTTTAGTGGAAATCTCGAGAGAGTCTCTCGGGGACTGGACTAACCACGTTTGTGGCCAACCAGGATACATCATTGTATAAGTTTATTCTACTGCACTTGTTTTAATTTCTGCAAAGTTTTTAAATTCCGCACTAAAACGCTTAATAATTTTAAAACGCTATTCACCCCCCCCCTCTAGCGTAAAGCGTATTGTCCAACAGGGTTAACAAACAAATCTAAAAGCTTTGTTCACTTGAAAACGAAGCAGACAGCTTCGAACAACGAAAACAAAAACGAAAAGAAAAAAAAGAGCTGAGAAAGAAAGAAGGAAAAGAGAAAAGAAGGAGGAAGAAGTTGATGCAGTGTATTGGAGCCATAGCCATAATTATTGAGGAATATTAAGTACAAATTGTCTCTTACAGGCATTACTTGAACTTTTTCTTCGGGTAGATTTTAAATTCGATTCTTTTGATTGGAGATTCTACATAGTTATAGAAATTACACTGGTTCATTCACACAGTTGAAAATTTTCTTCCTAAAGAATAGAAATTTATGAAATTTGGAGTAATAAATTATATGAGTAGATTAGAGTTGATGAATTAGTAATTACTCGTATGGGTTAAATATAAATCCACAAATTAAGATTCAAACATGAACCCCGATAATTTGGTATTCTAAAATAGCTATGAATTAGCCTAAATAAGGAAATTAACCTTAGACTGATATTATGTAATTATAGATTGATTGGAGGAATTTTTACGAGTTGCTTGAGGTGAATCAGTTGGTATTTCGGCACTAGTACTGTGAGTAATAATCTTACCATAATTTGTGTTTTCATAACCTGCATGGTTTATATATGATTTCTGAAAATAAATGTATTACCGATGCTTTGAAATTGCATGTGGAACAAGTCCTTTATTTGATATGATACCGAACAGTTTACTTGAGATGTTTACTGATTAATCAAAATATTTTCAATGTTACTAGCTATATTTTACCGTTAGTTGTGATATGATTACTGTTACCGAAATAAAATTACAAGATTTGACAAGGAATGATATGCCTTTTATTATTTTGTAAATGCTTTTGTATGAGTATTTACTATTACAAGAAAAAGTATAAAGGGGAGGAGACTTTGAAGGATCCCGTAGCTAACAGGGGGTCGTTAGACCTGGTGCACCTTGTATTTACAGAGTACCTATTACAGTTATGGCCCTCGCTAGTGGGAAGGTAGAACTAACATACAATTACAATTTTCCATCGAGTAGGGACCTACAGTTATATTTGACTCCTTTTATGAAGGGGTCCACATAGTGATACAGATTACATGATCATTTTCTGAAATCTCCCAAATATAAAGATTTTCTATGACACAATATTTACCGAGTTTATTACTGAATTGTTAAATGAATTTTGTTACAGGAAACACACGATGAGACTGATTATTATTTCCGTTTTACAAAAAGGAATTTAATTTTGTGGTTATTATGCAAGCATGTTTTCTGACTTGTCCCCAAATAAAAATGGTTGTGGTTAAGTGTTATTACTCACTGATCTAGCGACTCATTCCACACTAAATTTTTTATAGAGACAACAGTTGAAGCAGGCGAGGATTTCGTTAATTAGAGCGCTCAGGTTAAGAATTCTTGGTGAGACTCGCACTTGTTCGCGTGGGCGGATGTTTTTATCAATTGTTATAGTCTTTTCTTTAGATTCTTAGAGTCGCTCTATAGTCATTCTTTTAGTTTCATGAGTATTATTTGCTATTAGTCTTATGTTGAGTATTGTTATTTCGTATTAAAGTTGGAGATAATTAGTATTTCTGCTTGTTAGTTGGTGGTTTAGTCATGGTGGAGACTTGTGTTGGTTAATTGACATGTTGCCAATTGGTTGGTATGATATTATGATGTTTGGTTGTTGATTTGAGAGAGAAACCTTTTTGGGATGATCCAAAAATAGGGGAAACTTTGCCCGATTTTCTGTAAAATTACCGATGAGGCTTACTTGGAATCACTTGCTCCTATGCGCCGGTCACAATCCTAAATTAGTTCGTGAGGAGCGTGCAGCTAGTGATTGAAAATAAGGGGCTGAGGAGTGTGCAGCTAGTGATTTATGTAAGAAAGCCAAGACAGGATGGGCTTTCAGTGGTGGTTTTAGTGAAAATACAAGAGCGGGAAATCAGGGACAACAACAACAGGGTTCTCAGACAGGGACACGCATGTATTCACCGTCCACAAACAGACCACCTTACAGACATGTAATAGGGGACCATCGTCTTCTGGACATCGTAATTCGGGGCAGATATATGCCACTACTCCAGTCTGCCAGAATTGTGGTAGATCACATTTGGGGCAATGGCGTGTTCTAACTGGAGAGTGCTTTCGCTGTGTCCAGTTGGAATTGCCCTCATCCTCCGAGAAATTCCTATTCAGTCAGCTGCACCAAATCAAACTACTCGTAATACTTCAGGTGCTACAGGTACAGGAACTAGAGGTCGAGGTGCTGGAGATCGTGCTACTGTGAATCAAGGACAAGGCAATGCTGGTAGAGGCCAGGCGAAAGTTTTTGCATTTACTAGACAGGATGCTCAGGCCTCGAATGTAGTGGTTACATGTATTCTTTCTGTCTGTTCATTTGACGCACTTGCGTTGATTGATCTGGGATCTACTCACTCGTATGTGTCCTTGTACTTTGCTTTGAGATTTAATAGATAGCCCGAGCTATTGAATGATCCTTTTCTAGTTTCTACTCCTGTTGGAGAGTCTCTATTAGCTGAATACGTGTATCGTGCTTGTCAGATTCGGGTTGAGGGTAGAGATACTCTAGCTGACCTTATTGTACTTGATATGATTGACTTTGACATGCTGATGGGTATAGATTGGTTATCTTCTTGCTATGATATAGTCGATTGTCATGCAAAGATAGTAATGTTTGAGATACCAAATGAACCCAGGTTTATTCTAAGAGAGAGTCGGGTTCCAGAGACTTGCAAAATTGTATCTTTTACGAAGGCTCAACGACTTCTAAGGAAATGTTGTTTGGACCTCTTAGCTATTGAAAATGATACAAGAAAGGAAACAGTTAGTATAGAGAATGTACCAGTAGTGAGAGAATTTTCTGATATATTCCTAAGGATTTACCAGGATTACCTCTAGTACGAGAAATAGACTTTTGGTATTGATTTGATACTTGACACACAACCTATATCGATACGCCCATATCGAATGGCACCAGCAGAGTTGAGGGAGCTAAAGCAACAGTTACAAGAATTATTAGATAAGGGTTTTATTAGACCTAGTGTATCAGCATAGGGTGCACCGGTATTGTTTGTAAAGAAAAAGACGGATCCCTGAGAATGTGCATTGACTAGAGGCAGTTGAACAAGATAACAATACGTAATAAATATCCTTTGCCTCGTATAGATGCATGTTTGATTAGTTACAATGAGCTGCCTATTTTTCAAAAATTGACCTCCATTCTTGTTATCATCAACTTAGAATCAAAGATGAAGATATTTCTAAGACTGCTTTCAGAACTCGATACAGGCACTGTGAGTTTCTTGTGATGCCTTTCGGACCTACAGATGCTCCAGTTGCATTCATGGATTTAATGAATATGGTGTTCAAGCCATTTCTGGATATATTTGTAATAGTATTTATTGATGATATTCTGATATATTCCCGTAGCCAAGGAGAACACGAGAATAATCTCAAGACTGTGTTGCAGACATTGCGAGAACATCGGCTTTATGCTAAGTTCTCAAAGTGTGAATTCTGGCTAGACTCGGTAGCATTTTTACGGCATGTTGTATCCAAATATGGAATTATGGTAGATCCTAAAATGACTGAAGCTGTGCAGAAATGTCCCAGACCTACTTTTCCTACAGAGATTCGCAGCTTTTTAGGCTTAGCGGGCTATTACACGCGTTTTGTGCAAGATTTCTCCAAAATAGCAGCGCCGCTGACCAAGCTAACACAGAAAAAATGCAAAGTTTCAATGGACGCAGGAATGTGATCAAAGCTTTCAAAAACTCAAAACATGTTTGACAACTGCACCAATATTAGCCTTACCATCAGGTTCTAGAGGATTTACATTATTCTGTGACGCCTCGAGGGTGGGATTAGGATGTGTTCTCATGCAAAATGGTCGCGTAATTGCATATGCTTCAAGGCAATTAAACAAGAACAAGAAAAACTATCCTACACATGATTTGGAGATGGATGCAGTGGTATTTGCTCTAAAATTTGGGAGACATTATCTATACGGCTAAACTTGTGAGATTTATACTAACCATAAAAGTTTGAAGTATATCTTTCAGCAGAGATATCTAAATCTTCGCAGTGTCATTGGATGGAACTACTCAAAGACTATGATTGTTCTATTTTGTATCATCCTGGAAAAGCCAATGTGGTGGCTGATGCATTGAATAAAAAATCTATGGGGAGTTTGGCACATATAGTCCCTGCAAAGAGACTTTTGACTAGAGATATTCAGAGACTAGAAGATACAAGTATCAGATTTAGTGTCAGAAATTCAGAGGCATTGTTGGCTTGTGCTCAGGCTAAGTCTTCATTAGTTGAGCGCATTAAGGCCACCCAATATGAGGATGAATGATTATGCAAATACAGAGATGAGGCCTTAGCTAGTAAAAGAAAGGATATGATTGTTGAAAGTGATGGTGTTCTTAGAATGGGTGATAGGCTATTTGTAGCAGACGTTGATGGGTTGAGACATGCTATTCTTGAAGAAGTCCACAACTCTAAATACATTATACATCCTAAATCCACAAAAATGTACCATGACCTAAAGCAATTTTATTGGTGGAATGGTATGAAGAAAGATGTTGCTAACTTAGCTTCTAGTTGTTTAACTTGTCAGCAGGTCAAGGCTGACCATCAACGACCTGTAGGACTACTACAGCAAATTGAGATTACAGAGTGGAAATGGAAAAGAATTACTATGAATTTTGTCACCGGGCTACCAAGAACCCTTAGAGGTTATGACTCGGTATGGGTGATTGTAGATCGACTGACGAAATCAGCACAATTTTTGCCGGTGAAGACTACATATGGTGGAGCAGGTATGCACATATATTTATGAACGAAATTGTCCGACTTCACGGAGTTCCATTATCCATCATCTCTGATAGAGGATCACAATTCACTTCACGCTTTTGGAAATCTTTTCAAGAAGTATTGGGTACACGAGTAGATCTTAGTACTGCATATTATCCACAGATAGACGGGCAGTCTGAACGTACTATTCACATCTTGGAGGATATGTTGAGAGCTTGCATTCTTGAGTTTGGAGGTAGTTGGGACACTTATCTACCGTTAGATGAATTTGCTTACAATAATAACTTCTAGTCCAGTATTCAAATGGCACCGTACGAAGCATTGTATGGTAGAAGATGTCGTTCTCCTATCAGATGGTTTGAAGCCGGTGATACTAATTTATTAAGACCCGACCTAGTACAAGAATCTATGGACAAGGTCCAGTTGATCAGACAAAGATTGCTTGCAGCTCAAAGTAAACAAAAGTCTTATGCTGATAAGAGAAGAATAGATTTAGTGTTCATAATTGGGGTCAATATGAGTCTCCCCTATGAAAGGTGTGATACAGTTTGGAAGAAGAGGCAAGTTGAACCACAGGTTTAGAGGACCGTATGAGATATTAGACCGAGTGGGAGCGGTGGCTTAACGTTTGGCACTACCACCTGAGTTGTCCATTATTTATCCAGTGTTTCACGTCTCAATGCTAAGAAAATGTATATCAGACTCATCTCAGGTGATTGAAGCGCCGACTATACCGCTTGATGAGAAGTCTTACGATGAGGAGCCGGCGACAATTATTGATAAGAAAGCTACGGTCAAAAGAAATTGTGCTCGTTAAAGTCTTATGGAGAAATCATACTATTGAAGAAGCTACATGGCAAATAGAAGATGTTATGTGAGTCAAGTATATCCCCACTTGTTTCAGTCTACAGGTACGAATTTGAGTTAAATTCGGGGACCGAATTTCATAAGATGGGGAAGATGTAATACCCTATATTTTTAATAAAGGTGTATTGGTCATTAGTATAATAATAATAATAAGCAACCATCTAAAAAAAAAAGAACTATTAGTAATATATATATATATATATATATATATATATATATATATATATATATATATATATATATATATATATATATATATATATATATGAAACGCCCAAAAAAATGGCCAAAAGGGCCCATTACCTTGCCTGCCAATAATTAACTTGAAAACGAAGCAGAAAGCTTCAAACATCGAAATAATGGAAAAGAAAAAAAGAGCTAAGAAAGAAAGAAGGAAAAGAGAAAAGGAGGAAGAAGTGGGTGCAGTGTATCGGAGTCATAACTATAATTGTTAAGGAATCTTAAGTACAAATTATCTCTTATGGGTATTACTTGAACTTTTTCTTCGGGTAGATTTTAAATTCGATTCTCTTAATTGGAAGATTCTACAGAGTAATAGAAATTACACTAGTTCATTCACAAAATTAAGAATTTTCATCCTACAGAACCAATAGAACTTTATGAAATTTGGAGTAATAAATTATATGAGTAGGTTGGAGTTGATAAATTAGTAATTACTCATATGAGTTAAATATAAATCCACAAATTAAGATTCAAACATGAACCCTGATGATTTGGTATTCTAAAATAGCTATGAATTAGCCTAAATAAGGAAATTAACCTAAGACCGATATTATGTAATTATAGATTGATTGGAGGAATTTGTACGAGTTGCTTGAGGTGAAGTAGTTGGTATTTCGGCACGGGTACAGTGAGTAGTATTCTTACCATAATTTGTGTTTTCATAACCTGCATGGTTTATATATGATTTATGAAAATAAATGTACTACCGATGCTTTGAAATTGTATATTGGACAAGTCCATTACTTGATATGATACCGAACAATTTACTTGAGATGTTTACTGATTAATCAAAAAATATTCACTGTTACTAACTATATTTTACCGTTACTTGAGATATGATTACTATTACCGAAATAAAATTACAAGATTTGATAAGGAATGATATGCCCTTTATTATTTTGAAAATGCTTTTGTACGAGTATTTACTATTTACAACAAAGAGTATAAATGGGAGGAGACTTTGAGGATCCCGTAGCTAACGGTGGGTTCGTTAGACCTGGTGCACCTTGTATTTACAGATTACCGATTTCAGTTATGACCCTCGCTAGTGGGAAGGTAGAACTAGCATACAGTTACAATTTTCCCTCGAGTAGGGACCTACAGTTATACTTGACTCCTTTTATGAAGGGGTCCGCACAGTGATACAGATTACATGATCCTTTTCTGAAATCTTCCAAATATAAAGATTTGCTATGACATAGTATTTACCGAGTTTATTACTGAATTGTTAAATTGATTTTGTTACAGGAAACACATGATGAGACTGATTATTATTACCGTTTTACAAAAGGGCATTTTATTTTGTGATTATTATGCAAGCATGGTTTCTGACTTGTCCCCAAATAAAAACGATTGTGGTTAAGTATTATTACTCACTGAGCTGGCGACTCATTCCCCGCTATTTTTTTTGCAGAGACAACAGTTGAAGCAGGCGAGGATTTCGTTAATTAGAGCGTTCTGGTTAAGAATTATTGGTGAGCCTTGCACTTGTTCGCGTGAGCAGATGTTTTTATCAATTATTATAGTCTTTTATTTAAATTCTTAGAGTCGCTTCATAGTCATTCTTTTAGCGTCATGAGTATTATTTGCTATTAGTCTTATGTTTAGTATCGTTCTTTGTATTAAAGTTGGAGATAATTAGTATTTCTGGTTGTTAGTTGGTGGTTTAGTCTTGTTGGAGACTTGTGTTGGTTAATTGATATGTTGTCAATTGTTTGGTATGATATTAGGATGTTTGGTTGTTGATTTGAGACAACATTTTTTTTTGGAATGGTCCAAAAATAAGGGAAATTCTGCATGATTTTCTGTGAAATTACCGATGAGGCTTACTTGAGCGCAGTTGCTCTTTAGCGCCGGTCACAATCCTAAATTAGATTGTGACATTTGCTTTGGTTATGAAAGAAATATGTATGTTTCCCCTAAAAATGATGCCGGAAGATTTTTAGTTGTGGCGTTTTTGGTGGCTTAATAATTGTTAGGGACATTTTGGCGGTGAGAGGATGGAGATGTAGGTTGAGGGTGGTCTTTGGTGTTAACAATGATGTTTTTCGGTGATAAGAGCTAAAAATAATTTATGTCTCACTGGACTTTTGTTTCTCGGGGGATGAAGTGGGTTTCAGAAGAAGTATGAGAGAAGACATAAAAAAAGTTCTCAATTTTTCAAGTGGTAAAAAGGCTCGAGTAACTCCCTGACTAAACACTGATTTGGTTATCTTTTGTTAAAGTGGGTTTATTATACTTTAAAATAGTTTAAGGGGAATAATATGACATTCGTAAAGATAAAGTGTGTAGTTAAAATCTGGCTGTAGGTTGGGAGAGGGGGGAGGGTGGATGCTTATGCATTTTCCCAAATTTCTTTCGTTTAAGTAACATGAATCGTTAATCTAAATTACTTATAACCTTTATTTGTAACATGTAATTGCTATATAAAAACATTAAAGAGGGGAAAATATTTTCTTACATCATTTGATCTATATTTCGTAGTCACAATGTACACAGCTCTAAATATAAATGTTGCCAACAAAAAATGCCACAAACCTTTTAATTGGGTAAGAAGAGAGAAAAATATATTAAAACAAATGATATAGTAATATTTATTTGGTTTTAGAGTACTGTAACGTGATCTCTCTATAAATCTGGTAATCTTCACATGATGACCAAGGATCATTTAGCAAAACTCAGCAAAGTAAAATCAACTTTCCGTGATGACCTCATAAGTCATCTTTAATTTTAACCTTCGTTTTTGTATTCCGAAGCCTTGAATAGCTTCATTCAGCCTTCCTCAATTTACGTGCACAATTTGTATATTTTTTCGGAAGATTTTTTTAATGAGAGAATTGATGAAAATATAAAATCGTACCTTAAAAACTCATTTGAGTTGACTTCAATCAACGTTATATGTAAACGGATTCGCATTAGTATTTTGACTCACGGTGGGTCCGTGTCGCGATTTGGGACTTAGGCGTATGCCTGAAATCAAATTCGAAAGTTCCTACCTTGATTTAGCGCCATTTGTCAAAAACAATAAATTTAAAGGTTTAAAGAATTTTAAAATTTGGCCATAATTGGATTTTTTTGATACTGGGTCATGCTTTGGATTCAGAGAGTTCGAGCAGCTTTGTAAAATTATTTATGACTTGTGTACACAATTTGATGTTATTTCGAGGTGCATAGGCATGTTTTCCTTTAGTTTTTGAAAAATTAAAAGTTTTAATTTTATAAAGCTTGAGTTTCTAAAGTTTGACCCGAGTTTGACTTTATGGTTAACGGGCCCGGTATTTGGTTATAAGTCCATTTCTCTATCTGAAACTCGTCTGCAAAATTTGGCTCGATTTAGAATTGATTTGATAGGATTCAGACACTTGGTTGAAGTTCTTGAAATTTCTTTGAATATCAATGCGTTTTGGCTTTCAATTCTAAATTCTAGGTGTTATTTTTATATTTTAACCGTGCAAGTGAGTTCACATCATATTTTAGGACCTGTGTCTATGTTTAGTTGAGATCCCAAGAGGTTCCGGCAAGTTTTGAATAAGTTTGAGCAATTCGGCACTTCGGCTGCAGAACCTCGAATCTGCACGCTTGTTAGTCTGATTTCAGAAGCTTATATCTTTTAATCTATAAGGAAGTTGGAGATAATCAAAAAATAAAAGTTGTAATCCTTTGAGTCTAGTTTCCAGAAAGTTAAATCACTCAATATATTTACATTTATACAGAAAGTTATCATTGATTTACTAAAGATTGATACTGTAGTTTTTACTACAATTTCTACCTGGACATTTGGTATGGTTGAATTCGTATTAGAACAGGTGTTCGAGTTTTGTGAATTTTATTGAATTCTAAGGTGCGGGCCCGAAGGGTTGACTTTTGTTGACTTTTTTGAAAATGATTTAAATTGAACCTCTTTCAAATTTTGAGTAGTTTCTAAAGTTTAATTTGAATTGTTGGCCAATAAGTTTCTAGATTTTGTTGGTTCGAAGGCTTGTTCGAAAGGAAAGGTTGTGGTCGAGTGATTGCTTGAGTTTCGAAGTAAGGTAAGTGTCTTGGTTAATCTTGAATTGAGGGAATAAGACTTATTTGTCTATTTGCTACGTGATTAAATGTGTGGGAACAACTATAAAAAGTGACGAGTACTTATGCGTTGTAGTTGAGTTAAAGCATGCAGGTGGTGCGAGTTTCGTTGAGATTTATTGCCTATTTAATTACGATACTTATTCTTAGGTTAGGCTATTACTTATTTTATCATTCTTTCTGTATTTATTGCTCATTTAATAATTGTTGAATATTTTGAAAGTTGAGGTTGGTACCTTGGTATCATATTGGACGATAAATACAAATCCTCGCATTTAAATTATTTTTGTGAATTTATATTATCCTTGCTCCACGGTAAGGAAGAGTGTGAAAGCATGAATTGTGATGCCGTGCTATTTTTTGTTGATTTATATAGTAAGGAGGAGAGTTAAAGCACGAAGGGTGATGCCGTACAATTTATAGCATTCATTGATTCTATTGTGGCAAGGAAGAGAGTTAAAGCACGGCGGATGATACCGTTCCATTTCATATTACTTCTGACATAATTTCATGATAAAGATGAGAGTAAAAGCACTAAGAGTGGTGCCGTGCCATTTTTATATTATCAGCTACCTGTCTTCATTGCTGATGACTTATTTGGCTGCTACGTGAAATTTCTCCTACCATAATTATCGTATCTTTTCCCTTTCTCATGTTCCCTCCGAATTTGTACATTATTAATCACTGTGTTCGTTACTGTTCCATATACATATATGCTTGCACATGTTGTTTATGTAGGTGTCTTGTCATAGCCTCGTCACTATTTTATTGAGGTTAGGCTCGACTCTTACAGATACATGAGTCAGTTGTACTCATATTACACTCTGTACTTCTTGTACAAAATTTGAAGTCGATTCTAAAGGCGGTTAGTAGCTTGCTTGAATTGATTGCCTGTTTGGAGACTTGAGGTATAGGCGTTAGCAACTCTAAAGTCCCCTTCCACCTTAAGAAATTGAAATGGAAAATGGTAAAATAATTAATTAGATACAATTTAATGCTCATAATAGTATAGTAATTGAAACAAATCATTTTCTTATTTGGAATGCTTACTTTAACTAATAATTCTCTTGTAAGAGGGGGATCCATGATTTGGAGCTTCTAGGTACCATGTAGTTTTGAACGTCTATGTGTCACTATTTATACATTGAGATAGAGTAAATACTTTATGGATTTGAGCAATTTTGAACTTCGGTTTGAGTTTGTTTTTTAGATATATATAAAAATTCAATTGAACGGAAAAATATAGTACTATAGTTATGATAGAGCGAAGATTTGCAAAAAATTATATTATTTTAATTGTGTGTGGAAAAAATAAATACTTAACTAATAAGAGACAAAAAGAATATCAGCCAAAAGGTTCAAAAGCTATTGTTCGATCATTCACAACCTAAGGTGGAATCTCCTGCTTTTTGCCACGAGCACCTTTGTATCATTAGTTACTATGGGTGGCGATTTAGATAAATATACAATTTCTTATATATATAGAATTTTGACCGAAGCTTGTGGGTTGCGTACCACCCTCTTTGGGCCTTACTGTTCTTCCCTTATTTAAGACTCATAATGATGTATAGGAAAATCATTCTAATAAGTGAGTAACTGTATTGAAATTAGGGGAAAAAATAAGGAAAAAAGATGAGTAGAGATACTGACATTTGAGGCATGCCACATCACATTTCCTCGTTCCTAAGATCATATGGGCAAACGGTAAAATAATTAATTAGATACAATTTAACTCTCATAATTGTATAGTAATTGAAGCAAACCCATTTCTATTTGAAATGCTTACTTTTAACTCATAATTATCTTCCTTTTTTTAAGACATAATGATGTATAGGAAAAGGATTCCAATAAGTGAGTAATTGTATTGAAATAAGGAAAAAAGATAATAGAGTTGCTGGCATTTGAGGCATGCCACATCACCTTCCTAATTTCCATAATTGTATGGGCAAACGGTAAAATAATTAAGTAAATACAATTTAACGCTCATAACTGTATAGTAATTGAAACAAATCCTGTTCTAATTTGGAATGCTTACTTCTAACTCATAATTATTTTCCCTTATTTAGGAATCATAATGATGTATAGAAAAATAAATCTAATAGATAAGTAATTGTATTGAAATTTGGAAAAAGATCCAAAAAATAAGGAAAAAAGATAAATAGAGATGCTGGCATTCGAGGCATGCCACATCACCTTCCTCATTCTCAGAATTATATAGTCGTAATGACGTATAAGAAAATGATTCTAATAAGTGTGTTGTATTGAAATAAGGAAAAAGATCCAAAAAAATTAGGATAACGGATAAATAGAGATGCTGGTATTTGAGGCATGCCACATTACATTCCTCATTCCCAGCACTATAGGGGGGATAGAAAAACACTATCCAACGAGGGAGTAATAATATCAAAGTTAATACATATTGTTATAAATAGAACTCTAATTAGAGTGAATGTCTATCTTATAGAAGAGTTTTACTTTGAGGCTAAGTCTTTTCTCTTCCTATAAATAGAGGGGTCTTACCTCATTGTAAATCATCCCAAAGTATCAATAAGAATACTCCTCTCTCTACTTTTCTCTCTATTGTTCTTGTTCTTATATTATTTCATAACACGTTATCAGCACGAGCCTCTAACCAATTGAAATTTTCGATTGTCTTAACTTTTGTTTGTGTAAGGTTTCACGTGAGGTTCTGCCGTAACCAAATCCCAAAATTTTCTATACGGAAAATAGAAGAAAAAGGAAACGTATTAATATTTGGGCAAAAGACAAAGACTTTGATCGGCCAAGCAACTGAAAGCAATTGAAATTGAAAACAAGGAAGGGATTCACTGAAAATTAATCGTGAAGGAAAAAAAGGATGGTTGATCAAATAACTTTTGTGGTGGAATCTTGTGTCATAGAATACAGAAACAGAAAGAGAAAAACGTGAGAGAAAGAAAGGAATTTACACAAGAGGTATATTTGATATCACAACATTTATTGGTATACCTTAAAGGTAAGTAATTTACTTTTCTCTTTCAAATTCTTGAAATTCTACGATTTGATTTTATATACAAACAAAGACAACAAAGTCTGATTATAACTCTAATGGAGTTCGTAAGAAATTACACTCACATGAAGTGGTAAAATTTCTATACCTTGCCATGATCAAATTCATGTATGATTGTGGGCAAAGAATTGAAAATCCGTCCCATTGAATTTGCTCCATTCCCTTTAGAGAATGTGATAGCAATATGTGATAAGTCTGAAAGAAGACAAAATTATTACCGTGAAGGTATCAATGGATGTGGACGTGGCAATAGACGAAATTATAATCGTCATTATTGTGATAATGAGAATAATAAAGATTCTCAAAATAATCTTTCACTTTATGAAAGTAATATTTGACATGAGACTGTTCTAAGGCCTTGATTTTCTTGCGCCATCACCTTGATGAAGGTTTGAAACTGTGCTAAGGCCTTGATTTTCTTGCGCCATCACCTTGATGAAGGTTTGAAACTGTGCTAAGGCCTTGATTTTCTTGCGCCATCACCTTGATGAAGGTTTGAAAATTGAATATATCACAGTCAAAGATCCACCGATCTTGTGGAATGGCTTAAAAGAGAGATATGACAACCTGAAGTTGGTCACTCTGCCACAAGCACGATACGATGAGAATCCAAAGGCAAATAGTTCAGAAACTATATGTTATCGTTGCGGTGGAAAAGGGCACTGGTCAAAAGCTTGCCGTATACCAAGACATTTGGTTGACCTTTATCAAGCATTTCGAAAGAGTAAAGGCCCTGAAACAAATTTTGTCTCTGACGACAACTTTGACATCACCCACTTGGATGTGGCAGACTCCTTTGAGCACCCTGAGGGGAAAATAGACCACCTAATCGGTGATGGATCTGTGATGAAAGAAGATGGAGTTGTTTGATTTTACGTTATTTATTTGTATTAGTTAGTGAATAAACTAATAATCATTAGTATCAGCTCGTATTAGTTAGTTTATGATATAATGTTAGTATTAGTTCTTTAGAACGTTTCAATATGCTTAAATTTCGAAGAAATTTATATTTTCCAGCAAAGTTAGTCGATAAACTAATAAAGTCGACTATCTAATATTTTGTATTAAAACTGGAATTTCCGCAAGCTAAGTTATTCGAATATCTGATTTAGATATTCGAATAACCTGATTTAGTTATTCGAATAACCTGATTTAGTTATTCGAATATCCTGATGACTGTTTACTAAGATTGTCGACTATCAACTTAGTTAGTCGACTATCTGATATTTCGCATTAAAACTGGACTTTTCCGCAAGGCATGATAGTCGACTATCTGATTTAGTTAGTCGAATAACCTCAGCAGATTTTGAAAATATTGTTTAAATATGAAGCAAACAGATTTGTATATTCTCATGTTCATATATTTTCTTTTGTATGTCAAACCATGGGAATTAAATTGATTGAAGAATCCTGAAGAGCAACTATAACTCTGCCTAAAGGAACAATATTTTAGAGAATGCAATGTTCTCCTCCAAGTCTAAGAGGAACTTGTTGAGTTTTAATGATATCAGTCAAAATGTTCTCCTCCAAGTCTAAAAGGAACTTGTTGAATTTTAGCGATATCATTCAAAATGGATATCAGATTGAGACAATACATGAGTATAATCTTGAATACCTCATTTACTCATGAAAACGAGGCTGCCCACTTCAGTTTGGGGTCACGCCATTTTGCATGCAGCAATGCTAGTTCGTCTCTGACTGACGAATTGTCACAAATATTCCCCGTTGCAATTAGTTTTGGGTCATGAACCTAATATATCCCATTTAAGAATTGTTGGATGCGCAGTATATGTGTCTGTAGCACCGCCATACCGCACTAAAATGGGTCCGCAAAGAAGGTTAGGAATATATGTTGAGTTTGAATCGTCCTCCATTATTTGCTACCTCGAAACATTGACAGGGTATTTGTACACTGCATGATTTGCAGACTGTCAATTTGATGAGACACTTTTCCCAAAATTAGGGGGAGAAGTTGGTGAAACCAAACGGGAAATTTTGTGGAAAAATGCATCATTATCTCATCTTGATCCACATACCTCCATTTGTGAAAATGAGGTGCAAAAGATTATCTGTTTGCAAAGAATAACAAATCAAATGCCAGACGCATTTACAGATTTGAAAAGGATAACAAAATCACATATCCCCGCAGTGAATGTGACAACATCTGATTCACGAATACATATTCATTATTGGAAGAATATGAACATGAAATTGGTATAGAATATACCACACTCACCCCTAGAAGGAGGTTTGAGATGATACCACACTCACCCCTAGAAGGAGGTTTGAGATGATATATGGCATGAATGATCGTTGGTCACGTACCTATTGTACGCCAAAGTATTTTGGAAATATGACTATTAAAGGACAACAATAATGCAAGAAACATATCTTGCATATAAGTTTGACATGACCATAATGGTATAACTTTCTCTTTAAGAAAGATATTCACCACATGGATGTTGATGAATTTGTGGTAGTACAAAATTAATTGAGAGCTCTAGAAGAGCCAATTATTACTATGTTGGAGAAACACAATTGAGTATTGTGCTGTAGTAAGTCTCAAAGAAACTTATTCAGTTTCCAAAGTACACGCGAAAACGCTGATTATATTGAGACTATAAATAAAGGAAAGATTTGATATCTTCTATTACTACAACTTGTAGCGGGATAATTTGTATATGAAAAGCTACCCGCTTTATTCTCCAGTTTGTACTACACAAACAAAAGAATGCCACAATAAAGTGGATATCTATTGGTATAAAAACCCATGTCATAATAAACCTGAAGTTTATTGATAAGTGCACATGTCATGGTGTAAATTTGAAGTTTACCAATATTGATAATTTATTCAGTTGGCATTCGGGTTAGCCATCTCATTTTAAGTATGATGTGCAATAATAGAGAATTCACATGGGTGAATATTAAAGAACTAGAAAATTCTTTACAAATTCTCTTGTATCACTTGTTCTCATTAATGAATTGACCAACTAAAGAGTTCGGGTTGAAGCCCATAAATTCTGGAAATATCAAAGGTGAATATGGGCCCATTCACCTGCCATGTATACCACATATGATGCATCTATGATATGGTTACATGCGCAATTGTTATTAACCCGCAGCCTGGCCGGTGCTTGCGAGGTAAATTGCTCAGTAATCTAACTTCGAGCATAATTTCCTGATTTTCTACTCAAGATAGTTCATCTTGATAAGTTGGTTTATATCAAAGTTGGTTTAGCAAGATAATTATTGAGTGCCTCCACTTAATAGATAAACTGTTTCTTATGAGAACAAAGTTATATATATCAGTTTGATATACGTTGTATACGAGAGTATATTATATTCTCCCCTCACAAATGGTTCAGGGTCAGGAACCAAATAATCTCATCTTATTATTATTGATGTGCGGTGTATATTTTCATTAACACCATAATGCACAAAGATGGACTCTCAAAGTTGAGGAAACAAGTTAGCTTTTCTAACATGAGGGGGAGACATGATAAACACTTGAGAAAATGTTACATGGGATGAATTATCATTTGTATATATAGATCCTCGAATATCATAATATGAACCTGAAGTTCATAAAAGGATAATTCAATTGCAACATATTGCAAAGCATGCTATACGCATTTGCTGACCCAAAGAAAGTAACTATATTCTCACTGCAAATGCTCATATTAAGTCCTAGAAGGACAAAGTCTTTGATACGCTTAAGGCGTATAGACAAATCGGTTTCAAAAGGAACTTCTTAATAAAGAAGATGAGCAAATGATCAAAGTGATCATAATGGGGAGGCAAGTGATCTAGAAGATCACATGACATAACACTTCATAAAATCTCATGAGAGATTCAGGTACCTGAATGTGTGAATGAAGAGATCTCCATGTTATGTCCTTATGAAAATTTATTGGAACCGATATAAAATGTTCGTCGACGACATCTATGATAGCACTAAATATCGATGAGGATCTTATGTTTGTCGAATACAAACAAAATATTGGCTAAATGGAAGAGATACAATTCAAACAGAATTGATTCCATATGAAAGACATGTAGTTTTGGACATGCAGTTCAAATACATGAAAGTATAAAGTCAATGGTATGTGTAATCAGTTTTCGCTATCTTATTTGTTTAGCATGACATGAAAACTTGATATGCATATAAAGTCTATTATATGGCTTATATGACTTAACTTATATGTCAATCCATGAATGATTGAAGTTGCTTGAAGCATATACAATTCTTGGTCCTGAAGTACCACATCCTAAGTGCAACTTGTGTACATATGTATCTTGCTATAACTATAAGCATGATGACATCGAGAATACCTCTATGGAGATATTGAGGAGTCATTCCACGACATTACATGAAGATGTTCATATCTATCAAGAATGATAATTTCAAGTACACAAGATTGGAATGTGAAGGTTCAAGGATGTGAATTGATGCTCTCTTCAGGGGGAGTTAATGCGTGTTGCACTCTTTTTCCCTTACAAGGTTTTGTCCCACTGGGTTTTCCTTGCAAGGTTTTTAACGAGGCAACCAATAGGCGCATATTCAAACATGTGTACTCTTTTTCCTTTTCTATAATTTTTTTCCCATTGGGTTTTGTTTTAGTTAAGGTTTTAACGAGGCACATTATTGAATAGACATTCAAGGGGGAGTGTTATAAATAGAACTCTAATTAGAGTGAATGTCTATCTTATAGAAGAGTTTTACTTTGAGGCTAAGTCTTTTATCTTCCTATAAATAGAGGGGTATTACCTCATTGTAAATCATCCCAAAGTATCAATAAGAATACTCCTCTCTCTACTTTTCTCTCTATTGTTCTTGTTCTTATATTATTTCATAACATATATATTATATTTCCCAATATATCCTACTAAACGACCCTGAGAGGCACATACAATCACACTATAATTTTATCTGTTTAATTTTAATAAAATAATAACGCTTGGATTATTGCCTTATGAAAAAAATATGTGGTTGAAGTTAAGTAATTAGAGTTTTTGAAGTTAAAATTGAAGAAAGCGTCACTAAAAAAAACCCCAATTGCTAACGGATTTTACCAACGCCCCGAATTTGTTGGTGTATTAGCAACAAATTGCTAACCAAATGGTAACTATTTATTTTTCAGAATTTAGTAACAGATTCACAATGAATTGCCAACCAAAATGTTACTAATAATAATTTAGTTGGTAAATATGGCGGGAAAAATAGACGACTAATATAGCAACTGCGTACTAATGGATTACCAACTTAGATGTTACCAACAAATATTTTTCGTTGGTAATATTACCAACGGAGTACATATCCGTTGTTAAATATGGTATAAAAAATAAAGTATTATTTATTAACAGATTAGTAACGAATTACCAACCAATTATTTACCAACAGAAAGATTTTGTTGCTAATTTACCAACTAATTTAAAATGCGTTTGTAAATTACCAACCGAATGGTATCTGTTAGTAAACTTGCTAACTAATACTTAATCGGTTGGAAAACTTTATTAATAGATCAAGATTTTGGTTTGTAATTTATTAATAGATTGAAATTAATTATTAATACTACTTATGATACTTACATTATTATATAAAGAATAAGCGAAAGTATGATCGATCTGAATTGTTCGAGTACATCAAATCATACATTTAACAAAATCATAAATTAAAAATCAAAATCATACATTTATCGATCTGAATAATTGTTGCTAAATGCGGGGGATACGTGCGCACTACGTGACGAGAGTTGGTGCTTAGCTACTACTATATTAATTATCCGGGTAGTTTAGGACCCACGATATAAATCTCTATGTCAATGATATCGCCTAGGATATACTAGGGACTTGAAAGAGGATAAAAGTAAATATGTATACTTGTTGAACTCTTGTATGGCATAATTGGATATTTATGTCCCTTCGTGTGTATATATACATGATATTTGCTTGATATTTGTGGATCGACCCGATCTCCTAGGTATGAATAGATGCATCTATAGGCGGCCGTCGACCCTCGGCAAGTGCACAATTTATTTCTATTGGTTCGGGCAGTCGCCTCGGCATAACGTGCAGATGATTATTATGTGAAAACTCATACTCATATTGTTCATTGTTATACACAAAAATAGAAATAGTAAATTATTGTAAGAATGCATCTTGCCATAAACTGCTGATACTAGTAGCTTTCTATGCTTATAAAATATTTCATATATTATTTGACCTTAGTAAGTATCAAGTCGACCTCTCGTCTCTACTTCTTCAAGATTAGACGGGATACTTACTGGGTACATGTTACTTATGTACTCATGCTACACTTCTGTATTTAAATGTAGAGGATCTGAGGCAGGTGGATCTGGTTATCACTCGGGTGCGCATCAGTGGGCCATCAGGGGCTTCTATGGTGAGTTGCTTCCCCTTCATGACGATCTGCAGCCGAAGAATAGTCTTCTTTAATTTGTAATTTGTTTTCTGTCTATCCTGATTCAGACAGTAGGACAGTATAGTATTCTTTTGTGTATATTCTACTAGTTCCAATAGCTTGTGACACAAGGTTCTGGCACACACATTTGTAGACTAGTTTTGGGCTGTATCATTATATGCTTCCTACATTTCTTACTGTATTTGGTTTCTAAAACCCCATTGGGATCCTTTATCTTTTCTTAAAAATTATAATTTTTGATAAACTTGGAAATATTTTTCGCACTTGGCTTGTCCGGCAAGGTTGATGGGCGTCATCATGACCTATTATGAAAATGGGTTGTGATACCAATAAGAGTTTAAATAGTAGTAAAAGATTCAAGTCGTATATATAAGAGTCCTTCATAGTCTAAAACCTTCGATTTTTTTGTGATAAATATGAGTTATTATTCGATTCTCACTATTTTTAGGATCTATGACACTGGCGAGAATGATACTAAAAAATAACATATAATAATAATTAAGTATGAGATTTGAGAAACAATTAATCGTTTTGCACGTTGCGTTTTTAATTAATTAATATCCAATAATTATCTATATTTAATTTTATCAAGAAGTTATTTCAATTTTAAGATTATTTATATATAACCTAAAGAACTCTAATATTTGACATGGTCAGTGTACACGCATATCGGCGTGAATAATAATACTAGTTCTAATATTAATTAGAAATAATTTCATTGCATATTCGAACATTAAATAATTAGCTAAATTATGTTTGGACCTACTTTATATTTAATAATTCAAACATGAGTGCAATTAAAATTTTATTTTTTATACAAATAGTTTGGTCCAATTAAAATTTATTAATTTGTATGATAATATAATAACCAAACAATACATGTATTTAGTTAGTATTAACATAGTTTAATTAAGAATCAAAAATAAAATGGTTAAAAGAAATTACAAGAATGTGCATTTTTTTGTTCTTTGTCGTTATGTGATTTTATTTAAATGTGTAATTTGTGTTTATTATTGAAGTGTTAATTAATATGTGTTTGATTAATTTCTTTTGATTTTTATAGGAATTGTTTAGGAGTTTATCTAATTTTGGTTAGTTGAGAAAGAAGAGAAAAGGGCTAAAATTGCAAAGAAAACGGGCCCAATTGCACGTTTGACCCAGGCCAAGACCAGACACCTCTGATACGTTAACCAAATGGCATTGTTTTAACCTCTCAATCCTGAGCCATTGATCAAGTCAAATTAACGGCCCAGATCAGGCCCTTCATTAAACCAAACGCCATCGTATTTGACGTCTAATCTGGGTCGTCCATCCAAAGCAATCCAACTACCCTAAGTCATCTCTATCTAACCCGACCCGTCTAGCCCTGGACCAACCAAATTCCATTTAAATGGAACGACATCATTTCATCTTAGCCAAAAGATCCTGGCCATTGATCACTCTTGATCTAACAGACAGGATCCTTCCTCCTAACCCATATATATACTCACCCACTCACCCCGCACCCCCCAAAGGCACCCTACCCTCCTCATTCTTCTTCCCCATCTCAAATCCTTAGAGACCAGAACCCCAAAACCCTAGCCGCCTCTAGGCAATTTGCACCAAAAACCCGGCGGCAACGACACCGCCGGACACCACGTTAACACCACAGAACCCCCATCACACCCAAAAGCCAAATCCACTAACCCCTAACCTCGAATCAAACAGAACCTTCTTGAATCTTCATTTGAAGATTCGATCCCAGATTCAACTCACCCCAAATCAATACCAAGCACTCCCCTAACATCTCTCGTACCTAAACCAACAAGGTTTTGGTTCGAATCTGACCTGAAAAGGTCGAACCCTAAAAGTGACTGTATGAACCCTAGAAAATCCAAGGTTTGGAGTCTGGCCAAGTTTAGTGGAAACTAGGGTCCAAAGGACTCTATTCTAGGTGTTCTCAACTGAGAACACCCCGAGTTGCCTGCCCAGTTGAGTAAATAGGGGCAGAGTTGTTGTTTGCTGGTGGTTGATGCGTCTCCAGTGAATTTCTCATGCTGTTCTTCATGTCAGCCATAAAGTGACTGGATAATGTTGTACAGATGCCCATCTTGAAAGGCTCCATGAAGGTTGAATGCTGGTAGTGCACTGCAGTAAGTTTCTTAGGTTCCTTCAAACCAATGTTTAGTAGCTGTAATTCAAAGTAGTATCTGGTGAGATTGCTATGCTGTTTCAGTAGTATTTTTGTATTCCCGGAGGCATGTATGGATGAATACTTGGTGCACATGGTACAGTTTCATCATATTGAGCACATAAGTGCTAATACCACTGATGGAAACTACACTTGCAGAGTTAAATACAATTGTACCTGCAGATATGACTATTATCAGATGCAACTATACAACATGACCATATAGGCTTGCTCCTCTGTTCCTCAAGTAGTGGTTTTCTGTTGATCTCAAACTGTGTAGGTTGTTTCTGCATTGTGTAAAATGTGGTTGATGTTCTCCTGAAGCTCATAAGGTTATAGGACATGATTCAGATGAAGTATAGGAAATACAAGTAACCAAAATAGAATAGATACACATTTTCTAAATGTGGTACATATGCAGCATTTAAAATGTCCCATGCGCAGTATCCAATTGAAGTGATTGTCATCTTCTTGGTACAAACACTTGCAGAGTTCTTGATACATATAACCTGCAAAAACCTACTAATTCACTTCAATTTTGTTTCTCTGGTTGAGGTTAACTGAACCTTTAGTTCTATCGAGTGGGAATTATTTCAGTTTAGCTCATTTATTGACATTTGAGTTTTCAGTTTTGTTACCTTTATGACTGTTTTCTTGATGTTTTCTCTGTCAAAGTTATTATTATAGAGCTTATATCATTTTCTTTTGTCCAGGATGCCATAATGTCTAAAATTCTATCTGCGTCTCAGCCTGATGATGGGTCCAGTGAGCCTCCTGAAGTTGATTCTTCCTAGATGTGCAAGAGCAGCAGTATAGGCCAATTTTGCGTCTGCAAATATTTTGTTACTGTCAAATTGAAAAAGAAAAAACTACTACTAAACAACACCACAGCAAGTCCTAAAACATCACAAGTAAGTTGGAGTTGACAATCATGTGCTTCTTTGGTGAAATTTTGACCCTCAAAAGAAAATTCTTTTTCTTCTGTGACAGTTGAAATGATAGACCTTAGTTACGGTAAAGCACTTCTCACTACTGTCAAAAAGGAAAAAAGATAGGGAAAGAAATAGTGTGGGTTACATGCTGGGAGTAATCTTACTGCTGCTTATATTGTTAGCTCTTTATGGTATATGTGTAGATTGTTTTCTTTCTTATTACCTAGTGTTTCTAGTTTCACAATGCATATGTATTCAAAATTGATACATTTACTTTGTATTTATACTGATCCATTCACCTGAGGTACATTGATATGGGTATCGTTCTTTTAATGTTTAGTAAAATAATTTGTTTCTTATTTCCTCAAGTTTGGACCCGCCTAATCAAGTTGCTCGGTCTGTCACAAAAATTTTCAAGGAGAAACTGGATCATGAAGGACACAATTGGAAGTCTGTTACACCAGAGACAAAAGATTTCTATTGGGAAGAGTTTAAGGTAAAGTTATAGTAATAATATCATTTTAATAATGGACTTTGGACATTTTAAATTTCTGCTGTATCAATCTTGTGTTTCATCTGTTCTGTGCGCATTCCAGAAAATACTCATTTGGGGCATCTGACATCTCTGATTTGATTAATACTAGGGTGGGTGCCAAACACGGGTTTTGGGCCCGTATTTTTTACTTATATAGAAAAGCGCAGAAGCTGCTCTCCGTCGACATCCTTGCTTAGATACATGGTTTTTTTTGTATTTTCCTATGGGCTACTTTTGTCTTTTCTTAAGTTTTACTGATAGTTAACATGTATGGGCTAATTCTGACAGATGGTGCAAGATAATCCCTCCCTGTGCCAGCTATTACTCCCTCTCTCTGTTTATCTTCTTTCTTTATGTGTTTCATGTTTAGTTTTCTTTGTATCTCACCGCGAATGATCTAATATGCTGCGTCTCGCTTTCATCTTCAGATTTGTTCTTATATCTACTTCACTGACTGTGGTAATTATTCTTCTACTTATCCCAACTTCACTGATGGTGGGACTTTCATGTTTCATAGAATACTAGAATTTAATATTCTAATCAAAATCAAAAAGTACAACGTTAAAAATTATAGCAATACCAGTAGTTGTACTCTTTTCAAATGGATATCCTTCGAGGGACACAAATTGCAGAGGTTTCAACTAAAATCTCAAGGAAGGATTTAGGGCTCAAAATATAGGCTGGTGCAATTTTCCAATTAGTTGGGTTTTTATTGGTTTTGGTGTAGTTCTGCATTAAAGGTTTGTTTTTTCTGAAGCCTTGAGTTATTTGTTTGAATAGGTTGATTATTATTTCTTAAAATATTTTGTTGTGCTTCTTAGTTTGTTTTTCATCCTGGGATTTGTTCTTACAATTTTACACTTATCAGTATCTTGTGTTATTTTTCAATATCTTGTGTTATTTTTCATTTGATCTTCTCAAACAGAAACGATTTCAATGGAACACGACAATTGAAGGTGCCATAAAGGATAAGTTCATGAGAAAATGTGCAGAATGATACAAGGGTATGTTATCTGAAGCAAGAGCTTGTGAGAAGAAGCGCAAACTTATTCCAGTATCTATTTGGGAGAGCTTGAAGCCTCACTGGGAGACTGAGGCTTTTAAAGCCAAGTCTGGGCAATGCTCAAGGAATCGACTAAGTGAAAAAAGTGGTGAAGGGTCTGGTCCCTCATGCCATACAGGAGGCTCCAGAGCTCACCGAGAACATGCAAGACTAATGGTATATTCATTTTTCTGTAGCCAAGTTAGAATATCTCCAAAGCTAGTGATTATATATTAATATAGTGAACTTGAGTTTCAATTTTAGGCTAAAGAACTAGGAAGACCAGCTCATCCACATGAGCTTCTGAAGAAGCCTCATCTCAAGGCAAACAAGGAGTTTGTGGACCAAAAATCTAAGAGCACATATGTAAGTTACTATAGCTTGGTTGTTATTTTTTGGCACATAAAAGTAAAGTGCCTACCTTGGCGATTACATATCTCCTATTACTAATTTTGAGTGAGTGACACCCAAAATTGGTCTTATAATTTGAACTAAGAAATGTGGAAACCTGTAACCTATTACAGTATAAACAAAATATAATATACACTAGCCATATATATAGATCGCTATGAGCACCCACTGTCTCCAAATTTGATTTGCCATCTTCCAAGAGCTGGGAAGATCCTTGTAGCTCTTTGAATAATTTATTGACATCTTCATTATTTGGCTTGATAGCATAGCACAAATTTTGAGCACTAATCGAAATGAAAACAGTACATCCTTCAGTTCACATGATATTCATGCTTTTGTGTGATTCCTTGTTGATTTGTTGAAACTTATCTTGAGATTCCATTGCATCCGTTTATGTATTCTGTTAACCCCCATATTTGGTAAATATCTTGTGAATCACCTCCCACATTTGAAACTTCGACTTGTCCAGTTCTATAGCACAATGAGTTTCCTTTATGATTATATAGTGTACCTTCCTAGAATGTAGCCATACCTAGTATAATATCAATGTATTATTCCCATGAATCACATCCTGGGAAACTATACATATGTAATACAATGCATATGCTTTTCTGAGAGCCTCCAAATGTAGCTTCCAAAGTCAGTCCAAAATACTGAAATGAAGAGCAATAGCCATGATTTGATACAACCAACGTACAACTTTAGCGGCTTGAGGCATAGATGATCTGTTCATTTGTCCCTGCTTGTCTTTGCAGTCACTTGAAAATAGTCAGAATTAATCATTGCTCTTTGTTTTTTGAGGACAAGCATAGAATGCAATATGAAACGTGCGGACAAACTTAGCTCCAACAATGTGAACATAGAATATATTTAATGCAAAAACTTGTGGTTAGTCACAATAATACATTTTGATGGAAGATAACTTATTAAGACATTTTGTTAGCTTCTATTACTTTTCTCACAACCAGGAGTTGACACAAGACCAGTTAACTATTGTATTCACACATAAGAAAATAAGTCCAATTGTTCCAAGTGCCTGCTGAACTCTTTCTGCATATTCCCCTCATAGTTTATGAATGCATGAACAATTTCATTACAACGTTGCAAAATTTTCCATACCAAATTTGTTATAGAACTAAACAGATAGAAACATGCTAGTTAGTTATAAAACAAAATTAGCATTACTTGCCTGATCTGCTGCCTTTTTAGGAGATGAAGTATCTAAATGCCACCGTAGTAAGCCAACAATAATAGCTATAGCTATGACTTGAATTACCCGAAGACTGCTGAAGTATTCGTTGCTTCGCTCCTTAATACCTCTTGTGAAAAGAATTGAAAACTTTTGGGTCCAAGTTCTTTTTGCTTGATGAAAACATGTAATGTTTTCATAGAAAATAAAAAATATTGTTCTTTCAGAATAACGAAAGATGCTTTTTTTTTCTGGGCTCCCAAATTCATTAGCAACCAATCTAGAAGATAACATCAGTGTATCGTTGATGCTTGTCAACAACCTGTCTCTAGGCTAAAGCCATCAACAGTGGCTCCCTGCTCACCCCCGACTCCGCAGAAAATTAAAAAAATAAATAGAAAAAGGATAATGAAGAAAATGCTCTCAACCTGCTAACAATAGCCTCCTATAATTATCAAGCCAGTCTCTCCACCAGAGGTTTATGGCTATGATCTCTCCAGCTTTGACACTATATTTGTTCCTCAGGCATTACAACTTCTTGTTACTGCATTTTTCCTTCCCCCCTATACATAGTCTCTTGCTGTTGTGTGCATAGTGGATTGCTGAATAGTACACTCTGAGTCAGGCAAGGTTTAATCTGTTCCAATGATTACTGCAACCACAGGCTGGCAGTTTGGTCTAGGATTGTGTTGATATATCTGGTCACAAAAATAGCTGTTTTTTCTGGTCCCAAGGCAATTGATTAGTGGAAGGTATTGTTGAGTTCAATACAATGTTCACATATATTTAGTCGTTGACTTCTAGAAGAAGGACAAAGGAGACATTGGATTTTAGTAATTGTTCAAACTTGACATCCCTGGTTGCTTTTATCTTTTGGAAATATGCTATGTAACTAAGACAATATTTTCTTTTCTCACTTGTGTATTTGTTTCATGAATCTCCTCCTCATGTACATAAATAATATCCTCTAATGAATCTCGTATACAGTAACCAATTGAACTCTTTCCTGGGTTCCCTCTCATTGCACCATCAGTATTCAATTTTAGTTATCCTTCTCTAGGAAACTCCTAGATGAATTATAAATCTGCACACATAAGCTTTATAAAATGTCACTGTTGAAAATTATTAGTACTTCTTTATCTGAAAGTATAACAAATTGATGATGAACAAGTAATGCAATTTGTAGGGAATAATTGTTGTGTACATCAAAACAATTGCCTTTAAGGTGTTGTTATTGACATTTGAGTTTTCAGTTTTGTTGCCTTTATGACTCTGTTCTTGATATTTTCTCTTTCAAAAGTTATTATTATAGATTTTATATCATTCTTTTGTTCAGGATGCCATAATGTCTAAAATTGCGTCGGCGTCTCAGCCTAAAGACGGGTCCAGTGAGCCTCCTGAAATTGATTACTCACAAATTTATTTGGAGGAAGTCCGTGTTAAGAAGACGCGCATTTATGGTCTTAGTTCTCAAGCTCCTTTCTATGGGCATGTTGGTGCATCCTCTATTTCGATATCTCCACTTCAAGATATTGACTTTAATGCTCGGGTGAATGAATGTGTCGGACATCGTTTGCAAGAAAGTAAGGAAGAGATGAAGCATGATATGAGATCACAGATCAGAGAAGAGATTAGATAAGAAATGAGAGAAGAATTACGTGAAGAAATGAGACACGAATTGCAACAAGAGGTGCGTGAGCAAGTTGATCAACTACTCCAAAATCGTCTGTCGGTCCTCATAGGTGCCTTGCCTACACCGCCTTCTCGTAGACATGACTCGTCGTCAAACGACACGATTTAGATTTATTTTAGTTTTTTCTATGTTAGACACATCTTGGATTCTTGAATTATGCTTTCAATTTCACAACTTCGCGATAGATGTTATCATTATTTATAATACTCTAGTATGTTTTCTGTTTTGTTTAATTTTTGTAATAGTTGGTAACACATTTACAATTTGTTAGACAATTTTATGACAAAACAATTTCTTAAACAGAACATTTTCATAGAAAAAATTACCAACCGATTGCCAATGTACTTTTAAAAATATACTATCGGATTTACCAACCAAGTAGGTATTCATTAGTATAGTTGCTAACGGAATACAAACGACAAGTTTTTTGTTACTATATTTACCAATCTTTTACAAATACAATTTAAATAATGAAAACCAATTTTACTAATTTATTTTCTATCTGTTAGTAAAGTTAGTAACACACTTCCAACCGAATTTTGGTTAGTAAATTTACCAACGAAATTCTTGGACTCAAGATTCAAAAATTACCAACAAATTTATTTGGTGTTTACTAACTGACTTTTAGTTGGTAATTTTACCAACAAATTCAAACTGGTTGGTAAAATTTACCATCGAGCCTTTTAGCAACGGATCAATATCCGTTGGTAATATGTTAGTAACTCAAATTGCCAACCAATTTGATCAGTTTACCAATAATTTTTTTTTGTTGGTAATTGGGGTTTTCTTTTGTAGTAATTGGAACGATTTGCAAATATATATGATAAATCTCTAATATACTACTAGAAATCCGAAAAAAGTGACCAATAATTTGCGATCAAAATTGGTCTGTCAAGAAAAACGACTAAAGTTGGACACTAAATTGGAAAAAAATATTAAATAATTATTTTAAATACATTAGCGACCAAGGTTGGTCGCTTTTTGATCAATAATATGGTCAAATATTAAACGGACTTGTCAGACTTTCTTGGACAAAGAAATATTGAAATTAGCGACCAACTTTGATCGCTAAAGTGGGACCCAGTTATAAAATTTTAATAATTATATTATTATTTAAAAAAAATGTATAACATATAAATAAATATAATTTAAAATTAGCAACCAAAGATGGTCGCTTACAAAAGGGGAAGCAGATAGAAACCAACTTTAGTTGCTAATCTGGGACCGAGTTATAGAATTTTAATAATAATACTTTTGTTTAAAAAAACTATAAGATATAAATAAATATTATCTAAATTTAATGACCAACTTTGGTCGCTAATTTTAATTTTTGGATAATTAGTGACCAAAGTTGGTCTCTTTTAAGGTCAACATTGGTCAAAATTAAAAATTACTTTTATATTTACTATTGAATAATATAAATGTAACCTGTTAACACTTTTGTAATACAATAGATGAATACACTAAAATATACCCTACATGCTATACATGTAGTTAAAATTGTACAACGAAACATCATATATATATATATATATATATATATATATATATATATATATATATATATATATATATATATATATATATATATATATATATATATATATATATATATATATATATATATATATATATATATATATATATATATATATATAGAGAGAGAGAGAGAGAGAGAGAGAGAAGTTGAGACGTTTTATTTTTAATATTCAATGATGCATCTGAGTATGATATAAGTTGATGAATCAATTTACAAGTGTGTAAATCCCTGAAATAACCCGACCCTATGTTACTAGCGCGTCATGTTATTATCTACATATATGGATCGGGGTGCACGCCACAACGATATGTAGATCGGGTTGCACGCCACAACAGTTACTATATTGTACCTATTGAGTGTGAGGCTGATTGGTAAGAGTTGAGTCACGAGTAACTGAGAGGCTTACTCGAGGGGCGATAGATTTATACATGCACATGAGTGATTCTTACCTGAGGGGCCTCTTTATTAACTTATTGATTTTTACTCCTCTTTAATGTGAGTTTCTATCGAATATGTTAATTTATTTATTGCTGTCACCCATCTATATACTGCGCCTCTGTAAAAAATGTTGAATATATATTTTTAAACAACTTTCATTTAAGCTGGGATTTTCATGAGATGTTCAGAATTTAATCATTGGTTTGGCTTTGTTATCTTCACTGAGATTTTCATGTTATGAGATGTTTATGATTCATGTTTTGCCCGAGGGGCTATTTACGAATTATGTTTTGCCCAATGGGCCGATTATGGTTTTCATCTCTTTTAATATGAATGGTATTGAACCCCTACTGAAATTGCTGAAAGGTATTTCAAAATAATTTTTTACCAAAAGCTTGAATTTAAATGAGACGATTGACTTGTATTCTAATTTGAAAGCTCGTTGTGCTTATGGAGTTTATCATAAATGTGGGTTCGTTGTTTCCTACTTCTTAGTCTTTATTTACTCTTATTGCTTACTGGGTTGGAGTACTCACAATACTCTCTGCACCTCGTGTGCAAATTTAAGTATTTCAAAATCCAGTAGCGGGTGTTGATTGCTCATACGCAGAGTCATCAGAGTTAGCAAGGTGGCTGCACGACGTTCGCGCGATTGCTTCCTTCCTCTCATTTTTATTACTATACTTAGTACATTTTTGACGGGGTTTTTGTTGTATTTAGACCTTGGTAGATGCTCATGGCTAGTGACACCCTAATGTAGGGCTTGTGAAATTATTCTGCACTTTTCATTTAATTTTTATTATGAGATTATTGATTTATAAATATTATAAAAATAACTTTTAATGGAAAATGGTTGATTTGGGAGTTGTGTCTGCTGGCCTAGCTTCACAATAGGTGCCATCACGACCGGGTCGGTTTTGGGTCGTGACAAGTTGGTATAAGAGCTTAGGTTACATAGGTCTCATGATTCAAGAGCAGGTTTAGTAGAGTCTCGCGGATCGATACGAAGACGTCTATATTTATCCTCGAGAGGCTGCATATCCTTTAGGAAAACTTCTCATTCTTGAATTCTTATCGTGCGTCCTTGATTCATCTTGAAAAGTAACTCTTTAAATTGCTTCCACGCGTTCGTATGCACGCATGAGCGCTCAGTTTCAGATGTGCATCTATGGCTTGTGATTCCCTGAGCTAGGGGCGAGATATGATCTCTGTGTGTTGATGTTGGGCCAGTAGGACTTGAAGCTGGATTTTTGCCTATAGCTTGAGCACCTAGGTGCTGATTGTGTGAGCAAGTGTTTTTGAACTTATACGCTCGGTAGTGCCCTATTGGTAGAATTAATGACTAGATAGCTACGGGATGAGTATGTTATGACTGCGAGGTGTATTCATAAGATTTGGAAACGCGAAGAAGGGTCTGCTGGAAGATAGAAGAACTATTAGGTGCCTGATTTCCATCTTGATTTGAGGTATAGCCCCGAGTTATGGGCATGTGAAGAATCTTTTCGTGTTTCCTAGTTGGGAGTGAAGTAAATTTCATGTTGCACTATGAGTTCAGACATGAACATTAGGTGACTGCGTAATATTTATGATGGTAGAAGCTATACAGAAATGTTAGTTTGAGGCAAAGCGGGTGGGGTTATCTCCCGTGTAGTGTTCTGAAGTTGTGTGATCCTTAAGTTATCTGATAGGAGATCTCATTTACAAGTGTGATATATGTGTTGCAATTTAAATTTGGGTCGCTTAAGAGAGTGGGGTTCAACTATTACGAGGTTGAATGTGAGATTTGCACAAGATTTAAAGTACTAGATAGTCTGTGTTTCACGAGCTTATGAAGGATTGAGTTTAATCTCACTATGGTATTATGGCAGTAATAGAGTATATGTATTATGAGTTATTGTGTGTATTTTGATCTATGCTTCGAGCCAAGTGGGGGAGTCTGCTATTGCTTAGTTGATTGCACGATTATGTGCTATGTTGGTTCCAGTTTGAGGCATACTGGTGAATCAGTTATGGCTTACTGAGATTGAGACCAAAGATGTCTCGAGTAATGGAGAATTTTGACAAAGGGTATGTCTTGATTCATAGGTGTATGAGAATCACATAATCTCTTGATCACTTGTTGTTGGTAATGGATGCTCGGTGCACTGAGAAAGAAGTGGCTTGTTTGTTCTAGAATGAGGTTACACTCTACGATGTCGGAGTTCTATTGAGGCACGAATGGTTTTGTTTATTTGATCAGGCTTATTGCTGTTTGAATTAGGGGTAGGCATCGGTCGGTTCGGTTCAGTTTCGAATATTATCGATTTTGTCTATCAGTTATTGGTTTACAAATATCATAATCTGATAAGATATTAGTTATCAGTTATCGATTAATCGGTTATTGATCATTATCGATTCGGTTATCGATTTACCGGATAAGATAAAACAACTAAAATAATTTTGCAATATATAAAACTGTCAAGTTCTCTATTATCTTGAGCCAGATGTCAAGCAATAGATTAGATTTCCATTGTCTTTGACAACTTTCTGATGCATAAGTATAGGATTACAAAGGTGGAATGAAATATGATTGTATTGTTAATAAAACATGGTCTTTTATCCTTAAGAAGAGTTAAATAGAAGTTTACTGCTTAGGATTCTTAATATTCCAAAAAGAGAAACACTTGTTAAAATTATAAGTGGATAATGCAACATCACCAAATTTATACATGTTTTGTCAAAGCCCATTTCATTTCTTATAAAACAGAATCTCCAAAAACGTTTAAAGACTAGACAAATGATTAGAACTTTAAAATAACAGTAGCGCACACACACACAAAACAACCCCCTAAAAATAAATCCAGATCCAGAATGCTTTCAAACAAACTAAGAAAAAAGTGAAGATGAAGCAACTAAAAACTTACATGCCGGCCTGAGTCTTGACGGGCTGACTGGAGAGAGCGTGAAGTGACTGACGAGTAACGCCAGCCTGAGTCTTGATGGGACTAATAGTGAATGGTGAGGGTGTGAGCCGTGAGGCGAAGAATTGGTGAGGGCATGAGCCGTGGTGAGGCGTAAAACTGGTGAGGTTGGGTCGTAGGGGTGCGGCAGAAAAATTGAGAAACTGAGAAAGAGAAACTGACTTACTGAGAATTGAGAAAGAATAGGAAAAACCAATATCAAAACCCTAGTATAGTATGTATATACTTAAGGGTAAACTAGTAAGTTAGTTAATTCTTATTGGGTTATAAGTTTTTACCCAATAACAGAATTGCAAATCGAGCCCCAACCGATAACCCAATAATTCTTTTTAATCCGTTACTGAACCGTTAATCCAATAACCTAATAAATAACTAACGGTTTGGATTATCGGTTTTACCCGATATATGCCCACCCCTAGTTTAAATCGAGTGAATGACTCTCGAGAATGGATCTAATGTGTTCAAGATTCTACATGAAATAATTGGGTATTTTAAAGTTGTATATATGGTTAGAAATTGAGTTTTCATTGGATGATGTCAAGATTTATGGTATTCTATATATTAATTATGGGATTCTATGTATCAGTATCAGGAAGGTAAATGTAACGGATTTAGATACGCAAGAAGTCTCTTCAGAGTAAAGAATTTTGAAAGTGGTGCTCTTGGGAATATCTGAGGAAGTATTCAGCAGCTTATTAGCCTTAGACGATGTGGATTTATGCTTGGGTCCCATGTGCTAAGTCTGGGTTGAGAAGTTGTGATGTTATAGCAAGAAGGAGTATCAAGTTGAAGGAATATCAGAAGGAAACTTGGGTAGATGGGATATCTTAGTAGTAGGCCGAGTCAATATGGTAAGAATATGATTAGTTCTTTGGATACTTACCAGATAATGAGTTTCTACATCTGCTTCACGGTAATTCTATTGGGTTAGTGACCTGCATAGCTCGGTCGAGTTAGAAGGATTTAGTCCCGACGGTTTAGTTTTGTCCACATGGAAATTTTGAGAGTCCTTGACGGTTTCTACCACTGTGAGAGATGTATATTTTCTATGAGCATGAGGAGCATGGGATGTAGAGTAGTTTTCTTCTAGATATGATCAACGAAAAGTTCTTGGTTAATGGAGTACATATGTGCTTGTGGCTCGGAAGGGATATGAAGTTCTCGTGTTATCCTAGGATGGTATGGTACATGCGGTATGTTGTGAAGGATTGAGTTGCATGTGTAAGGTTGTAGTTCAGTTCTGAAAGGAAGGTCATAATATTCTTGGGCAGCACAAGCAGTTTCGATGAGGGCATACATTTCAGAAAAGGTCGATGTATTGGGTTATGGATGCTTTATTGGTATTGCAACACTATCTCGTCTAATCGAATCATGGTATTCTAATTGGCTTAGTGTCACAAAAGAAGTATGGGTGTACCCCTCATGGGATGATTTTAGAGGTGTGTGGTATATTCGAGTGGCGAAATTGGATCGGCTATGGTAATTCGTGTGCTTCATGGTCTTGGGGACTGGAAGTTCTCATACTCAGGTTAGCTCGTGGTTGTGGACGGCAAAGATGCGGGTAAGTTAGTCGGATGATAGTATGTGCTACGATTCAACCACTATGAACCTTCAGAGGGTTATTTATCTGTTGTGGGTAACTAGAGTTGATTTGTGGTTTATTGATAGACCCATAGGGACGTATGTTCTGCATCGATATGGCTTTGTTGACTTCAAGTTGATATCGGTGAGGGTTGTGTTGATTTGGTTTTTATTAAGCTATTAGTAATCTGGAGGATATATGAGCTACCTTTCCGTATTGCGAGCTGCTAGGATTTGTTGGTAATAAGCACATGTGGTGCGGTGTTATTAGGGCCTCTCAGTGAAATTCGAGCGGGAAGAGTTCTGGGTATTTCTCGGTGGATAGCGTATCAGTTATGTCCTTTCGAGTTGTGTGGTGTTATGTAATTTCTTCACGGTGGTTATGAGGATTCCTTTGGCTTTAGACATCGTATTGCGCACGGTTTTTGATTTTATGTATAGTGACTTAAGGTGTTTCATGCAGACCAGTGGTTGGATGAGGTTGCATAGAGCAAGGCTATGTGGAGGTATGATCCTGCGGGTTAGATTTGTGTGTTTTGTTTCTACAAGGTATAATGGGTTCTTTTCATTGTATGTAGTAGTACCGGTGAGCTTGCACTACAGCTCTGTCATTTGAGTCATTTTCATGATTTGAGTATGTTCAGATTGTTACTTATTGGTGCGCGGATTGTACATGTTGCATCTTTAGCCTGAATTGATATGTCATGTCACCAGAGTAATTGTGTTGTATTAGATGAGATTGTTGGGGTCTTTAATAAATACAAATGGATTCGATTTCAGCGTGTTGGAAGGTTAATATCGAGGTTCGACTCAAAAATTTGCTATGGTCGTTGCCTAAGGAGAAGTGCCTTCATGAATGGTTGATTTGGGAAATGGTTATGATTTATTGCATGTTTAATTTATCATTGGAAGTATATGAAATTGTTGGAATGAGACTTTAGTTGATAAGTAGTTTTATCGATATTCGATTGTCGTGTGCAATTGCTATGATTAGAAGTTATCGCTTGCACCTGAGGTTACAGGTATGCGCTATTATAGTTGTTCGGGCTTATTCAGAGAATAGGTGTGATATTTTGATCTTGTGGATGATTTCGTCAGTTGAAATGTGGTTCTAAGGTTTGTGGGCTAGGTTGGATAGTGAAATTTCAGTTACATTGTTTTATCAGACCTATATGAGATAGGGTGACATAGGATCACCCCCGGATATGTGCATGGTAAGGTTATTCAGCGAGTGGTTGGCTTTTGGAACAACTTTGGACATGTTCGAGGATGAACGTATGTTTAAGTGGGGGAGAATATAACGACCCGATCGGTCGTTTTGAGTATTTGCACCTTCCTCGCCAGTTATCGGGCATGACTTTTCCCGTGTGATATATTATGACTTATGTAAATCGTTGGATTTGGATTTTAAGGTAATGGGAATGAATTTGGAAGAACAATTTTCAATTTGAAGCTTAAAATTCGAAAGGTTTGAGCAAGTTTTTACTTGTTAGTAGATGACCTCGGATTGGAATTTTTATGATTTGGTAAGCTCCGTTAGGTGATTTAGGACTTAGGTGCATGATCGAAATGCACTTTGGGAGTCCGTGGAAGGATTAGGCTTGAATTGGCGAAATTGAGATTTTGGCATTTTCCGGTTGATAGGTGAGATTTTGATATAGAGGTTGGAATGGAATTCCGAGAGTTTCAGTAGTTCTGATGTATCCTTTGGGATGTGTGTGCAAAGTTTCAGGTTATTCAAATGTGGTTTGAATGGGTTTTTTTATCAAAAGCATGATTCAAAATTTTGGAATTCTTAGGCTTGAATTCGATGCAAATTTGGTGTTTTAATATTGTTTTGAGCGTTCCTAATGTTGGAACAAGTTTGAATGATGTTATGGGATATGTTGGCATGATTGGTTGAGGTCCCAAGGTCCTCGGGTGAGTTTCGGGTGGTCAATCGAACCATTTCATGTTGATGGGGAATTGCCGAAAAATAGCTGAAGTGTTGAAGAGAATTAGATCTTCGCGTTCGCGAAGGGTTAGTTGGTGACGCTAGAATTTTAGCCGCTGCGTTCGCGAGGAAGGCTCTGTGTTCGCGAAGGGCTGAGTGTTTGGTCAATGCGTTCGCGAGTGAAGATTCGGATTAGCATAGAGGAAAGTGGTCAACTGGGTTTGAGGTCAAGTTATTCAACGCGTTTGCGAGTATTGGGTAGTTTAGTATCGAGTTTGTATCACGTTTGCGAGGCTGGTTCCGCGAACGTATAGAGAAAATTTTGATGGCCGATGTTTTGTTCATCGCGAACGTGATGGTTATCCCGCGTTCGTGAAGAAGGTTTTTAAAGCATGGGCAGAATGTTTTAATAGCCCTTGTTCGCGATTTTGGGGCTAGCTTCCACCCTTTTTGGGCAAGCTTGGGAGTTTTCGAGAGGATTTGAAGACAGATTCAAGAGATAATACCTGGAGGTAAGATTTTTGAACTCAATATTCGATCCTATGTGATTCTTACTTGTTTAATCATGAAAGATGTGGAAATTAAAGCCTAAAATTGAGGAATTAAGGTTTGAACTTGGAGAGTGTAAATTGGGAATTTGAGTGGGCAATTGAGGTTCGATTTTGATGTTCTTGGTATGCATAGACTCGTGTGAGGATGAGGATTTCATTGATGTAACTTTTATCGAATTTCGAGACGTGGGTCTAGGGGCCGGGTTTGAGCATTTTGGAATTTTTGATGTTAATTGGATATTTTCGAGTGGGCTTTTTTCCCTTAGCATATTTGAATGGTTATATACTGATTGTGGTTAAATTTGGAGCATCCGGATGTCGATTCGTTTGAGAAAAGGGCATCGAGGGCTAGAGTTTAGACCGGATCGAGGTAAGTAATGATTGCAAATGCTGTCTTGATGGTTTGAAACCCCGAATTTTTCATTGTTGTGCTATTTTGAGGTGACACACATGCTAGATGACGAGCGTGGAGTCGTGCACCATTCGAGATTGTGACTTGGTACGCCCCGTATGACTGTTAAGTCACCTATTTGATTTAAAATCTTATGATATTCCATATTTTAGAGATTGATATTATGTTTTAGGTTGCATGCCATGTCTGGGACCTTGTGCCGACTTGTTGAGATCCTTAGGAGCATTTTCACTATATTTCCTCACTCTATTTGTTTTGAAAGCATATCCTCGGACATTTTTACCGGTTATTGTTTAAATCTGGTTTTATCACTTTACTTCTTAAATTGTGAAAACTGTTTGGGTTGTGTTCTCTGATTTACTGATGGCCCGAGTGATGGTGAGGTTGATGAATGAGATAGACCAAGGGTCTGATTGTGAGGTTGATAATTGAGATCGACCGTGAGTCCGATTGTGAGGTTAATGATTGAGAGAGGCCGAGGGCCTGGTTGTGAGGATTATATAATTATGGATCAGGCTGCACACCACAATTATATATATATATATATATATATATATATATATATATATATATATATATATATATATATATATATATATATATATATATATATATATATATATATTTAGCCAGACCATTTCAGTACACCACTTAAAGTAGTTAGCCAGTTTTATAACAGATCGAATCTAAATTAATGATATTAATCAATATGAATACCAATACAGCCTGACCGGGGTGTCACAAGTCACGAGCATCTAGGAGTGCCTTTATTAAAATTTAAAAGTCTATAATACATAGAGTAAAATCTAGGAATCAAGAAGAAGAATAATATCGGTGCCGCGAATGCCGGCGGTCACCTAACTTAGCTACGATAGCAATACCTTCAATCCGCTACTTACCCGCTACCAGGTGAACAACACCTGCAACTGCACGCGAGGTGCAGGAAGCAAAGTGAGTACTTCCAACTCAGTGGTAATAAGAGAGAATAATATCTGAGCGATAAGAAAACATGTATGAGCACATCAAACTGCTATAAAAGACAGAATAACCCTTTTGAGAAAAATCGAAATACTGTGAAAAATCCCTTTAGAGAATCCCAATTTCAGTTCAAAAAACATCTCTTTTGAAAATATGCTTTTCAACAGTCGCAAAGGTAATTTAAACAAGTAGGAAGTAATCAGAAACCTGCCCCTCGGGCTCAGTATCAACCTCTCAATACAGTATCAGCCCCGCGGGCTCACTTCCAACTCACAATATCCAACATCAGCCTCTCTGGCTTAGCACTCCTTAACATATAACACCAAGGTATCTGATCAACAAGGCAAGTAACAATATGTATGCCAAGATATATGAGTGCTAAATGCCATGCCACGTAGTGCAAGTAGGAGTAAATGCATGAATGCAATGCAGTGCAATGCATATGACCGCTACGGCACGTAGCCCGATCCATTTGGGTATCCGCGCTCACTGTGGGGGTTCAAACTCCGGAGAGGCTCCTACAGCCTAAGTGCAATATCAATATCACACCGCTGCAAAGTGCAGCCCGATCCATGCAATGTATATGCACATGTACACATAAGACTCGAGGCCTGAAGCCTCCTCACTTCATCTTCATGCCCTCACATATGGCCCTCAACCTCAATCAGTCCAAGATAGTCAAAATGCCCCTCGGGCATCAGTAAAAAACAATAATACTCAGCTCATATGATTGTTAAGATATGAGTTAAAACTCCAAGTTTGAGTAAAAGTATAGTTGAGTTCATGAAACAGTGTAAATCACATGGACTAAGTCCAAATAATATTTCAAATAGTGAGGAAAACAGTGATGATGGCTCACAAAGAGTTTAAACAATCGGCAATAAGCCCCAAGTATGGCAATGAGCCCAAGTCATAATGATAACAACAAATAATTTGCAAATACGCGGTGAAAACCAACAACCGGGACGGACCAAGTCACGATCCCCAATGGTGCTCTACCCCACGCTCAGGTCCAGCGTGCAAGTCACCACAATACAGTACTAAGATGTGCAAATCCGGGTTTCAAACCCTCCGAATATCATTCTCAAGTATTACTCACCTCGAACCGACGAAATCTAAAGCTCGCGACGCCTTTGCCCCTCATATCGGCCTTCACGCGCGTCGAATCTAGCCAAAAACAGAGAGAATACATCACAATACGCAAATGGGACAATACTCAATCGAAAACAATCGGAATATGACAAGTATCTCGAAACTAGCAAAACCCAAGCCCCGGGCCCGCTACTCAAAAAATTACGAAACTTACATTTCCGAAATCCTCGTCTCGCCACGAGTTCATACACACCAAGAACTCCCAAATGATCTATCAAATCCAAATTTGGAAATGTCAAAACTCAAGCCCTAACTTCTTCAATTTCATACCCAAATTCAGAGAATTAATGGATGATTCTTCGATTAAATGACGTTTTGGATCCATAAGACTTACCTCCAATCGATCATCTTCGAACTCCTCTTCAATTTTTCTCAAGAATCTATGAAAATGCTCAACAATGTAAGAAAATACATAACCCTCGCGTATGAAAAATGATAATTTAACCCTTCTGCCCAGCTCGATTTCCGTTCTGCGGTCATATCTCCGCTTATGCGGCACTCGCTTCTGCGTCCTTTCAACCGCTGATGCGGTCCAACCTTTTCTCCCATGGACCGCTTCTGCGGTCAACTATGCATACGCGGTCATCGCCTATGTGGTTGTCCTTCCGCATCCACGATCCAGACCAACTCCCCCATTGGCCGCTTCTGCGACCCCACGTTCGCTTTTGCGGACTCGCTTAGGCGAAAAGAGTTCCGCTTCTGCGGAACTACCCAGCTCCACATCTGACAGCTTATGTGACCAACATCACGCTTCCACAAAGTCGCTTCTGTGGAGCCTCTTCTGCGGGTTATTTTCCGCAGAAGCGCTTATACTAGACACCAACAAGATCTACCACTTCTCAACTTAAGATTTCATCCCGAAAGCCACACGAAATTACCCCGAGGCCCCCGGGACCTCAACCAAATGTACAAACATAACCCAAAACCCCATACAAACTTATTCCAATCCTAATAACACATCAAATGACGCTAAAACCATTAAAACACATCTGATTCAAGCCTATTTTTCTTCAAAGCTTCCGATTTGCACATTTGATAAAACACCCAACCAAACGACGTCCGAATGACCTGAAAATTTACTAACATATCAAAAATCACCTAATGAAGCTACTGCAACTCTTGGAATTCCATTCCGACCCTCGGATCAAAATCTTACATATCAATCGGATTCGTCAAAATTCAAGCTTTGCCAATTCAAGCCTAATTCTACACCGTACCTCCAAATTCAATTCTGATCGCTCTCCTAAGTCAAAAATCATCTCCCAAAGCTAACCAAATCATCGAAAATCACATCCAAGCCTTCTAACTCACAAGTCAACTTTCGGTTGACCTTTCCAAAACAAGCTTCCTTCTAAGAGGTCATGTGCCTTAATTTCAACCAAAACCAATTCAATTACACCCGATCAACTCTAATACTGATATTGAAACATGAAACAACACAATAAGGGGGAAACAAAGCAGTAACACATAAGACGACGAGTCGGGTCATCACTATATATATATATATATATATATATATATATATATATATATATATATATATATATATATATATATATATATATATAGTGCTATATTGCACGCCGCAGAGATATACCGCTTGGGTTGTAGGAGCCGCTCCGGAGTCTACACAATCCTAGTCAGCGCAAGTGCAATCGACTATATTTATGAATCGGGCTGCACGCCACAACGGTTACTATATGGTACCTATTGAGTGTTAGTGCTAAGTATGAGCAGTGATTGACAAGAGTAGAGTCACAAGTGGCTGAGAGGCTTGCCCGAGGGACGATAGATTTATACATGCACATGAGTGATGCTTTTTTTGAGGGGCTTGTTAATGAACTTATTGATTTTCACTCCTCTTTAAAATGAGTTTCTATCGAATATGATGATTGATTTACTGCTTTTATACTGAGCCTTTTTAGAAAATAGTGAACAAATATTTTAAAACAACTTTCATTTAAGCTAGGGTTTTCATGAGATGTTCAGAGTTTAATCACTGATTTGGCTTTATTATTTTTATTGAGATTTTCATATTATGAGGTGTTTATGATTCCTCTTTTTCCCGATGGGCCGATTAAGGTTTTCATCTCTTTTATTATAAATGGTATTGAACCCCCACTGAAACTGTTGAAAGGTATTTTCAAATGATTTTTTACTAAAAGCTGGAATTTAAATGAGACAATTGACTTGTATTCTGATTTGAAAGCCTGTTGTGCTTATGGAGTTTATCATAAATGTGGATTCATCGTTTCCTACCACTCAGTCTTTATTTAATCTTATTACTTACTGGCTTGGAGTACTCACATTACTCCATGCACCTCATGTGCAGATTCGAGTATTTTGAAATCCAGTAGCGGGTGTTGATTGCTCAAACGCAGAGTCATCAGAGTTAGCAAGGTGGTTGCATGACGTTCGCAGAATTTCTTCCTTCCTATCATTTTCATTACTGTACTTAGTACATTTTTGACGTCTTTTTGAGGTATTCAGACTTTGGTAGATGCTCATGGCTACTGACACCCCGATGTCAGCCTTGTGTAATTATTCCATACTTTTTTTTAAAAAATCACTATGAGATTATTGGCTTATAAAATGGTGTAAAATAACTTTTAATGGAAGATGGTTGATTCGGGAGTTGTGTCGGGTGGCTCAATTTCACGATAGGTGTCATCACGACCGGGTCGATTTTGGGTCGTGATAGGATATGATTTGAACTTTTAATTTATGAATAGAAACTTTTGGATATGAATTGGACTTTTAGTTTATGTATTGGAATTTTAGTCTATGAATTGGACTTGTAGTTTATAAATTGTAATTTTAGGATATGATTTGAACTTCTAATTTATGAATTGAACTTTTTGGATATGAATTGGGTTTTAGTTCACAAATTAAAATTTTAGGATGTCAATTGAACTTTTAGGAAATGAATTAGACTTTTAGTTTATGTATTGGAATTTAGTTTATGAATTGGACTTGCAGTTTATAAATTATAATTTTAGGATATGATTTGAACTTTTTGGATATGAATAAACTTTTAGTTTATAAATTGAAATTTTTGGATATGAATCGAATTTTTTGTTTATAAATTGAGCATTTTAGGATATGAATTGGACTTTTTAGTTTATGAATTGAACCTTTTGGATATGAACTGAACTTTTAGTTTATGAATTGAACTTTTACTTTATAAATTGAACTTTTAGTTTGTACATTGAAAATTTAGGATATGAATTGAAATTTTAGGATATGAAATTAATTAACTAAAAAAATTAGGATATGAATTAACTAAATTAATCTGTTCTTATTTTATTTGTATAGATGAAGCATCGTAGTTGAATGTACAATAGGAATTATCCTTCGGCAGGAATTGCGGGAGGATTTTGTATAAGGGGTGGATGACTTTATTAGACATGCAATGTCACTTCCACCATACCTAAGTGAAGGAGTAATTAGGTGTTCTTGTGTTAGGTGCTACTGTATGAAGTTTGAAAAAACGGCAGAAGTTAAGCATCATCGTTATAGGAATTACTTTGTGTGGACTAATCATGGAGACATATAACATATCAACCAAGCAAAATTTCAATTTGCGTGCTAATTTAATGTGGACAATTGACGATTTTCCTGCGTATGGAATGTTGTCTGGGTGGATGACTGCTGGGAAGCTAGCTTGTCCTTACTGCATGGAAAATAGTAAAGCGTTCACTTTGAAACATGGCCCAAAGCAATCATGGTTTGATTGTCATCGTCAATTCCTGCCTCCTAATCATGAGTTTAGAAGGATGAAAAATGCATTCAAAAAGAATAAAATGAAAAATAATTCTCCACCTATGATACTTTCATGTGAGGAAATTTGGGAGAGGGTCCAAAACTTCAATAATGTTACTGAAGCTCCACCTTATAGATTCCCGAATACGATATTACTCATAATTGGAAGAAATAGAGTTCATTTTTAGAGTTGTCTTATTGGAAAGATAATCTTCTTCGTCACAACCTTGATGTCATGCATATTGAGAAAAAATATTTTGATAATTTGTTCAACACAGTGATGGATGTTAAAGGTAAGACAAAGGATAACCTAAAGGCTAGAATTGACTTATAAGAATATTGCAGACGACCTTAATTATACTTGCAAACAAAAAACAATGGTAAGATATTCAAACCCAAAGTAATTTACACATTCACTTTGGAGAAAATACGGCAAATTTGTGATTGGATAACGAAATTGAAGATTCCTGAGGGTTATGCGTCAAATCTTAGAAAAAAAGATGATATGGAGGTAGGGAAGTTGAGCCATTTGAAAAGTCACGACTGTCATGTTTTCATGGAGACCTTAGTGCCTATTGCATTTTGTGGTTTTCCTGAAAGAATCTGAAAACCCATAACATAGATTAGTTTGTTTTTTAAAGACTCGTGGTCTTTCACATTAAGGGAAGAAAACCTACTCCGGATAGATCAGAACATTCGTGTAACTTCTACTAAGATGGAAAAGATATTTCAATGTGGTTTTTTATGTGATGGAACACCTTCTAGTACACCTTGTACACGAGGCACGACTTGGAGGGCCTGTTCAATGCAGATGGATGTATCCCTTTGAGAGGTAATATTATAAGTTTGATGTAATTTTCTATTTTATTTGAATGTTCTTGGCTAACCTGAAATTATGCAGGACAATTGGCAAATGCAAACAATTTGTTAAACAGAGGAATAGGACTAAAGGATTTGTATGCGAAGCTTATCTTGCAAGGAAAACTGCTTATTTTTGTTCTTATTATTTTGAGGGTAATGTGCCATGTGCTTGGAATAGGCCCGCCCAATAGGCACACGGTAGAATGTGTGAATGGTCCATTATATCCACCTATGTCCATATTCAATCAACCAGGCCGGTGTTCTAAGGATGTTAGAAAGAGAAGTTTGAGTAATATGCAGTACAAATCAGCTACACTTCATGTGTTGCTAAATTATCCCGAAGTTGTACCATTTATCAAGTAAGTATCGATTTAGTAGTTATAAAAATATAAAATTTATTATGAATACATCTCAATGCAACTACAAAAAATATTTGATGTGTCACAGTCACTTCGTGGGTCAATTTGGCCATGATGTTGTATATACGAGATTTGATGCGTGGTTCAAACAATTTGTAAGTTTTATCGTTATAATATTCTAACACTATGTAGGTAAACAATGTTTGAAAGTTATGCTAACTTATGGATTTTTTAGCAATATGTAGGTAAATGATCCAAATAACGATGTAAATCAATTTTTGAAAGATATATCTTGGGGATCTGGGCTTCAGATCACAACAATATCTAAGTACGTTGTGAATGGTTATAAGTTTCATACAGAGGATTATTATAAAAATAAAAATAGCAACAATAGAGAGGTGTGTGTTCAATTTGGTGATGGCAACCAAGTTCGAGATATTGATTATTATGGTGTGCTTAAAGAAATAATCGAACTAGAATATACAGGTTGGCCATTTAAGAAATTCGTATTCTTTAGATGCAAGGGGTTTGACCCAAATCCAACAAGAGGTACAAGAGTTCACAATCAACAACAACAACAACTACAACAACTACTACCCATCATAGTCCCATAAAGTGGGGTCTGGGGAGGGTAATATGTAGACAGACCTTACCCCTACCTGAAAGAGCAGAGAGGCTGTTTCCAATCGACCCTAGGCTCTTGAGGTTAATCATACGAGGGAGTATGATCGCTATGATCCTTTCAAAATTGCACATAATGTTAGACAAGTGTATTATGCTCCATATCCATTGCGGCAGAATAAGTTCGATTGGTGGGTTGTAATAAAAACTAAGCCTGTAGGACGGGTGGAAGTCGAGAATGTGTTAGATGTTGCATATCAAAACGATACCTCCAGTGTTCACCAAATAGTAGATGAACTTTTAGAAAATGATTTGGAACATCCTGAACACATATTGGAAGAAATTGATATAAATAAAGTAAGAATTATAGAAAATGAGGAAGAAGAATCAACTGATGAAGCTCAAACTAGTGAGGAAGAAGAATTTTTGGACGAGTAACAATATGTTGGTGAGCTTTAAAAAGTTGATTTATTTTAATAACTCTCGTTTTATAGATAGTTTCTTATATGTTTCAATCTAAATATGTATTATATTATGCAGATGACAGGCAAGGGTCGAGGTAGCAATAACTCTACTGGTTCTCGGGGTCGAGAAAAGCCTAGGAAGGCAAATAGGAGGGTAGAAGATAATACTACATCTTTTCCACCCTCTTCAGAGATGCCTATGCCTAGGTCTTATCCTCCACCCCAGGACTATTCTGAGCTGCCACAACATCACGAGCCCTATACCTTTGTGCAGATACCAGATCTTTCATCACAGGGCCATAGGACAATACGTCCAGCATACAGTCCAGTTGCCTCATGACCACGTGGATCGCAACCATCTGCATTGCATGGATCACATCCATCCATGTCACATCCACATGGATAAAATCCATCTGTCTCAGATCCACTCGGGTCACAGACATCAGTATCACAACGACTTGCGGTCCATCAAGCTATGTCACAGTCACATGGATTGCAACCATCTTCATGAGCGACTCTATCTATTTCAGGCCTTCCCCTGCGAGCTAGCAGCTCTGACCCCCTACACCTTCCACACATACGTCTGATATACATGTTTCGGACGGTGATGCTGATAATGACGATGAGGTTTACCATGATCAATATGGTAGGATCATCATAGTTCCTGAAGGTGATGAGTAAGAGTTATTTGTTATTTTTATGTTTAATTTTTGTACAATTTGTACTAAGATATTAATGTATTTTTTTATTAAATTGAAGGTTCATCCTGAGTAATATTACTACGAGGATAATCACCAAAACTACCAGAAATCTTTATAATGGCCCTTATGCGACTTGGAGTGAATTCCCATTCTCGCTGAAGGAGCAAATTTTCAATCAATAAGGTATAAATTTTCTTTTAAGCAATATATTATTTATATTTATGATATTTTCATATAATATTTAACTTTTGAAATACACATCAAGTGTGTATGGGAACACCGCTATAGCGCGGAAGTGGCTGCACATTTCATCACAAAGTTCGCAAGCGGTTGTCGCATAGTTTCTCCAAAGCTAGAAAGTTGAACAAGAAGCCTGACTGGTTGCTTCAGAATTTATGGGAAGATTTGCAAAGGCAATGGCTTACCGCAAAGTTCTTAGAGAAGAGCAAAAAAGGACAGAAAGTTCGCGCATCTGATAAGGGAGGATCCTTGTACACTGGAGGTGCAATCAGCCTAGGGACAGTAAAAAGTAGATTGGTACGTAATTGCTTAATTTATTTTAATTTTTAAAGTATATCTATTCTGTTTATTAACTAAAATTTATGAGATTTCAGGAAAAGAAGTTGGGGAGTCCAATGAACCAAAATGAGCTATTCAAGGAGACTCATATTGTAAAGAAGAAGAAGAGACGGATCAAGATAGGTAGGTCGAGGGCCGAGCCTCGACTGTACATGTAAGTTTTCACTTTTCATTAAGTATTTTGATTTTACTTTTATATATATATATATTTTGAAATACTAATTCAATGTAATTTTTCTTATAGGGTCGCTTCATAGATGACATGGAGGAATTCATACGCAATCATCCACCTAATTAGTCGGGCGAGCCAATTCGGACGAGGATGCTGAAAGAATGTGCACGGAGGCTGATGGCGGTCCTAAATGGGGAAGGTATACGGGCTTCCTACTAAGAAATTCCATCACTACAAGTGTGGAATGCAAGGAATATGGACTTCCTCGCCAGGAGAGAAACTTGATCGGGAGAGCCTCTATGCTATGCGGGAGACTGTGACAAAGCTCACATCCGAGCTAGAAGCGACCAAAGAAAGATAAAAGCTTAGAGATGCTCAGTACATTGGCATGCTAGCTCAATACCAGGGCATTCAAAAGCGGCTCAAACCTCTCCTAGCTTCTGGAGCTTTTCCGATTCCCCGGTCTCGTGAGTCATCACTAGAGGCTCGACTTGAACGTGAGCATTCCTTCTGTCCTCCCATGCTCGTTCCTCCCGTTCTCCCCGTGATCATTCTTCCGGTCCTTGACAAGTAGACCCTTCTGTATACCGTCTTGTTGATGAAAGTTCATCAGACGGCGATGATAATGACGTTATACAAAACACTCTTTGGCTTTTATATACTTTGAACTAGACAAATAAAACCAGTTTTGAACTAGGTGTAACAAGCGTTAACATAGTTTAATTTGTTAGTTCTCTTGAACTTTACTTTGTTGGTTTTAATGTATTTTTTGAATTGTGTTGTTGTTGGGTTATTGTGGAGATCTTGGTATTGAAATTGTAGTTTATGAATTGAATTATATTGTTATTTAGGAATTTGGTATGCTGGCAGGTGGTGTAGCTGCCAAAACAGGCAGTTTCTGCTCGCTTTTCTATTAAAAAAAAAGTTTCTGGGCAATAGCGACCAAGGTTGGTCGCTAATTAACCCAGATTTTCTAAACAATGACCAACTGTGGCGTGTTTAAAAAAAAATTAAATTCTTGAAATTAGCGACTAATTTTGGTCGCTTATGTTTTAATTTTTTTTTAAAAAAAGCGACTGACTTTTGTCGCTATTTTTCAAATTTTAAAATATAGTATTTGGTTTACAGACTAAAGTTGGTCGCTATATTTTGAATGATAATAATAAAAAAATATAATTTAAGTATAGAGACCAACTTTGGTTGCTAAATTTGTATTATTAAAATATTAAAGCGATTAAAGTTTGTCGGTATATTGTTTACCGAAATATTTGGTTCCAGCAAAATAGCGGCCACACTAGTTTGTACGCTTTTTGGTTGCTTTGTGACTTGTAAACTACCAACTTTGATTGTTTTTTTTCGAATTTCTAATAGTGATAATCTCCTAACAATATTTTAATTATTTAAAATATTTTTTTTCGCCAAATGAGTGAGTACACGTGAAAGGATAAAAAAGGATTTCAAGCAAAAAACCCTTATTAAGAAATACTACTTGATCCGTGATGTCAAAGTCAGTTGCTTATCCAGAAAAAGAGTAAAACGACACGAAACAAAATAGAAATATTATTTTGGCCAGTTAGCCATACTGACCAAAATTATTTTCTTAGCTACCGTATAAATTATATCCAAAAATGTGCCCAAAATCTTCAAAATCTATAGCTATTTTCTATAAGCCTCTAGCAATTTATTCCCATCAGGCAATGTAACCTCGTAGATGTGTGGTTGGATGGATAGGATATTTTCACTTTTAACTAGAAATTTCGGGCCATGAAAATGAAGAAAACTTGATAGAAGAATTTCTCTCTTTAACATGTCTAATGTGGCGCAAGTCTAAATTAGTTGGGTTAGTAAGCATTAGATAGCAGAAGATTATAGAGAAATGTATATTTTCAGCCGCTCTAAAAAATAATAGCTAAAATATTTTTATTTTATTTTATATATGTGTATGTGTATTATATCCATATAATATACATATTTTTTGGCTCGCAAATATAATTAACTTCGACCGAATGAGGTCATTTGCATTTTGTCCAAGATTATAAAAATTACCTTTCTTTCTGTTTCCTGCTCGGTGTCCAATACCGACATTGGTGCTCAACTAATGGAATAATGGGGAAGCGCTCTATCTTACAATTTTTTTTTTATATATGCTATGTTTAACATGATATCTCTAATCAAGTTTGTAGGATGCTCCTTGTCCTACCACAACCATAGATTTACAACTTGGTTGGATGGTTGTTACTTATTGTATTATCGTATTGTTACTTTAAATATAATAGTCATATTGATTGTTACTTAAATTTTTGTTGCATTGTATTATTAAATTTGTCTTTATGTAACGACAAAAGTGCCTATGCATGGAACGATCAATTTAATGTGATTGCATCATTTTCTTATTTTTTCTCTCTCATCTTGCCCTTTATTAAATAATCCTATTCTATCGTTTACCTTCATACTTTATTTTTTCTTAATAATACTGCAAATTTATTATTATATTATTAGTACATGATATTATAGAACGACGATAAATAATATATTCCATTCAAATATTATATATATTAAAACGATTCCATAAGTAACAATTATATAGACAAGCTGTTGAGGAAAGTTGGGTGAATCCTTTAAGGTAGTCAAAGAGAGGGTTGACCGGAGGCAATTTGGTGAGTGAGAGTGTGAGCCTCTCGCTCTACCTAACTACAAATTATAGCTGCTCAATTTTACCCTTCAACCACTCCATTATTACCATTAAACCACTCTCTTCCTCTATTTAAACATAAATCCTTGGATCTTAAATGTGAAATAAAAAAGTAGAGAGCAATGGAGTCCATTACCATTGAGAATTACGTATTCCCATCAACAATGGTGAAGCCTCCTGGTTCTACTAATTCCTTTTTCCTTGCCGGCGCAGGTTTAATTAACTTTTTTTTGGTTTGTTCTAATCTAATTATGTGTTTAATCTCACTCTAATTTAATTATTTGTGCAGGAAATAGAGGTTTGGATATTGAAGGGAAGTTCGTGAAGTTCACTGCGATCGGCGTGTATTTGGAAGAGACTGCTCTTCCTTTTCTCGCCACTAAATGGAAAAGCAAAAGCTCCGAGGAGTTGGCTAATTCACTCGACTTTTTCAGGGATATTGTCACAGGTAACAATTTATTTGATAGAGTTTAACAGAGGCCTATCTATGCGTTGGAGCATGGGGCACGTGAACCCATGCTCATCTGTCGATACCATATACAATAATGTTATATCTCTTAAATATATATGTGTGTGTCCAAGCTCAAAGAGTCCTATAGTAGAAAGATTATTCGATGCACCCACTGGCGGTGGCAGGATCTCCGCTAGGGGGTTCAAGAAGAAAAAAGTTAAAATATATTTTAGCGAGTGAAAATTGAACTTGTCACCTTACAATGGCTTTGGGCCCCTTGACCTCTAAGCTACACTTTTGGGTTGTGTCAAGGGAATTCAAAACTTAATATATAGAGATAAATAGATTTTGCCTCATATATACCGTGTAATTTTTCGGGGAAGGGGGTTTGAGTGAACCCCTTCTGCCCCCCCCCTCCCCCCACCCGAAATCCGCCCTGGATGCACCTTTACGAATGAAGTTAAAGGTTTAAATCTCAGTTTTTAGGCATGTCTAGTGTCCATCTTCTGTTTTAATTAAGTATTTTTTTCTTTTTCTTTCTTTTTTATTTGATTTACTCATTCGAATCCCCAAATCTAACACATTGAAATCCTTGATCTCTTTTTGTCATAGTAAAATTTTATTTAACTAAAACTAATAGCAGTAGATAATGTAGTATGGTTCAATGATTCCCACATTTTTGGTATGGAGTGTAGGTATATGTATTAAAAATCACTTAAATTGCTAAAATATTTTTAATTTTAACCTATAATTTCTAAATGATTATGGATTCATGTTAGGAACCTAAAGGTTGAACCCGTAAAATATAAATTCTTGATTCACCTCTTTATAATAGTGCATCCATGTTTTTGGAATAGTGATCCCTCCTTTGGAGTTTAAGGTATATGCTCTAACGGTATAAAAATAACTTATATGTAAATTATACTGATGTATAAAAAGTTCACTATTGTCGGTGTACAATACATACTTAATTCCTATTTGATATGGTCAAGTAAATAGATTAGTGTCCTTTGTAACACGGTATTGAGGGGAATTATCGAAGAAGAAAATTTTTCTATAAAAACAACACGGTTTTTTTGGCAGGATGAGCTAAGGATATACATTCATAGTTCAATTTGGGTAGAGGCAGATCCATGATCTAAACTTTATATAGATTCTATCACAACTCATGTGATGTATTGGTTTGAAATTAATTAATTGAACGTGTTAATGAATTTTTTAACACATATTTTCTGAGCCAAATTAGTTGAACTCTACATCAGCCCCTGGTTCTACTTCTACATGTCAGTAAATCTTCAGAGGCAAATTTAGGGAGGCGGAAGTGGGTTGAACCCCCCTTGCCGAAATATTACAGTGTACATATGAGGCAAAATTTGTTTTGTTCCTCTATATATTATATTTTGAAACCCATTGACATATTCCAAAAGTGTATAGTAGTAAAGGGGGTTCAAAATCTTTGTAAGGTCATTGGTTCAATTCTCACTGGTCTGGGAGAATCGGTCTTATAAATAAGAAGTTCAGAAATTAGATTGTGAGGGTTAATGTAACATTCTACATGTCTAGGGTCTTAAAAGAATCAAAAGGTTTCTCTCCATCTAAGTTAAGGTTTGTGAATGTTTTCATCCTTTCTCTCTGGCAGGTCCCTTTGAGAAATTCATTCGAGTGACTATGATCTTGCCTTTGACGGGTAAGCAATACTCAGAGAAGGTGGCAGAAAATTGTGTTGCCCATTGGAAAGCAATAGGAACCTACACCGATGCAGAGAGTCAGGCCATTGAAGAGTTCCTCAACATTTTCCAGAATGAAACCTTCCCGCTGGGTGCCTCCATCCTTTTTACTCAATCACCTGTTGGGGCATTGACGGTATGTATGATCAATTATATAGAGCGATAATAGAAATTAGACATTTGCATCATCTGATAGGACCCTTTTGACAATATTTATGCACCAAAAAGATGAACAACATTTATCTGTAAGCTCATTTATGTTCCTTCTATATTTCTTTGTCCGAGTCCAGATTAGCTTCATTAAAGATGATACAATTACTGGCACTGGAAATGCTGTTATAGAGAACAAACAATTGTCTGAAGCAGTGCTGGAATCCATAATTGGCAAACATGGAGTTTCCCCTGCAGCAAAGTGTAGTATTGCCGAAAGAGTATCATCGCTATTGAAAAAGAGCTATGGAGAGGTGCCTGTTTGTGAAAAACCAGGAAACGGGAAATCCTCCGATCCAGTGAATGAGGACAAACCTACCATTGCAGAAATTGGAGTCTAGTTAGGACAACAAAAAAGGTTATAGTGCTGAAAATCCTTTGTCAACTGACCCTGATGTTGTCAACGTTGCATGAGTATACTAGAGGAATGATTTTGCCTAGGCTTTTCTTGCTTCTTTACTATGTAGTAGTATTCAACAAGGTTCCATCTCTGAAACTGTGTTAGCTATGTAATGTGGGAGGCTCTGTTTAACTTAAATCATTATTTATCAAAATATGTTCTTACCAATTGGACCAGTGAGCATTATGGGCTGCAGCTGTGATAATATATTCGTATCCATTCCATATCAAAATATGTGCATGCCCATTTATCAAGATATGTTCCATAATGTTTTTCAATGTTTGGATGGAAATATTTATCAAAAGTGAATAATACTATCAGCAAACTAAGTCTTTTGATAATTTTTTTGAGTACGGAAATGACTTCTGCCCGTAAGTGATAGAAGTCATTTCACCATTTGTTGTGTTGTCTTCTTCTTAAATATTTTTGTCCCTGTAGGCATTAAACACTCAATAAAATACTCTCTGTTTTACTTTAGGAATCCTAAGTTGTTCTTGACCTGAACCAATTGTAGAGAGGTGTTTTAACTTTTACCATTATAGATACGAGGTACTTGTTAAAGTAGGATTGAGAACTTTCAAATAATTAAGCTTTGGTTGCATAAGATGTAGTACATTTCAACAATTCGATGGTGAAAGTTTACAGGAGTAGTTTAGTTGGGACGGAGGAGTAGTTAAGTTACCACTGGATTTGGAATGAGCGATTTGTCGATTTTTTTGCATTGCATGTCTACTTATATCTGGGTACTTTTATCTATAGCTGCATGTAGAAATTACATCATTCTGCTGTGGGATAGTCCTTTTTATGAAAACGTTTTGATAGAGATTGCAGTTCAATCTTGGTTTTTTGAGAATTTTTGTGCAGTCCGGTTTGGCTGTAGGATTAAAAGGGTGAACTTGATCCTGGTTTTCTACTGGTGAATACTTTTTCTGCTGAATGCACACTAAGATGCCTTTGATGTGTCATTCTATGAGAGTGCAGGAGAATATCCTATAATTCTGTTGAATTATCATCTGTGCATTTCAAGAAATAAGTGATTGGATATCAATCGAGCTCCTAAGTGAATAGGGGCTCTTTTCTCAAAAGGAGATTAGTTTTGAAGGTAGTTAAAGAGAAATGTTTAAAGAAAGATCCTAGTTTATCTTAAATCTTTTTTCTCGTCACAGATAGTTAGTGAAATTAATGTTTTTTTAATAATATGATTATTTTGGAGGTTTGTGGTGCTGAAATGTCTAGGTTTATATGTGCTAACTATCCAGAGGATAATTTTCATCTTGCTCTAATTATGCATTGGAATCATAATTATGAAGTTACTACGTGAGCAGGAGTTAAGGTTAAGAGTAAGGCTGGAAGAATAACGGTTCCGAACCGGAACCGTGATCGGAACCGCGGTTCTGGCGGTTCCGCGGTTCTAAACGGTTCCGGTTATACGGTTCCGGGCCGGTTCCACCCTTTAGAACCGTGGAACCGGAACCGCCAGAACCGGAACCGGAACCGGTTCAGGCGGTTCTAAACGGTTCCGATATTAAAAAAAAAATTTTTTTTTAAATTCGGACCGTTGGCGGAACTGTTTGGAACCGTTTAGAACCGCCGGAACCGGTCCGGTTCCGGTTCTATCCGGTTCCCAACGGCCATTTTTAAAAAAAAAAAAAATTTTTTTTTTAATTCTGAAAATCAGAACGTTGGTATTGCAGAAATAGCCGTTTGGCATTTTTAAAATTTAGCCATTTGACCCCTCAAATTTAATTTAACCCCAAACTTTATATAATTACACAATTTTCCATTTCTCAACTATAAATACCCCCTCATTCTTTCATTTTAATTCACCAATTCATCAATCTTACTCAATCTCTCTCAAGCTCTCTTACAATCTTTCTGTGCAAGTGCTTAATTTTTGTTGCAAATTCGTGAAACATTGTGAAGTTGTTGAATTGAAGTTTTCAAATGTTCAATTACAACGATTGTCAATTTTCAAGAAGTTGTTCGTCAATCCGGTAAACTCGTTTCAACTCTTACGTGCTAAGAATATTTGTTGTGTGTTGATATTTTCCTTAATTATAATTAGTATGGCATTTTCATTGAAAAAATGTTCGGAAAAGGTACATCTAAATCCGGTGAAAGTAGTAGCCAAAATCCTACCCCTCCCCCGGCTCCCAGACCTAGAAAAGATAAACAAGTTCAAACTAGTAGCCAACCTAGAAATACTAATGAAAACTTAGGAATACTTGATAGTGATCACCCGTGTTTTCAATTTAGCGATGTTAATTTTCTACATGATATAGCAGTCGGTGATAGAATAGATGATGATATTATGAATTTGCTTTATCCTAATGCACATATATCAGAGGGAAATGAGGGTGATGATGATGACGAAACCCAACCTCCGGTAGATTTAGATGATACACCTACTAGTCCTGCTCCTAATGACCCAGAACACCCACCCGTACAAACTCCCACTTTTAGTAGACAACCTCGGAAACGTACAGAAACTTCATTAGTTTGACATTTTTTTATTCAACTAAGAGATAAAGATAGGGCTAAATGCAAAACTTGTGGTAAAGAACTTGTTCATAGGTATACGGGTGATCGTAGCGGAACAGGTAGTTTAGTTAAACATATATATATACATCCTAGCGATAAGGCTAGATATTTTCAAATGAAAGCGGAACAAGAGGGGAAGTCAAGTCCTGATACTACAATTAACCAAAGTATTGGTTCTAACATGGTTCAACCAGGAATAAACACTGTCACCGGAGGTATATTGTACTACGATCCTAATAAGGATCGTGAAGAATTAGCTAAAATGATTACTGTTATGTGTTTACCTTAATCTTTTGCTTCTAATCCTTCTTGGATTCAATATATTAGACGAGTATTTAATCCTACATATAAAGGTTGGCCTCGCGCCACAGTTAAGGCCGACATTTATAAATATAAGCATGAATATGAACAGTACGTGCACTATTTATTTACTCAATAAGTAATCGTATGTCTATTACAACTGATATTGGTAGAAGTGGAAATGATTGTGATTATCTAACCGTGACCAGTCATTGGATAGACGAAGACTGGACCATGCAAAAACGCATTATAGCATATAGAATAATTAATTCACGGCACACAGGTAAGTTTATTGCTAGCACTGTTTATGATGTTTGTAGATATTTTTGTTTTAGTGATAGAATAATGTCAATTTCCATGGATAACGCTAGTAGCAACACAACTGCAATAGGTATTTTAACTAGAAAACTTAATCCTGCTTTTACAAATATTTTCCATGTTAGATGTATATGCCATATTTATCATTTAATTGTTGGAGATGGTATGAGAATTTTAAACATAGAAATTGAAAAAGTTAAATTCGCTCTTAATTGGCTTTTTTATTCAAACCGTAGAAGTAGACTTAGAGAATATTATAAAAAATGTAACGAAAGTGGCCTTAGAGAAAGAAAGGTTCCTAAACCTTGTCCGACTAGGTGGAACTACATGTGTGAAAGCTTAGTAGTGGCGTACGAATATAGAAACCCAATAACCGCTACTTATAATTCTAGGGATTGTGAGGATGAAGATAATGATATGCTAACTAATCAAGATTGGAATAACGTTAAGATTCTTTTAGATTTTTTAGAACATTTTAGTGTGGCTACAACTGCTTTATCTGGCGAATATTATCCTACAATTTCAAACTGTTTAGTATATATTGCCGCACTTGCTAATTTATTTGCTGATTTTAACGAGGGAGGGGAAATTTATGAAAATGCAATATTTGAAATGAAAAAGAAATTTAAAAAATATTTTTTTCCAATCCCTCCTATTTTTGGTGTGGCTGCTTTGTTAAACCCTACTATGAAAGCAGGAGGTCCTAACTTTTGGTATACTAGTATTTATCAATGTTTAGATCTTTCACCAGAAGAAATGGCTACACTATCTGATGCGAAAGCATCAATTACAGTGAATGCTCAAACTGTTTATAATGCTTATAAACAGGCCTTAGAGCATGCTAGGCCTAATATTCCAACTCCTACTTCGTCCACGTCACAATCGTCTAAAAGAGTTGCTGGCTTAACAGCTCTTAAATCGTGGACGGAGTTCAGGGGTACTCAAGGTGAGAATTTAGATGATATTTCCCATCTAAATGAACTTCAAGTTTATTTGTCGCAGGGGCTAGAGAATGATAATCCAGACGGATCTTTCGACCTTTTGGATTGGTGGAAGACAAGGGAAAAGCATTTTCCCGTTCTTGCAAGGATGGCTCGGGATGTTCTGTCCATTCAAGCGTCAACTGTTGCATCGGAGAGCGTATTAGTCAAGCCAGACTACAAATAGGAGATCATAGAGCGTCGATGCGGGACAGCTTGGAAAAATTAGTGCTCTTCCGAGATTGGATCCGCTCTGAAAGAAGAAACTTTGGGCTAGCTGAATCTCAACCCGAAATAGATGAGTGATATGAAGAAATGCTAGCAGAAATTGCTCAAGAATCATCTTCACCCGGAAGTGGTGATGAACAAGCTTCATTTCCACCACCGCCAACACAACCACCTCCAAACCTTGAAGGTTTTATGAGATTTGTTAGAAATAAAACATAAATTATGATGTAACTTGTACATTGGCATGTCTTCTTTTAGTTTTTTTTTCCTTTTAATGGTGGTATTAGTACCATGTTGTGTTCATTCCATTGGGGGAAGGAAGACTAAGAAAGATATGCCATTTTGGTCAATAAATATGCTTTTATCATATACTTGAATATATTTGTCTCAATATTTCTTTGTCTTTACTTCTATATCAATCCTTGAATATAAAATATTTATATAACATATAATATATAACATACAACACATAATACTATTAATACTAACTACTACACAATATACATTATTTATATACAATATATACTACTTTACTACAACATATACTACTTATATACAAAATATACACTACTTATTTTGAATATATACTAATTTCCAAACACAATATATGCTATAGTAACAACATAGTACACCATATAAAAATATATTCTACAATATACTAATCACTACTATACAAGATATTTAATTTAAACAAAAAAAAAAAAAAGGTTGGAACCGCCGGGAACCGCCTGGAACCGCCAGACCCGCGGTTCCGGTTCCGGCTCCGAAACCGCCAGAACCGGAACCGCCAGAACCAGGAACCGCCAGAACCGGGAACCGCCAGAACCGGAACCGTTTACCCAAATAGACCCAGAACCGGAACCGGATAGAGCCTTTGTTAAGAGCAATAGCGCTGAAAGGAATTGCCAAAGATCATGCGAAATGGTCTCCTGCAGCGACTGTGACTTTGATGTATGAACCAGAGATCTACATCAATGAAGGCATGATGGAGACCTAACTCTCGAGGAGAAAAGATAATTAGTAGAGAGTAGTCCCACGAAAGTCTGACATTGACCCTGAAAACAAATAGGTTTGTTGAACTTCATACTGTATAGTATGTTTCATCACTATAAGATGTTATACTGCTATGCCTAAACTTTTTCCACTGAGCTGTTGAATACTGTCAGTGGTTCCTATAACTTTTTTTATGAACAATATGTCATGCTTTATTTGGCGAGGAATACGAATGAAACACTCCCTCTATCCCAGTTAGCCTCGGCTTGTATTGAGATCTTTTGTCATGTTCAGAGTCTACCATTCTTTATTGAATCAGCTGTTACAGCTATGCTTAATTGGCTACGGTGGATTCAAGCCTACGTAGTCGCATCACTTGCCACTAAAAACTTTCGGGGGCATAAGAGTTTCTTCCCGAAGTTTATTCAGATTGTGTTATCCTGATTCTCTTTCTTTTGAGAGTTAAGCATTTATTTTGCATTTTCATCTTATGCAGGTTATTGTGGTTGCATGTGGCATATGCTTTCGATGAGGAGGTGCTCAAGAAAGCTGAATCCATGGGAAAACGGGGCTCATAGAGATACATGCCAGGGACGATAGTTTTATTTCACTGATGAGTCGACTAGTGCAATTAAAGCTTCACAATCGGTATTCAATGTAGTAGAAGCGCTGAAGCAGAAGCTGGATGCAGTACCCTGTCAGAGGACATGACACCGTGGAAGCAGATGATCAGTTTAGAGAGTTGGGGGCACATATGCTCGGGTAAAACTTCATTGGCTAGTTTGAACTTCCCTTGTTAAAACTGTCATTGTTGATTTATTTCTTGTAATCACAAGTCCTCTTTGAACTACTTAGCCATTTTTCCTTTAGGACTTGCCTTGACTGGTGGTGGAAATGTAGGAGACTGTTTCTGTTTATTGAAAGTTTATGTTTTTTCCATCATCTTGTACTGATACTGAAATTTGTTGTATTTCATCTCTCAATGAATCATCCATCCCATTCCCCAGCTATGTAATGACTACATGTGCTTGCTATGACGCGCTATGATTATCTGCTGAGACTTAAAATTGTTTGTCCACGAATCCTATGAGACAACAATTTTATGTTTTCGTCGTGCACATTAAAGTAAGATCATCACGGTGTTATGCAGTTTATCTGTTAAGCTCTTATTATCTGGAGTAAAATCTGTGACAATTTAGGCGTTGCTTGGCCTATAATTTAGTTATGCAGGGATTATAATACGAAGATTTTCAATGCATTGGATAAAAAAGTAGGAATTATATGTATCACTAATTCTAAGGACTTTTGTCTTTAGATACTCTCATGCAGATGTTACTAATGCATGTATTCTTTCAGTTTCTGTGTCGTACATAAAATTCCATATAAGTCAGACCACCTTTAATAATACCTCTTTTGGTTTTCGGTATAAATTAAACTCAGATACAAAACATTGTATAAGAAATTGGATTTGTTTGATACAAATTTTTTATGTATGTTCGTCCATATCAGCAATATTCTTTTACGTTCTTTTGCGCCATGTGTCGTGATTTCGTTGCACTTGGTTTTTGTTGATAGCGTAATTGTTTTTTTTTTCTCTTTCTTGAATTAAACCCAAGATTAATCAGATGATTAATGTTAGCTTTTGTAGAGAAGAAAAAGCAGCAAAATGTGAAGAAATCAACCATTCTTGTCCCTGAATTAAACCCATGGAATGAATAACGTGTTAATTTACTCTTTGTTTTCAGCAAGTTTCCATGGCTTCAATATGACTTTGAAGTCTTTGTGCATCAAATCACCCGTAATGCCAAATTAATTGCTTCAGTAGATATGCAAATATAGAACTGAGTCATTAATAAACTAATTGAAAATCAGATTAACTAGATTTTGCAAACAAAATGTAAATGAAGTAATGACTACTTTTCTGTTCAAACTCCTAATGGTAGTGGTTAATAAGTTTAATTTTAACATGACCATTGGATCATTGCAGTTTGGACAATATTTGGGTGAAGTTGATATTAGGACTAAAAGAGTATTTAAAACTTGAAACTGAAAAGTATTTGGAAATAAAAATTGTGCTAGATATGAATTTCACTTGGACAAAAAGTTGATGTGTTTTTCCCACTTGAAGTATTTATCAAAAAACTGTTTTTCAACTTCGGATTATTTATTTCAAGTTGAAGTCACAAATAGTTTAATACACATTGATTTGCAAATAAGTACGAATTAATTTAAACACACGAGGTTCTCGTCGGCAGTTTAGTAAAACTTCAACATTTGTTTATATCTGAAACCAATCTGCTAAATTCACTTTAATAAACATTGCAGGAATATGACTTATATATCGACAATGTAATATTTTTACGTTATTGTATTTAACATATTATAATATATAATAGCTATATATCCTTATTTTTTTATTTGATCTAACAGTGTAAAAATTTATTTACATTATCAATGTATAAAAGTTAAATTCGTAGAAGCAATAAAAGTGCTTTGTACTTGTCCACAATATTATTATATATGTTCATCTAGGTCAAAATTAAATAGCTTTGACATTTTCTAAATGTCAGCAAAATTTGAAAGGTTCAAAAATTAGTGAGTGATTAAGAAAAGAAACAGTGGCTTAATTTGGTCGCTTGCCTTAGTATTTGCGTACAAAACTCTCCTTAATTAGAAAAGCCACAAGCCTTTGAGTTTTATCTCATTTTATTTGGTGATATTTGGTTTGAGATCACTCACCAACCATGCCAATATTAGTTACATCTTCTCTTGACTATGCACATAATTTATATTAATAATCCAAAATATTAAGAAAACCAAACATAGGACAAAAGGAAAAAAACATGTCATTTCTACAATAATCCTACGTTAACTTCCTTTGTTCTCTACTATATAAAGTGACAAGTCTTAACCATATTTTGTACTCTTCATCTTCACTACTCACTAAGATTTTATCAAAACAAAAAAATAGCAAAGATCAATTAATGGCTTCTATTAATTGTTTTCACTTAAAAATTCTGATATTGGAATTCTTGGTTTTGGTATTTTTTAGCATTTGTTTTAGCAATTTGCAAGGAATTAGTGATTCACATTTGAGTCTTGATTATTACAAGAAAACATGTCCTTCTGTTGAAGGAATTGTGAGGAAAGAAATGGAATGTGCTTGTCTTTCTGATCCTCGTAATGCTGCTTTGATTTTGAGATTACATTTCCATGATTGCTTTGTTCAGGTAATAAAAATTCTTAATTTAGCTATTCAAAATGTTTCATTTCTTTAGCGTTATAATTGTAAAATTATGTGAGCGTCTCATCTAAAAGGGTAAATTTTTCGAAAGAATAATTTTATTATGTTCAACATGCTCCCTCTCGGGTGAGATTGTTTTTTTTTTTCATGAATCAAACACGAGTTGATTTACAAAACTAGCCACTTTTGTGCCCTTGTATTTAGAAACTGGCCACCTTTTCAAAATTAGACCAATGGTGTAAGGCACGAGTAGCTACTTGGTCTGAAGTTAAATATTCAAACCACAGGCCTAGTTTTTGAAAACATGGTCAAATTTAGTTAAGTAGCACGGGTGACTATTTTTCGGACTGGTAATTAAAAAATAGTTAGCGTTTGTGAAGTCATTGAAAAATACCCATTATTTTATTGAAACACAGAAACTTCCAGCATAATATACGGAATTATAGAGCGCATGCATATAAACTTCCAGCATATTACGTTGGAACTCCAACACACTGAAAGTTCCAGCATAATATGCAGGATTATGGAGCTCCTACATATAAACTTCCAGCATATTATGATGGAACTCCAATACATTATAAAATTTCAATATATTATGGTGGAAGCTCATATGTAAAAAATTCGAACTCCAGCATATTATACCGAAATATTTCCACATTTTTAAGAGTGTTTGTGTTCAGATTTTATATTTACATAAAAAGTGGCTAAATTTCGATTACTTTTGAAATTGTGGCTATTTATCAATCATTAGTTGTAAATATGGCTATTTCTGGATTTTCCCCTCAAATTTTAAATAATAACCACAAAAGTGGTCAACTGGTGTACAGTCGCGTCAAATACATGAAAATATTTTTTATTTTATTTTATGGGGGCGGTAAGATTTGAACCTTTAAACTCTTGATTGTTATTTTAAAATATTGATTTACGTGACTATTTTATCTAAAAGCTTTTAAAAAAACTGTTGAAAGAGGTTGAAATTTTATGTTACAGGGCTGCGACGGCTCCGTGTTATTGGATGATACAGTAACATTAAAAGGAGAAAAGAATGCTCCCAACAACAAGAATGCATTGAAAGGATTCAGAATTATTGATAGAATTAAAAACAGGCTTGAATCAGAGTGCCCAGGAATTGTTTCTTGTGCTGATATTCTAACTATTGCAGCTAGAGATGCAGTTCTTTTGGTATATATTCTTGGAATGCTTTAGTTTAGAATATTATTGTTTAGGTATCTGGGGTTATTATTTTAATTAACATCATAGGATAAGTTAAGTAGTGGTAATAATTAATTAATTAATGAAGTTTTTAATTAATTTGGTCGCAGGTTGGTGGACCTTATTGGGATGTTCCAGTAGGTAGAAAAGATTCAAAAAATGCAGCATATGAATTGACTGATACAAATCTTCCAACAGCTGATGAAGGACTTATTTCTATTATTTCTAAGTTTATTTCACAGGGACTTTCTGTTACTGATATGGTTGCTCTTTCTGGTAAGTACTTTTATAGTTTATATGATATCTTTTTTTTGATTTGTTCGAAAAAAAATAATATATTTTTATATATATAAAAACTCTTTACTTGAAATTTCTTATTTTACTCTTAGTTACATGCTTTTATAAGTAATAGTAATACCATAGAAATATCATAAAATGTTCACGACCATCCGAGACGAATGTAGAAACAAGATATTGGCTCACTAAAAGTCTTTTTCCACGGACATATCAGTGGGAAATCCGTGCGAAATTTAAATATTCTCACGAATAGTGATTTCTGTGCACTTGGTGGGGTCACATAGTGAAATTTTCCACGACAATATTGGGAAAAGTCAAAAAAAATAATAATTTAATTTTCTTAAATTTCCCACCATCTCCGTGGAAAGTATTAAAATTAATTTATCAATTTTTTAATTTACGCATGATAGTAGTGAAAAATATGCATAACCCAAAAATAAATATATGAACATTCCCACGAGATTTATCCGAACCCAATAACTTTGCTCAAACCTTACATATGTGTTAAAATTTTTACTAGAAGTATAAATAGTTAATAGATTTCGAACCTAATAAATAGAATGGGTTGTAGTACAATTTCAAACTCGAACCCATAATCTTCATACATATGTCAAATATCTTTTGTTCTTTATTAAAATCATGTGCTTAGTTAAATACAGAGGCGGAGCCAGGATTCAACCTTGTGGGTTTCAAATTTTAGAACGATTACTAATGATTGGGTTTTAAATTTAATATTGTACACATTTAATGAATTTTTTAGATGCAAATATACTGTTTGAGCAAAAATTAATATGTTTGACCAAACTAGTAGCACGATTTCTGCCTCCGCCCCTAATAAAATATTGTCATATAAATATAAAAGGGGAGCAGGAAGTCCTTTAAATAAGGATTTGCATGCCTTAATAAATTATCACAAAATTATTATTATTATCATTATTATTATTATTAAACTGTTACATTATTGGCAGGTGCACACACTATAGGAAAAGCAAGATGTGTAAACTTCAGAAATAGAATATATGGAGATTTCAGAATGACAACTTCAATAATAGATCCAATTTCTTCCTCATACCTCAGCAAATTAAAATCAGTTTGTCCTCCTATTGGAAATATTGGATCAGACAACAATGAAACATCAATGGACAATGTAACACCAAATTTATTTGACAATTCTTATTACCATGTTTTGCTTAAAGGAGAAGGACTCATAAATTCAGACCAAGAACTTTATTCCAGTTTTCTTGCAGTTCAAACAAAGAAAATTGTTGAAAAATATGCAGCAAATACTATTGCATTTTTTGAACAATTTGCTGAATCAATGGTGAAAATGGGAAATATTACAAATCCAGAGACTTATGTGAATGGTGAAGTTAGGAAGAGCTGCAGGTTCGTGAACACATAGAATGGTGATACTTTTGGATTTGGTTTGTTGGGAAAAAGAAAATGAGATGTTTAAGTTTTATGTAGAAACACAAAGAATATTGGGAATTTGGGATTCAATTTTAATTTCTATTTGATTTGTTTGTAATTTTCTCAAGCAGAAAATTCTATGATATGATATTATATTGAGAATAGTTGAAGCTTTTGTTATAATAATGAAAATTCTAATGTGACGACTTTGTGGTTGAACTTAATGAATTTTTGAATTTCATCGGTGAAATTTAAAATTTCACGACAATGATTATTTTTCCAATTACATCGTTGAAAAGTGGTTATGTATGAATTTATCAAAAAGAAAGCTTATGGGCCTGAGTAAGAATGGACACTGGGTCTAACTCAACCCTAAAAGCTACCTTGTGAGTTCAGGATTGCCCAATACCATATAAGGAGATCAAGATACCCATAACCCACCGATGTGGGACACAACTCAACACCCCCCTCACGCCCAAGCCTGCAACTGGAGCGTGGAGAATATAAATGGGGCTCCAACATCGGTAACAATAATTAGGATGGGCCTGACTCTGATACCGTGATAAGAATGGACCTTGAGCCTAACTCAACACCAAAAGCTAGCTTGTGAGATGCGGAGCGCCCAGACCATATAAGGAGATCAAGATAACGATAACCCACCGATGTGAGACACAACTCAACACCTCCCTCAAGCCTAGGCCTGCAACTGGAGCGCATACAATATAAATGGGGCGCAACATTGTTAACAATAATTGGGATGGGCTTCGCTCTGATACCGTGATAAGAATGGACCTTGGGCCTAACTCAACCCCAGAAGCTAGCTTGTGAGCTGCGGATTGCCCAAGACCATATAAGGAAACCAAGATACCAATAACCCACCGATGTGAGACACAAGGTACGACCACTCAAAATTAACGGTATTTAACCCTTATCTGATTCGATCAACAAGGCCACGTCCCATCCGCCATAATGAAGGTGAAACCCCAATGTGGTCACGACCACTTATTGACAGCTCACGAAGTTCACAGCTATAAATTTCAAGAGAGGGAACCCTAAAAAGTGGTTTCTTCTTCGCCACTATTCACGAGAGAGAGAAAAGACACAACGATACCCATATTATGGAAAAGGGGAACACCATTGTAAGGCTCTGAACCTCTTCATGGAGAGGCATACCAAATCAATACTATCAATAAAGACTTTTAATGTTTCTCCTCCTAACTATGAGTACTAACTTTTGCATCCTTCATTTGGTCCAATGGATTATTACGGTTTGCTATGATTTTTCCGTGATTTATTTATATTATTTTACACTCATAAGGTATATGATAACTTTTAAGAAAATAATTTGGCGTCGTCTGTGGGGATTTTCTAACAAAATCGCGTAGTTCTTCCTGGGACCAAAAGGAAAGAAACGTCGGAAAAAGAAAAAACAACCCAGCTCAAACAAGCCAAAGTGGCACATCAGATAAGGGGAACTCGGAGATCTCAAATCAAGATCCAAGTCCTCTGTCTCTCTGATCTCGGATAATGCAAACAAGAAAAATAAGCCCATCCTAAGGGAGGATCTCTGTAAGGCATCTGCCGTATCCCTAATACGGGCTCAAGCCAAAAACTGGCATGGAGATATCTCGAACCGAGAGTCGTCTCACGATAGCCTACATACCCCGATTGGGAAGACAATGCATAAGTTGCTCAATGTCTCGAATATAAACCGAGCTTCAAATCTCAATACCCATAACGTGGGACTCAGGCTAGCGCCTTCACCATTAAGTTCAACTACGGTTGAACCAAGACTCAGGCTATGTGCCTTCGCCATCAAAATATACAAAGTTCAACAACAGTTGAACTGGGTCTCAGGTTATGCGCCTTCGCTATTAAATCAAGGCTATGCGCCTTTGCCAGTAAGTTCAACTACGGTTGAACTAAGACTCAGGCTATGTGCCTTCGCCATCAAAATTGACAAAGTTCAACAACAGTGGAACTGAGACTCAGCCTATGCGCCTTCGCCATTAAATCAAGGCTATACGCCTTCGCTAATAAGTTCAACTACGGCTGAACCAAGGGCTATGCGTCTTCGCCATCAAAATTGACAAAGTTCAACAATGATTGAACTGGGACTCAAGCTATGCGCCTTCGCCATTAAGTTCAACTACGGTTGAACCAAGACTCAGGCTATGTGCCTTTGCCATTAAATCAAAGCTATGCACCTTTTCTAGTAAGTTCAACTACGGTTGAACTAAGATTCAGGATATGCGCCTTCGCCATCAATTGACAAAGTTCAAACAACAGTTGAATTAGGGCTCAGACTATGTGCCTTCACCAGTAAGTTCAACTACGATTGAACCAAGACTCGGGCTATGTGCCTTCACTATCAAAATTGATAAAGTTCAACAACAATTGAACTGGGACTCAGGCTATGCGCCTTCGCCATAAAATCAAGGCTATGCGCCTTCATGAGTAAGTTCAACTTCGGTTGAATCAAGACTCAGGCTATGCGCCTTCGCCATCAAAACTTACAAAGTTCAACAACAGTTGAACTGGGTCTCAGGTTATGCGCCTTCGCTATTAAGTCAAGGCTATGCGCCTTCGCTAGTAAGTTCAACTACGGTTGAACTAAGACTCAGGCTATGTGCCTTCGCCATAAAAATTGACAAAGTTCAACAGTAGTTGAACTGGAACTCAGGCTATGTGCCTTTGCCATTATATCAAGGCTATGCGCCTTCGCCAGTAAGTTCAACTACGGTTGAACCAAGACTCGGGCTATGCGCCTTCGCCGTCAAAATTGACAAAGTTCATAATAGTTGAACTAGGACTTAGGCTATGCGCTTTCGCCAATACGTTTAACTACGGTTGAACAAAGACTCAGGCTATGCGCCTCCGCTATCAAAATTAACAAATTTCAACAACAGTTGAAATGAGACTCAGTCTATGCGCCTTCACTAGTAAGTTCAAATACGGTTGAACCAAGACTCAGGCTATGTGCCTTCGCCATCAAAATTGAAAAAGTTCAACAACAGTTGAACCGGAACTCAGGCTGTGCGCATTCGCGATTAAATCAAGGCTATGCGCCTTCGTTAGTAAGTCCAACTAAGGTTAAACTAAGACTCAGGCTATGCGCCTTCGCCATCAAAATTGACAAAGTTCAACAATAGTTGAACTGGGATTCAGGCTATGCATCTTCGCCATTAAATCAAGGCTATGCACCTTCGCCAGTAAGTTAAACTATGGTTGAACCAAGACTCAGGCTATGCGCCTTCGCCATCGAATTGAAAAAGTTTTATAATAGTTGAACTGGAACTCAGGCTATGCGCCTTTTCCAGTAAGTTCAACTACGGTTGAACCAAGACTTAGGCTACGCGCCTCCACTATCATAATTAACAAAGTTCAACAATAGTTGAACTGGGACTCAGGCTATGCGCCTTTACCAGTAAGTTCAACTACGGTTGAACCAAGACACAGGCTATGCGCCTTCACCATCAAAATTGACAAAGTTCAACAACAGTTGAACTAGGACTCAGGATATGCGCCTTCGCCATTAAATCAAGTAGTCTATGCGCCTTCGTCAGTAAGTTCAACTACAGTTGAACCAAGACTCAGGCAATGCGCCATCAAAATTGAAAAAGTTCAACAACAGTTGAACTGGGACTCAGGCTATGTGCCTTCGCCATCAAAATTAACCAAGTTCAACAATAGTTGAACTGGGACTCAGGCTATGCGCCTTCGCTATTAAATTAAGGCTATGCACCCTCGCTAGTAAGTTTCATCTACGGTTGAACCAAGACTTAGGCTACGCGCTTTCGCCATCAAATCCAACAAGTTCTACCTCGCTCGAACCATAAGGCTATACGCCTTCGTCCTTAAATCAAACAAGTTCAACCACAGTTGAACCAGGACTCGGACTAAGCATCTTCATCATTGAACTAAGAAAAACCCAACCTCCAATGAATCGAGGCGCAGGTTAGGCACCCTCGCCATTCATGTATGTACTTCTAGCTGGAACTAAGATTAGGGCCACGTAAAGTCCGGCCCCGGTCAAACAACCAGGCCGCATTTTTCATCATCACGGCCGGTAGTTCGACCGCACCCAAACTGGGAGTAAGGCTAAGTGCCGCTATCGCCAAGCAACGGCTCCGACTCGCTCACCCAGAGTCGAAAAAGAAAAGTCGTCAACAATAAAAAACTAACTTGCCTACCAGAGTCAAACTCAAAGGCAAATCACCCCTTCGAATGCATGCAAAGAAAAAATCTAAGGGGGGGGGGGGGGGGAAGGGGAAGGTACATAAATAAATATGAAGCAAATAACGGAAAGGGAATTTCTAACATTTTTGGTTTTCTTTTGATTTTCAACTAAAAGTTTACAGCTAAATTATGCTAAGATATTGATTCTAAGTTGTATGCGATATAGAGAAAGGCACTAAGGTCGTGGCATGTACCTAGGTGGTCAACTAACGGCTAGAGATTCCTAATGCAAGAATGATGATTATGGGACTTATGCTATAACAGTTGCACTTTTGCACCCACTCTCACACCTCTCGATACAGAGAGTGATTTTGCGCAATTGACTCTCGAGAGACCAATTGAGTAGGCCAATTTGTCCAAGCAACTTAGGGTTCAAGTTGGGTAATTACTCTCTCGAGGTTTAACACTAATTGGGACAACCATTCTCATGGGTCCATCCCAATTCCTTGTTGGAATTAATCTTGGGGTAATAGACTCATTTTCTCAAGAAGAGTCAAGACCCACTAAGCTAGACTTAGTGTTTACAACCACCAAATCCTGATGAAAATATAAGATTAACCTAAATAACAAATACCCAACATCATTCATGCACTAAACAATCACACCCATTAATTACCCACACTAGGGTTGAGCCACAACCCTAGCTAATGAGTTTAGCTAGACATAATAGAAACAGAAATTGATGAAATAGAAAATAAAATTGACCTATTAATTAACTATGATGTTAATATACTCAAATCCACGTTAATACAAGATGAAATTGCCCAAAATAGGCTAAAACTTTGAAGTCACGAGCTCAGTTGCTATCTGATACAACAAACTTAACCTAAAAAAGTAAAATGTTCTATTTATACTACACAGGAAAAACCGGACAAAAATACCCATGAGGGTCTGGCGTGGACCGCGCACAAATGTCACGCGACCGTGGGGGGAACTTGGTATTCAATGCTCACTTCAGAAACTAGGGGATATAGACCGCACAAACATGCAGTGCGGCCGCGTTGGCTGAGATACGCGGACCGCGTAGAATTGGGGCGCGACCGCGTAGTAATACTTATCAAAAACCTTACTCTCTGATCATTACCCACACGGGCTGCATTGATTTGGTATGCGGCCGCGTGGGCTTTTGCCCTGAATTGTTGGGTCTGTGAACCTTCATTGATGCGGACCGCGTGAAAAGGGGCGCGGACCGCGCAACCTGAGATTGAATTTGCATAGTCTTTGAACTATCCTGCGCGGCCGCGTGGAAAAGCAGTGCGGACCGCTCAGGTTGACATTGAAATAACCTAGCCTCTCAAATCTCCTGTGCGGCATCGTGGAACAGCAGTACGGACCGCGCAGGTCAACTTGTTCCCCACTTCAGTTGTCTTTTGACACTTGGCAGATTTCGCTCCTTTTTGAGCAGATCTTTGATATTTGTCATCTTGTCGCTCAAACCTATTATCAAGCGCAACTTGTAAGTATTTTGGGACTAATTTATGGCAATTAATGCACAAAGCTTAGTTAAGAATGAGTATAAAACATGTAGAAATCAAAGTTATCAATTCTGCCAAACTCAAACCTTTGCTTGTCCTCAAATAAAATAAGACCTACCCCTCAAAGAAAAACGCCCAAGTAATTCATGTTTATCCTAAAGTAACCTCAGCAAGGATCAATTGGGACTAACAATTTCCCTCAATGCAAATGCATCATTAACACATTTAAACTTTTAAAACTTGTGGATCAAGTGTGACATAAGAGCATCAAGAGTTGACACATTTCATCAAGGAACCTTTCTTAATTACTTTGGTCATTGTGAAACCCAAACTCACACATCCTCAACTCTCCTAAGTCAACCTCACTTTTTAGAGTATTGCACACATACTGAGGTGGATGGATTCTCACTCAGCTCTTTCAAAGAAAAAAGTCATAAGTCTGGCTCTAAGTACCATATGCTTGCCCATTATGTTAGTATCCAGTAATGTAGACTTCCCTTAACTCAAGATCATGTAGGGCTTTTGAGGAATCATTTTGAAGGCTTTGGGTAAAGGTAGGACATATTTTTGTTCAAATGGGTTAATCTTCCCTTAAGCACTTCTTTTGATTCATTCTGGCACACTTTGTTGACTCAATTGAGTAATTCACTTCTTTAGAGGAGTTAGAGAGACACATTGTCACTCTTTCTTTTGCAATTTAAAACATTTCTCCTTTTTACCACTTTTCCACACCTTTTTTACTTTTTTGTTGTCCTTGGATTCATTTTTTGGTTCTTATTCACTTTTGTCTTTCTTTTTATCTTTTTCTCTTTTTCATTGCCTTCCTTTTCTTTTGCTTTTGTGCCTTTTTACCACATTTATGCCTTTCTTGTCTCCCCCCATTCAAACTTACACATTTTCCATTTACTAAAGGGAAGATTTGGGTGCCAAGAGAGGGTCTCATTAAGAACGGGTATAGGCTTGTAGTTTGGTTCATGAAAGAAAAAGGTTTAAGGCTCAAACGGGGTGAACTAGGGATAATTTCATTGGTAGTTTATGGAAATTGTTCAAAATTTGCATTTTTGATCAAGGTAAGCCTACAATCACGTGTCAAGTTGACTTCCACCTATGATTTCACCTCAATAAACATTCGGGGCAAGTTCTAGACCATAGGCTCGGTACTTGGGCTCACAATTCGAAGTCTCACCACACACTCAAAGATTGCTAAAGACGGATTCGAGGGCCCACAACGACCTTAGATATGATTCAAGCGCACAATGGCCCATAATGACCACATGATGATTGTTTGGTCAACACAATAGTCTCAAGGCCACAACTTTCACCATCCTACAACATAATGTAAATAGGATCAAAGGAAAAAGTACTAGGCCAAGTGAAGCTTTGCTTGAGGTACCCTTAACTACAAAAATTTGAAAAAAAAAAGAAACACCAAAAACGGACTCAACCCTTAAGAAAGTTGTCATGCCATCTATCATTGGGAAGAGCCACCCGGTTCTCACAACACTCTACCCTTTGAAAGAACCATGGCATTAAGAAAACCAAGGGCTTATTGCAAATGCCAAAATAAAAATAAAAAAGGCTACGAGCCTAACTTTGCAACTAAAACAAAAACTTTTAACGAAAATAGAAAACCAAAATGAAAACCGAATGAATATGTACAACTGGGGAGTAGAATATACAACTAGGGGAAATGAATATATACATAGAGTTGAAGAGCATCTAGAATGAACAGTTATATACAAGCCATCTACAACTACGAATGTGCTAACAGTAAAAGAATATATAAAATAATCTAGAGTATCAATCAAAATGGTAGGGCCAAACCCCCACGATTAAAAGCTAGCATTGTCCCCAATGCCAACTATCAAAATAAGCACCAAAATGAAAGAAATGATATAGTATGGCCCCTCAATCCTCATCCGTCACCCTGTGCTGGTCAGTGGCTCTCAAGTCTTCTGTACTAGTGGGGACCTCAGACTGGTCCTCAGCCTGCTACTGCTGTGCTGCTGGGACAGGTGCCTGCTCAAAAACTGGCTCATCAATAGGTGGAACACTGGAGGGACCCTCTTGTACCTGTGCTACGTCAATCACAACTCCCTTAGTGCTAGGGAGTTTCCTCTTCTGCCTCGGCCTCTACTCCTGCTCCTGTGGCTGCGTTGCTGCTAGCGCTACAGCCCAGTCCCCAAATAATAGGTCAATTGGAAGCTGATCTGCCATGAGCTTGTACACATCCTCTCGTACATTCTGCACTGACTCCTTGGAGGCCTTTGTTTTCCTCAACTTTATATGCTCATGAGCCAATTTGTTTAGTGCCTTGCTGTGATCTACAATTGCTTTGGTCAAGTTATCATGCTTCTCCATCATCTTCTCCTGGTTGGCCATGATCTGCTTCAGTGTTTCCTCAATGAAGGAAGGAATCTCGACAGTAACTGGTGCTCTCTATGTCTGGACTGCAGTGGTAAAGTTTGACTGGATGTCGTAGCTGACATCCAGTTGTTCAAACTGGAAAGGGAATTGGTGAGCTAGTTTGCGGTGAATCGGTGAGTCTTTGATGAAGGGACTACCGGGTCAGCTATAATAGCATGACCAGCTGCAGACGAAGTACCTGGAGGCAATGCCACATCAGTATCAGGGATGGTGGAAGGCTCACTGGGCTTCTCAATGACCGTTGGCTCCTCAGACTGGCCAGGTGCGGTGGAAGTAGATGCCACATTCTTCTTACCCCTCTTCGGAAAACCAAGGATGAACCTCCTCTTTTATTGCCAGCTTTTCTAAATATTGTGATTCATCCTCTTCTTCGAACCCCAGGAATTCATTCAACGATTTGCCATCAAACACAACTATCTTGTCCCTCACTTTTGTTGCTTTTGATTCTCGAACTATATGTTGAACATTTTAGTAGAACTACTACACCATATGCTCATTAGCCATCTCAACACGCTCTTTGAAGAAGCCCCAACCCTCTCTTGTGCGGAATTGTGCTTGCACATGAGGGTTGAGAGGGACAAGATCGGCATCTATGAATTGCCTCTCCGGAATTAGTTTTCTTTTGGGCCACCACTCCCGGAATTTGTGAAAAGCAACCTCACTAATAAACCTGTGTACCCATGCCTCTGATTGTATAATACGCTCTATCCCCCGACTTGTGGCTCATCGCCCTAAGCATACCCTCTATTCTCCCCTGATAATGAAGCTGTGGGAGAGGTGGAGTATTGCTCTTCTTTTCTTGCTACGGACTCATCAGACGAGTCCGGGATGACATTAACTAGTTTCTTGGAAGTGGCCACATCAACATGATCAGGAGAAGAGGAATCATGGAGCTGAAAAGATGTGGACATGTGGGTGGAGGCAGACACCGAGGTAATACTCCATGAAGGTGCGTACTCACTCCCCATGGAATGGGACGCAGCTCTGTCAGCTTCCCGAATGATCTTACGGGTTTTCTTTATCATTTCCCAGGTTTGGGGAGTGAGTTTTACAATCCGCTTTCTTTTCCCCCCTCGGGAGGAACCAGGTTGTTGTTCTTTGCCCACTCGTTTTTGAACCATTGTCTGCAAGGAATACATGTCTAACATTGTCAATTGAAGCACATGAGATGAAATAAATTTTTTAGTTGAATGCAAAAATTGCAAACACGGTGACACAGACAGAGGGGTGCGGACCGCACCTAAAGGCACGTGGTCTGTGCAGTTCACTGACAACCACACATATCTCTCTAAACTAATTGACACGGTCCACACTGATTTGGTCCATGGCCGCGTTGTTTCAATGTGGACCGCACCAAAATGGTATGCGATCCGCTCAGTTCAAGTTCTCAAAATGTTACTTCTCCGAACTTTTCTCACGCGGTCCGCACTGTTTTGGACCGCGACCACACTGAGCTTACGCGGACCGCACACAAATGACACACGGACCGCACTGAGAGGGTGCATCATCACACACCAAGAGTCACACGGACCGCGCAAAAATGCTGCGCGGTCGCGTAGGGCTAATTTAATTGAGCCGGGATTTTGTTCAATCAAGTCTTTTTTTTGTTCACGTTTTGGGTACTAAGTGTCCCTACTCAATTATTTAACACGATTTCATGCCCATGATTCATTAAAAACACACAAAAATCTAATTTAACAGTTAAATTAAGAAGAAGAAAAACGAAAATAAGATGTTATACTAGTAGAAAGCAATTAAAAGAAACAAATATTAGACTATGAATGAAATGAACAGTACCAGCGATGAATGGATTTCAACTATGTGAGCAAATGACGTTGATGCACAGTGAAAATTAGAGCTTAGGAGAAAATTTTGCGAAAAAGTTCAAATGAGGCCCAAGGCCTCTATTTATAGAAAAGCCCTAGGACCCAGTACCTGCCCACCAACGCGGCCACACAGAAAGGGACGCGGACCGATCTGGATTTTCCTTCATTTACATTAGCTACTCATTTCACGCGGACCGCACTGCTTTGGTGTGCGGCCGTGTGGCATACTTCAGAGACTTGATGATTTCATCTTTTCCCACGCGGACCACACTGCTCGCGTGGGCACTTGTCAGAGAGATGCCATTTTTGATCTTCCAGCGCGGACCTCACAATAACGTCATGCGGAACGCGCTGGGTCTTCTGAGCCTTATCATACGATTACTCAAGATATTGCAGCAGGAATGTCGTAGAACTTGGTCCTTTCTTTTTAACGAAATATTGTGACCCTTAAATTACAGATGGCAAAGTGCATTATTTTACCAAATTGCCTCCACCCCCGGGAGGAGCTATCGTGTCAGGAACATATTCGGTCGAATTTAATAGTTTTGGTTCAAATTTTATATTTGTATTAAAAATTTCATTGAATATGTACAAATTAATAATTTAGAACCTAGTAATATTAAACGATTAGAATTCCGAATCCATAAGCTTGAAATCCTTACTCCGCCTCTGCGGCCCGTACACCTATCCCTTCCCGACAGAGACGGAGGGATACGATAGATTGAGAGCATAGGCGGATCTAGAATTTAGATGTTGCGGGTGCCACATTACTTTGAACATAGACATGTTCTTATTTATACAGGCTAAGTACAATATATTTATACGGTCCAAATAGAATATTTTTGGCCTGCTTGATCAATTATGTGCTTCTACTCGAATTATTTGTCTTTCGATTTATATAAACAAATCAATTAAACAAAAAAAAATTGTACTAATTATGACGACTTGACGCAATAAGGGGTTTCGTTCTAATGGGAGAGAAGGTTTTTCGGGAGAATAAATATATCGTGGACTTTTTATGCTTTAAAATAAATTTCATATTGATAAAATTATCATCAATTTTTTTTAATATTTAGAACTTTAATATTGACTAAAAGTATAGTTATTAATTTTTTTTATTTGAATAGAAAGTCCTAAACTTTAAGTGCCAATAAACTTATTCAAATAAATTTCTTATTTAAACTATGTAACATAAATATAGCACCTTTTTGGTAATTTTCCTAATATTTGTATTAATTCTAAGAGAATATAAATTGATAATAATGATCATGAACTACCGTGATACTCCAACTAACAAATATGAAAGAATCCTTGATTAACTCAAATTACAATTAAAAAAGAAAAGAAACAGTGAAGTGTAGTATAGGTTATGTATACGGTAAAATCAAGTGCCCCCGATTTTGTGGGATCGAAGGCTCACATCGAGGAATAGAAGGCTCGCGTAAAAAAATATACTCACAGTGGACCTAGTTCGAGCCTGAGGAAAGGACACGAGACTCGAAGATCTAAGTGTTCGAGGAACGTCGGAGCCTTATATTACCAACCCCGAGATAATACCATTATGGATTTATAACAAAAATGAGTAAGATTTCTGCCACGTCCCTAAGATCGTGGCGTAAAAATCTGCATAGATTTGTACGAGTTAGTACTAATCCATACTAGGCGGTTAGACGGTTGTCCTAAAAAGATTCTTTATTGTAAATAGAAATGTACTTTGTTTAGGGGTTTCCATATTATATAAAGGGGTCCCCAATCATTTGTAGCTATCATCAATCATTAGCAAAGAATATATCTTTGACTTTCTGGTTCATATTTCATCAGCATCGCCTCTTTAATTGATTCTTATTATTTTGCTATCTTAATCAACCTCAAAGCCACCTAGCTCGAGGTCGAGACTGTCTTGCATACTGGTTTGATGTACTTACTTATTTTATTTATATGATACACTTTTTGGTTGTTAATTAGTATTGGACCAAATCACATATCTTTAAATCATAAATCAAATTTAATTGTTACTCATATTTTCGAGGTAAACAGTTTTGCGCCCACCGCGAGGCTAAAGATAATAGTGATTATTTCAGTACTGATTCTGATATAACACGTTATTTTCACACTTGTTCTTGTCAAGAATTTTTTTTCTCAGGATAAAACATGTCAAACTCGCAAAATGATGGTCTTTGGATTTCATGGGAAAACAACAATGCATGGGTCAGGGTACCACCGATAAACCCTGGAAAAGTGCCAAATGTGAATCTAGTTGATGCTATCTCACACATTGCTTTGAATGCGTATCTAAGCGCAGACCCCAGAGGAAGTGTACATAGGGAAGCCCGATCTGGGGGCCAAGAAACACAGGGTATAAGAGATGGGGGAGTCAGCCTCCAAGTAATATTCGAGATGCTACAAGCTCACCAAATCGATGTTGCTTAACTTCAAAGTCAAAATAAAACTCCAAGCAAGAAAACACTTGACGTAATAAGTTGGTGCCAGAGAGATCAAATGGTAATGGCTCGGGGAATGACCCCACAATTATGAGGATGCTCGAGGAACTCACTAAGAGGATCGAGTTCGAGGAGAAGAAGATTGAGGATAATGAAAAATAATTGGAGACTTATAACTTTTTTATTGATCAAATACATGGGCACCCCCGGCTTGAAAGGTTTGGATGCCAAAAAATTCATACAAAAATCATTCCCTCCGAGTGCGGATCTGAAGCCAATTCCTAAAAGGTTTCGCATGCCCAATATACCTAAATACAATGGGGCAACTGACCCTAACGAACATATTACCTCATACACTTGCGGGATTAATGGAAACAACATGAATGATGATGAGATAAAATCAGTATTATTGAAAGCATTTGGGGAAAATTTGTCAAATGGAGCCATGATTTGGTATCACAACTTGCCCCCAAAACTCTATCAATTTGTTTGCTATGTTCCCAGGCGCCTTCGTGAAAGTACATGCCGAGGCCATAAAGGTGGCGAGGAGGAAATTAGACATTTTAAAGATAAGATAGAGGAATGATGAGATGCTAAGGGAGTTTGTATCCCAATTTCAAATGGAGTGAATGAAATTACCACCGGTCTTGGATGAATGGATAGTTTAAGACTTTATGCAGGGTTTGAACAAGCGGAATTCGATTGCGTCTTCAAGTCTCGACAACTAAAACAAAATCTGATCGAGTATCTAGTTGTGACTTGGTCAGACGTACATAATAATTATTTATCATAGATTAGGGTCAAGGACGACCAGTTGGGAGCCCCCTCGGCTTCATTTCATCCAAATAGATTGGAAGCTAAGCCCTTGAGGGATACAGACAGGGAATCAAGATCAAACAAGGAACGGTATCAGCCGTATGTCGATCGGAGAAACAACTATTTGGGGCGTAACGCTCCTCAGAATGGTCAGACAAATAATCAAGGTCAAAGCTCTCGGGGACTCATGATTAAGAATGGTTTTGATAAACATACTGATCCCGCGGAAACACCTCGATTGTCAGAGTATAATTTAACTATAGAGAAGAATTAACAACACCATGTGGCCCAGGCCTATACAAATCGATCCTTCTTAAAGGAATCCAAACTTGATGTGTAAGTATCATGACACACATGGCCATAGAATCGAAGACTTCAGGCAGCTAAGGGAGGAAATAGCTCTGTTTTTCAATGAGGGTCATCTTCGAGAATTTCTTAGCGATCAAGCTAAGAACCACTTTAGGGAAAGAGATGCAAACAGAAAAAAATGAGAAGGAAGAATCCCAATATGTAATCCAGATGATCGTTGGCGGTGTCGATGTTCCACAAGGGACTGTATTCAAACGCACCAAGGTGTCGATCACTAGAGAAAAATGAATTCGGAGATATGTTCCCGAGGGCGCCGTATCATTCAATGACGAGGAAGCAAAAGGCATATCTCAACTGCACTATGACGCCCTGGAAATGTCTAATTTATTAAATAAGATTCAAGTTAAACGTGTTCTAGTAGATCCAAGTAGCTCACCAAATATAATCAGATTGAGGTTCGTAGAGCAGCTCGGCCTACAGGATCAAATTGTACCTACATACCGAGTCATGAATGGCTTCAACATGACAATCGAAACAACGAAAGGGGAGATAATCCTACCAGTGAACGTGGACAAAACCATCCAAGATACAAAATTACATGTCATCGAAGGCGACATGAGGTATAGTTCTCTTCTCGAGAGGCCATTGAGCCACAATATGAGGGTAGTACCTTCAACCCTTCATTAGATGATGAAATTCCTAACACGGGATGGTGTGAAAATGGTCTACGGAGAACATTACACTACAAAGGAAATGTTTGCAGTTGATGAAGTGATACCGAGTCTAGTTCCTTCAGCCTTGAAAAAATCAAGGGCCAAAGATAAGCAAGCGGCCAAATAGCAATCACAGATCCCAGTCCTGATCGAGCTGTAGGAACAGGTAATTGAAGAAGAAGAAGAAGAAAATTTCCTTACTCCTCGAACTTCCGTTGTTCCGGAAGAGTCAGATGCAACCAAGTCATCGGTCAAGGAACTGGAATGGGTCATACTATCGAGTACATGCCCTAAAAAATGGTATACCTGGGAATAGGATTTATCCCCGAACTAAGGAAAAAACTCATTCAATTTCTTATCGATAATATGGATTGTTTTGCTTTGTCCCATTTAGACATGATAGGGATCCCACCGGAAGTAACAACGAACTGGGTAACTATCGACCCTAGGTTCAAACTAGTAATGTAAATAAAAAGTCCCAGTCCGAGGTGAAGCATGCGTTCATAAAGGATAAGGTAACCAAACTTCTTAAAATAGGGTCTATTCAGGAGGTAAAATACCCCCAGTTGTTAGCCAACATGGTCGTAATTCCTAACTTAGAATGTGCATAGATTATAAAGATTTAAACAAGGCATGCCCAAAAGACTCTTTTCCACTGTCTAACATCGATCTCATGATCGATGCCACGACTGGAAACGAGATCCTTACCTTTCTCGATGCCTACTCCGGGTACAATCAGATTCAAATGAACCCGGGGGACCAGGAGAAGACCTCGTTTATCATTAAATTTGGAACTTACTGTTACAATGTAATTCCCTTCGGGCTAAAAAATGCTGGAGGTAAATATCAACATCTAGTTAACAAGATGATCGAGGAACAGATAGGTAAATTGATGGAAGTTTACATTGATGATATGTTGGTTAAGTATCTGCGCACAGAGGACCAATTAACTCATTTGCAGGAAACATTAAAAATCTTGAGGAAGTACAACATGAAGCTTAACCCGAAAAAATGTGCCTTCGGAGATGGCTTGGGCAAGTTCCTTGGCTTCATGGTACCTAATCAGGGAATCTATATCAACCCCAATAATATCAAGGCCATGTCTACGCTCCCTTTTTCAAAAGCGGAGAAATCGGGTTTACGACATTTTGGGTGGAATGACTCTTTTATCCCCTTTCGGGGAATTTGGGTTATGGATTTTGAGAGTCGCCACCTAATAATTATAGTGCATTAGGACACTTTTAGATAAAAGAAGAAGACTTGAAAGAAAACTAGAGTTCGGGTATGGGCTTGAGATTATCTCGAGGGGAAGGTGTTAGGCACCCTTCACGATCCACTAGTGTGGTTCCCGGCCGTGCTCAATTGTGACTTTAAGAAGAGTAGGAGTAAACAAGAAAAATTTGTACGTAGAAAACATAGCAAGTTGAAAATTTCGAAAGAAGAAAGACACAAGTTATTTTAAAAAGAGGAATTTTTGTTGAAAACATTAGTTTATGATAAAGCATTAATAAAGAAGAAAAAAAGGGTTCCTAAGGTTAAACATAATATGGATCACTTTGGTGAAATATCCAGCAATCATTCTCACACGAGATATTAACGCACCAGTCATCATATACATATTCTACCCTTCCCACCCCGCTAAGGTATTTAAACCCAATTAGTCTCGTTTACTTATTGAATGCTAGTACCCTCACCAACCTATTAAACTTGGGGTATTAGGACTTTTAATCCTAAAAAAGGGAAGAAATGGATGGGGGTTTTGCATGGAGTTTCAAAGGATAAAAGTCTAATTCGTCATTCAAAACAGATACCAAGTATGGGAAAGAACAATAAGACAAACCAAGGCTCAAAAAGACCCCATTAAACAAAAAACATATTGTTTAGCATGTCTTGCATGTACTGGTTTGGTCTTAAATTAAAATTAAGCGGAGGACGGATCAGTTTAACACATAGAATTACATAAAAGGTCTACATTAGGAAAATTGGATCCAATTGTTAGGATCTGGAGTATTTTACAAATTGTTAATTAAGGACCAACATAGACAGGTTTTGCAAGAAGCAGAAATTGCAAAAGTTCAAAAACGGTTATTGGAAAATTGCAGGAACTGTTTAAAGAAATATATAGCAGAGTTTCAGTAGTAAAATGTTCACGAAAAAAAGGGCTAGAGTTTGAAAGATGTTTGAAAGTAATCTCGTAAACAAAATTCAGACAAGATTTAGAAAACAATTTTTTAGCGACAGTATTTGCAGACAGATTTGGACGAATTATGTTGAAAATGTTGAAATGATTGTCAGATTACTGATTTTACAACTCAAGCGAGTTTTGAGATCCTATAGGAAGGGTATCTATTCTGATTCCTTTATTTACTCAATGCTATTTTAAACGTTTCAGGCAGGCGAGAGTTGTATTACCTATGATTTGCCTATTTTGCTTTTATGCAATTCTATAGGCATGACTTCTATATGCTTGAAATGCAGAAAAATGCAAGCCTATGGACATGATATCTAATTGAAAGTAGTAAAGGTCCTATAGGCATGATATCTGGGTGATTCAAATTAGTAAAAAGTCCTATAGGCATGAATTCTAAGCGATTCAAATTAGTAAAAGTCCTATAGGCATGATTTCTAAGTGATTCAAATTAGTAAAAGTCCTATAGGCATGATATCTACCCTTTAACATGCAAATAATTTAAAACCCCTCCCACACCCCTTACTACTATATTCCCCAAGGTTTATAACAAAGTTACTATTACATAGCCAAAATAAAATAAGATACATCATAGCCCACATCTAGGTCCAACTTGCCTAATGCAATCTAGATATCCAATACATGTGTTTTACCAAATCCGTGTTCCAGATTCCAAGGCCTTCTCTTAGAGTGTTTCAAAGTTCTAAGGAGCTTCAAGATCCCAGGCAATGCTTACACCCTAAAGAGTGAATGTTGTAACAGAGTAGTGCAATGTGTGGAATTACCAACCCTTAGGCATCGAAGTTCAGAGGGAGCTCTAGGGTCCCCAAGCATGGCTTACCAGAGGGGGGGGGGGGAGGGTAGAACTTAATAGCTAGGAGAAGGTGTAAAGTGAGAGAAGAACCTTAGCAGAAGGTGGTCATGCCCAGCCATGGCATAGACTGGCAGACCCCTAACCTCTTTCTCTTATTCAAACAAATAAGTGCAGACTCATATAGAGTCAAACTTAGTCTGAATGGTGATCAGGACACCAACATACCCAAATTAGGGCTCAACACATTGAGGGGAAAGGGAATGGAAAAACAATCGAGTAAAGACAAAAAAAGTCTAGTTCTGGATCACAGACAGCAATCCATAGTGCTACTCTAACCCAGGACAAAATTCACACAAAGGGGATAGATGGAGATGGATTAACATAACATAAGAGACATAGCATATTTGAAGGTAATTACGTAATGCAGGAAAGCATAAGTAAACACACAAAGAAAGGGGTAGAAGCAGAGAAGTTGAACAAGGATGCTATTAAGCATAGAAGATCATACCAGTTATAAATTTTAGAATAGCAGGATAGTAACAGCAAATAGACAACCAGGAACAGACTCAAGAAAAACTTCCCAAATGTTTGGGAGTTCGAGCAGTATGAAGTGGAGATGTAGAATGCTCAGTAGTAGTGCATAGAAGTAGAGAGTACTAATAGTAGTAGTAAAGATGAGAGATGAATTCTGACTTTTGGTTTGCAGTTAGAATTCGATGGTGAAGTAAAAAGAAGAGCACGTATTTATACTTGAAATCAGACATGCAAGCAAGGAAAGAAAATTAGTCGAGTATCAATTACGGTCAATCAACTAACAGAGATTCCATTAATTAAGGAATCCCAATTTGATCAGTAAAGGAAGTAAATATTTATGGAAAGGGGATCAGGTAACAACATGTGCATAGTATACAAATAAGGGTGAATACATATAAATTATTTAAGGAAAAGTTTTTTGAATCACACGGTTTGTGCAAATAAGGTAAGAAGACCAATTAACAAATAGTAAAATCAAAGGTCTGAGATTTTATACGAATGAACCCAATCTGAAAAGAGAAGGGTTTTATTTAGGTCGAGTCGTGGGCAAAAAAAAAGGAAAGAAATCAATCAGGCTGTATTCAGAAGAAATTTTGAACTAATTGAATATTTTAAAATACCCTTTTAGGGGGGAAATCATAGTATATAAAGAGCATACAAACATTTCAAACACAAATGGTGAGAATCGTATGTAAAACAGAGATGACTTTTCAGAAATTGAAATCAAACTAGTTCAGAGGTGAGAACATGCAAGTCACATACATGCAGTCTGAAAAACCCCCAAATTCTAGGGTTTTCGTCATTAGTCCAGTGTAGGGATGAAGACGGACAAATCAGACAAGAGAAAAACTAAGAAAAACATAAAGGAACTTAATTGTTTCGTGAAAACATGTTGTCGAAAAATACAACAAAGAAAAGTAGAAGGAAACATGATAGAAGAAACACACAGGAGTCAAAGTAGGAACAAACAAGAGTCACGGTAGGACAAATACAATAAGAACACCTCACCAAATCGCAGTAGAATAAGCAAAATCAAAGAAACCCTAAATCGGAGAAGACGAATAGTTTTGAAAGCAAACTTTTGAAAGAGATTTAAGAAAATCATTTTGAAAACCTTGAAACTAGCATAGATCTAGAGCAGATCTAAAGAAATATAGGAAAAACTCGAAAGGATAGGGTTTCAGAAGAATCCTAGAAGCGAGAAAGGCATGGAAAAGGGTCTGCTCTAAGCCAGGCGAGCTAGAGATAGGCTCATAGGACCAGGACATGCCGGAGATGGCCGAGAAACTTGAATTGGCGACGAACTGAGCAAAAACCTTCAAGGTCAGTCCTTGAATCCTCCAGTATCAGGCGTACAAGACCATGTGGAGGTTAGTACAGACCACCCAAGGCTCGAGGATGCCATGGATTCCGATGAAACATGGTGGAAGACGGTGGAGAGGGTTATGTTTTTGGAGGGGCTAGAGAGAATTTGAGACAAAGAGGGTTTGAGGGCGGCTGCTTGTAACAAATGAAGTAGGGTTTGGGGTGTTAGGAATTTTTAAAAGGGATGGGGTGATCGCGGCCGTTGATCAAAATGATCAATGACCTGGATTAAATAATGGCCGGGTGGGTTTAGAAATGGGTCTAGTAACTGGGTCATTTGACTGGGTTAATTGGGGTCAGAATTGGGGTCCAAATTGGTCTACAATTGAAAGCAATTTGAGGCCAAAATTGAAATAGCCATTTTGCCTTTTGAATTTATAAAAATAGTAAAGTATGTTAAAAAGAAAATGAAAAGCACAGGGTTAGTGATGAATATATAGGTATTAATAAATATATTAGTATTGATTTTGTAATTAAAATTGCTATTAAATCAAGAAATGGGCTAAAATTGCAATTTCATGCAATTTAATTTCGAAAATACCAAATGGACTCGTAAAATTATGCAAAAATCATGTAAATTATATTTTTATGCAAATGTTAGGATAAAATAAACTATTCTCTAAAATGGAAAGTTTTGAGGAATAATTATTGGAATTTGTGATGTAAAATAGGCCATAAATTAGTTTTAAGAATTCCTTAAAAATGCCAAAATCTTTTGGGATGCTCATATATGCATACATATGCTATTTTGAGTACAAAAAAATACATAGGGAAAAATTGGGTATAAACAGCTGGCCCTCTTTACCCGAGGAGGATGAAAGAGTTGTCGGGTAAAGACAAGATAGCCAATTTTGACTAGAGACGGCGATTGTAAAAAGAACTTTGACCGCGCTCTTGTTTCCGAGCTGACTACATATCCCTGGTTTTACAGGAATCATGCCATATGTTGTTCAGGAACCAATGTCCGGGATTAGAAAAAGAATGGACGTGAAGGTCTAATTTGAAAAAGGTTATGAAGTCGAACATGTTGCAGAGAACCGGAGTGGGAGCGCTTCTACTGAGATGGCCATTTGTTAGCCGGTGTACCTGTGAATGAGCAATGCAATGTATATTGTGAATAATTTAAACATGATGCAAGTTTTCGTTGGACCATGAATGTCGTCTTCGGATGGTTAGGATGACGTCCTCGGCCTATGATGTCTTGGGCCATAAAGAGCATAAAAGTAAAGATTCGCAGGCCATGAAATGGTGTTCTCGGGCTATGCGGATGGTGCCTCCGAACTATGATGCCTTTTAATAAGTTGGCGATCTTTCGGCCTATGATAAGGTGGAAATCTTTCAGCCGAATGAATGCAAAGTGTGGCGATCTTTCAGCCAGAGCGAGAATTTAAAATGCAAGTGGCGATATTTCAGCCGTTCGAAAGATAAAGTTGCAACATTTCAGCCATGCAGGATGGAGACAATGCTCAGTCTCGGAAGGCAGATAGGTAGCCTTATGCGATGCAGATGGAGACAAAGCTTAGTCTCGAAAGGCAGATAGGTAGCCTTATGTAGGATGAAGGTAGAGCTTAACCTCGGAAGGCAGATAAATAGCCTTATGTAGGGTGGAGGTACAACTTAATCTCAGAAAGCAGAAAATAGCCTTATACAAAAATGCAGATGGAGACAGAGCTTAGTCTCGAAAGGTAGATAAGTAGCCTTATGCAGGATGGTGGTAGGGCTTAACCTTGGAAGGTAGATAAGCAGCCTTATGCAAGGTGGAGGTAGAGCTTAACCTCGAAAGGCAGAAAATAACCTTATGTATAAATGCAGATGGAGACAAAGCTTGGCCTCGAAAGGCAGATAAGTAGCCTTATGCAGGATGGAGGTAGGGCTTAACCTCGGAAGGCAAAAAAGTAACCTTATGCAATGCTGATGGAGACAGATCTTTGTCTCGAAAGGCAAATAAGTAGCCTTATACAGAATGGAGGTAGTGCTTAACCTCAGAAGGCAGATAAGTAGCCTTATGCAGGGTAGAGGTAGAGCTTAACCTCAGAAGGCAGAAAATTGCCTTATGCAAAAATGCAGATAGAGACAAAGCTTAGTCTCGAAAGGAAGATAAATAGCTTATGCGAGGTGGATGTATAGCTTAACCTCGGAAGGTAGAGAATAGCCTTATGCAATGCAGATGGAGATAGAGCTTTGTCTCGAAAGACAAATAAATAGCCTTATGCAAAAAATGCAGAAAATGTAAAGAGTGAATGGTAATGAGATTTTCTTAGATGCCAACTGATTGTGATATTGTGGCTGCTGGGGGTGTTGGGGTGTAGATAGTGAACTTGTGAATGAGCGATCATCCTGAGACTTCCAATCCTGAAGAGTACGAGTGTGTGAATGTATTCAATAACTTGTGACCTGGATGGGCTGCATTCAAAGAAAAATCGTGAGTATTGTAGAGGGGGAAGGTTGGTTTCTATCCCCTGGCCCTTGACGTTACGCACCATTGGGGTAACGTTGCTAAACGACAGCGATGCGAATGATATTTATGCATGATGTTGTATAATGTAAGTATAAATTGGAAACGGTTTATTTTGGATGAACCAACAACTGCAACGTGGTTTATGGACACGACAACCTCGCTTGTTCCGAAATTTTGAGGGTCCTCCTCAAAATTCTAACCCAGTTTACTGGGCATGTGCTACTGACGGCCGTGCTGAATGACTGAATGTGGATTGGCTCCAGAATTTTGAGGGTCCTCCTTAAAATTCTGCCCCAGTTTATTGGGTCGGCGCTGATGAAGAGGCTGATAAATTGACTTCGGAATTTTGAGGGTCTTCCTCAATCTTCCCAGTTCCAATATCGGGGTAATGTGGAATTTTTATTAAAGTGTAACTGAACCCATAGGGCTATCTACGTATCCCCTCTTAAACAGAAATCAGGTAAGGCGTAGTTCAAATTACATGAAAGAAAAGCATATGATCAAATGTGGTATCTCTTATTGCGTCTGAGTTGATCGCCTTTGGCCAGACTTCTTCGTCCATTTTTGCGTGAATAAGGGCTTCTCCAATTAGAACCCGGTGAACTATGTACGGAACCTGCCAATTGGGAGAGAATTTCTCTTTGGCTTCATCTTGATGCGAAAATATTTTCTTTAATACCAGCTGTCCTGGTGTGAATTTCCTTAGTTTAACTCTTTTGTTGAAGGCAATGGACATTCTGTTATGATATAATTGACCGTGGCAAACTGCATTCACACTCTTTCTATCTATAAGGGCTAATTGCTCGTAGAGACTTTTGACCCATTCTGCGTCATCTAACTCTGCTTCTTGTATGACCCTTAAGGAGGGAATTTCTACTTTGGTGGGGATGACTTCCTCTGCACCATAGACCAACATGTAGGGAGTGGCCCCAGTTGATGTGCGGACCATGGTACAATAACCCAAGAAGGCGAACAACAATTTCTCGCGCCACTGCTTGTGCCTTTCAATCATTTTCCTTAGTATCCTCTTGATGTTCTTATTGGTTGCTTCTACAACTCCGTTCATCTGAGGTCTGTAAGCCGTAGAGTTCTTGTGTTTAATCTTGAATGTTTCACACATTGCTTTCATCAGGTCGCTGTTGAAATTAGAGTCGTTGTCGGTGATGATTGATTTCGGAATTTCGAACCGACAGACCATACGGTCGCAAACTAAATCTGCTACAACCTTCTTGGTTACTACTTTGTAGGATGCCGCTTCAACCCATTTGGTAAAGTAGTCAATTTCCACTAAGATGAACATGTGCCCATTTTACGCGGATGCTTCAATTGGTCCAATAACATCCATTCCCCAAGCGGCGAAAGTCCATGGTGATCTTGTCGCAGTAAGCTCGTTCGGAGGTACTTTTATCATATATGCATGTATCTGACAACGGTGGCATCATCGAACATACTAGATGCTGTCTATTTCCATAGTCATCCAAAAAATACCCTACTCCGAGTATCTTCTTTGCCAAAATGAAACCATTTATGTGCGGTCCGCAGGTCCCTGCGTACACTTCCTCCAATAATTTGGTTGCTTCTCTTGCCTTGACACATCTTAATTATCCCAGATCGAGATTCCTCCTATACACGATTCGTCCAATGTGAAAGAAGTTGTTGGATAACCTCCGGAGTGTGCGTTTCTGAGTAGCATTAGCAAGTTCTGGGTATTCTCCAGTTATCATGTATTCTCCAATATCATGGAACCAAGGCTTTCCGTTGGTTTCTTCCTCGACATGAGCACAATAAGATGGTTGTTCGTGAATCTTGACCTGGATAGGATCAAAGTTAATGTCTGGATGCTGGATCATAGACGATAAAGTGGCTAGGACATCAGCGAACTCATTCTGTATTCTTGGGATGTGCTGGAATTCCGTATTTCTGAATCTCTTCCTCAACTCTTGTATATGATGTAGGTATGGGAGTATCTTGGAATTCTTGGTTGCCCATTCTTCTCTAACCTGATGTATGAGTAGGTCCGAGTCTCCGATCACTAACAGTTCCTGAATGTTCATGTCAATCGCCAATTTGAGCCCCAAGATGCAGGCTTTGTACTCGGCCATGTTGTTGGTGCATGGGAACCTGAGCTTGGAGGATACCGGATAGTGTTGACCGGTTTCTGATACCAGGATTGCTCCTATACCGACTCATTTGAAATTTGCGGCTCCATCAAAAAACATCCTCCAACCATCATAGGATTCTGCACTGTCTTCTCCTATAAAAGCTACCTCTTCATCAGGAAAATATGTCTTTAGAGGTTCATATTCTCCTCCTACAGGATTCTCGGTGAGGTGATTAGCCAACGCTTGTCCTTTGACTGCCTTTTGGGTAACATAAACAATGTCAAACTCACTTAACAGTATTTGCCATTTGGAAAGCTTGCCTGTAGGCATGGGCTTCTGAAAGATATATTTGAATGGATCCATCCTGGATATGAGATAAGTGGTGTAAGCATAGAAATAGTGCCTATATTTCTGAGCTACCCATGTTAGAGCATAACAGGTGCGTTCTAATAAGGAATATCGAGCCTCGTACGGGGTAAACTTCTTGCTCAATTAGTAGATGGCTTGCTACTTTATTCCCGTCTCATCATGTTGTCCCAAAATACAACCAAATGCCCCATCCAACACTGCGAGATAAAGCAATAAGGTCTCTCTGGCTCGGGTGGAACCAAGACTGGCAGTGTTGACAAGTCTTCCTTGATTCTGTCGAAAGCCTTTTGACAATCCTCAGTCAATTTAATGGAGGCATCCTTCTTTAGCATCTTGAAGATGGGTTCACAAATAACTGTGGGTTGGGCTATGAACCGGCTGATATATAGTTGAGTCTTCCCAGGAAACTCATTACATCTTTCTTGGTCTTTGGCGGTGGCAACTCTTGAATGGCTCTGACCTTTGACGGATCCAATTCTATTCCCCGGCGACTCATAATGAAACCCAGTAATTTTCCTGCGGGAACCCTGAATGTACACTTGGGTGGATTTAGATTCAAGTTGTATCTCCTCAATATGTTGAAGAATTTACTCAAATATTCCATGGGATCTGCAGCTTTCTTGGATTTGATGATGATATCATCTACATACACCTCGATTTCTTTATGTATCATGTCATGAAAGATAGTGTTCATGGCTCTCATGTTGGTGGCACAAACATTTTTTAAACCGAATGACATCATTCTGTTCCCCATTGTGTGATTAACGTCGTTTTCTCTGCATCTTCTTCGTCCATCCATATATGATGGTATCCAGCAAAATAATCGATGAACGACTGCAACTCATGTTTGGTGTAGTTTTCAATCAATATGTGTATATTTGGCAAAGGGAAATCATTCTTGGGACTTGCCCGGTTGAGATCCCGGTAGTCGACACAGACTCTAACTTTCCCGTCCTTCTTTGGTACCGGCACGATGTTGGCTAACCATGTCGGATGTTCTACCACTCTGAGAACCCTGGTTTTGAATTGCTTGGTAACTTCTTCTTTGATTTTCAAACTCATGCCTGGCTTGAATTTTCTGAGCTTCTGTTTTACCGGTGGGCATGTAGGATTTGTTGGCAATTAGTGAGCGACGATGGATGTGTTGAGACCAGTCATGTCGTCGTAGGACCATGCAAATATGTCTTCATTCTCTTTTAAGAATTTGTGTACTCTTTCTTTTCTTGCGGTGACAAATATACGCTGATACGTGTTTCCTTGACATTTTTTGAGTCTCCCAGATTAACGACCTCAGTTTTGTCCAAATTGGACTAAGGCCTGTTCTCAAAATTCTCAACCTCCCTGACAACCTCTTCTGGTATTTCATCCTCTTCTGAATCTAGGTCCTTTTGTTGCATTGCCTCATTGCAAGTTATAGTCGTTGGTTCATCATCAAGATACGTAATAGTAATGCTGTGCAAAAGTAAAGTAAATGTAGAGAAAATAAAAAGAGCGAGACACAAAGATAAATTGGAAAATGCTTTCGTTTAAATTCATAACTGTTCGAAATATGCGATGCATATGCGTCATTTAGCCTTGCTACCCAGAACCTCTACGGGCACTGATGGTCTTGACTGACCAATTTGGTGAGGTTTTCTCCTCGATTTACAGCTTGAATGGAAGGGCCTTCCTGCCCTTCCTCCTCGAAGATAACACAACAATCCATACCATCCTCCAAAAACAGGTTCTTCATTGTGGCCAGTGCCTCGTCCTCCTATAATGTATGTATAACGTCGGCCGGCTGATAGGTCTGCTCTAGCTGAGGTATGGGGTGTTCCAATGGGTAGTAGGGACAACGCCATGGTGGTGACCAATGATTGAGCTCCTTCCAGGTGTACTCGTACCCAGGCCGAAGGTGGTTCCATGCCTTTTCAACTTGATAAGCTTGGTGATGCCTTGGAGATTTTGCCAAGTCCTTTTCCAAGCTCATACGCGCTCCAATTCAAAATTCTCTCGATCGTGTTATCCCACCATTTTTCTTTGTCTATGGCATTGACTCGCTCGATGTGATGGTATGTTTCTCCACCTATTCTCCTTTTGCCTCCAATCATCGGGATGGTTTGGCGACTGTATATAGGGTTTCTACCGTCGCCATGAATGATCACTTCCTGATGATTCCATTCAAATTTTACAGCTTGATGCAAAGTTGATGCCTGGCGTGGATCCAGGGTCATCCCGACAACAAATTATAGGATGTCGGCACGTCTATGACTTGGAAGTCAACATCGAGCCAGGTCGATCCCATCTGTAGGTGTAGGCTAATTTCTCTGATGGTAGATCTTTGAGACCCATCAAAAGCTTTGACACAGATAGCTCCGTCTTTGATCTCATGTAGTCCTTTTTCCAATGTCCTAAGAGTTATTAACGGACAAATGTTAAGGCTGGATCCCCCGTTGACTAAAATCCTGGTGATAAAATAATCCTCGCATTGCGCAGTGATGTGCAATGCCTTGTTGTGACTAAGCCCTTCTGGCAGTAGTTCATCCTTGTGAAAGGTGATCTTGTGGCTTTCCAACACCTGACCCACCATATTTGACATTTCACCTCCTATTATGTTGCTGGGGACATAAGCTTCGCTCAGTATTTTCATTAAGGCATTTTTATGCGCCTTAGAGCTTTGCAGAAGAGCCAGAATAGAAATCTATGCTGGCGTTTTATTCAATTGCTCAACGACTGAATACTCTTTAGCCTGTATCTTCCTCCAAAGGTCATCGGGTCCAGTTTTAATATCCCGCCCATAGGCTTTCTTGCTGGACACAGCTAAATGTTCCGGGGTGTATATCCTGCATGTCCTGGTCATGCCCTGTGCGACGATTTCTTCCCTAGTATATGTCTTTCCCTTCCTTCTAGCCTCAGGTGTGTAATCCCAAGGTATGATGTTTGACTTGAACGGGGTCACATTGGTCATGGAAATCGGAATTTGCATTCTAGGAGGTAACACAGTAACATCGAATGGCGCAAGTGCCTTTGGAATCCTTAACTCAACCTCAATCGGTTTTGGTGTCTTTGTAGAAGGTGCTTCAAACTTGAGCGGTACAGACACATTTACCATATATCCCTCAGAGGGCTGAATCTCGACAACAATGGGATTGAGGGTAACTGGTGGCTTCTTAGGCTCAACTCCTTCAGTTATCAAATCGATTTACACTTCGGGGTCCCAATCATCTTCAATCTCAATCATATGGATACATCCACCCTTGTGGTGAAGCAGAGGGTTTTTGCAGACATTAGGAGCGCTCTCTTTTGCTATAGTGACCTTGTTATCAATCAGATTCTAAATCTTGTCTTTCAACGAGCGATGCTCGTAGATGGTATGGCCTTTCATCCCGGAATGGTATGTGAAAGTCTTATTAGGGTTGATCCATTGAGAGGGATTTTATGGAGTTACGGTTGGGATAGAGGTAACGTAACTGGCTGCTTTGAGTTTTTATATAGTTGGTCGATTGGTTCGGCAATGGCAGTATATTATCTTAGAGGTTTACGGTTGAAATTTGTCCTGGGCCGAGGAAAGTTTTGGCGGGTAGGTGGTGACGGGTAGTGAGAAGGTTGGGAGTTTTATGCTTGGTATATAGGTGCGGGTTGGGAATATCTGGGTGAAATTGGTTGATATGTGGGTGGTGGAGGTGATTGGTAGGCAGGTTGTGGCATTTGGTATGTGAGTGAGGGTGCTTGGTAATTTATGGTAGGTTGATATGTGAGTGGAGTTGAGGGATAGGTCTGGTATTTTAAAGGGGAATTGTTCCTTTACGCAGCCATTACGAAATTTACATCCTTTTTCTTTGACGAGCCACCAGACTGTAAAGCCTTGTTGGTAGCTTACAATGCCTAGAGGTTAGTGACTATGCCGTTTTTGATGGCTTCTTCGATCCTTTCTCCCAACTTGATGATGCCGGTGAACTTTTGTCCCTCTATTAGTATCAGCCTTTCATAGTACTGCGGATCCTGAGCACGAACGAAGAACCTATTCATTTGTTCTTCCTCTAAGGCTGGCCTGATCATAGAGGTTTTCGACCTCCAACGAGTAGCGTACCAGCGAAAGGTCTCTGTGGGTTTCTTCTTTAGGTTCTGGATATAGAACACATCGGGTGTGTTATCACTGTTGAACCTAAATCGGTCCATAAAGTCAGACGCCATGTTCACCCAACTTGTCCACTTCTTTGCATCCTGGATGTTATACCATGATAAAGCATCGACCTTCAAACTCCTCATGAACAGCTTCATGCGGATTTTATCTTCCCTTCCGACTCTTACCAACTTATCACGATACATTCTCAAGTGGACCGTGGGATCACTTGTACCGTTGAACATCTCGAACTTTGGAGGTTTGTACCCCTCTGGGAGTTCAACTTCTGGCTGAACACAGAGATCTTCGTAATTCAACCTTTCAACACTTTTGCTACCTTCGAAACCTTGGACCCAGCTAGTCAATTTCTTGAGTTCAGCGGCCAAATTCTGAATGAGGGAACCCTTGTCGTCTGATTTGGGTGCACTTGTTATTGGCTGAGTGTAGTGGGGTATAATGTCCACAAAGATAGGAGTGTTATGGTCTTTTGCGGTATTTTGTTGTTCGGGAATGAGCAGTGGAGTGTTATGGCATGTGTTACAGGCTTGGGCATGGGTGGGTTGCATTAGAGGTTGTGGGATATCTTGTGGAGGTGCGGGGTTCAGGGTGTTAACATCAGGAGCGACAAGAGTGATTGACATTCTCCTGAGGTTCCGAACTTGGTCCAAGTCCTCTAGAAATCTTAGCAATGTTTGCTCCAGATGAGCAGAAGTTTCCTTGGTAATCGCAGCATTCTAAGAAGTTTCCTCAAGTTCCTTTCTAGTGCTTGCATCTCCCATTTTGCCTTTGTTCCTATTTTTAGTAGGACTTGGAGGAAGAGGAGGAGGCGGAGAACCCGTGGATCTTGTTTAGTATGATGATGGTTCCAAAATGCATGAACTAACCTTTGGGGAGGGGAATAAGAATAAAAGAAAACAAAAAGGTAAAAAGTTAGTGCGGATTCTGAAAAGTAATATTGTGGTATTTAAATATGTTGTGCAATAGTATAAGTCGTTTCCTAATTTGAGTTCCTCATTGTGCCCAAGGTAGGTCTAGAGACAAATTAAATTTGGATAATTTATAATGCTGAATGCCTCATTTTATTGATAAAAACAAGACGAGTCTTAAAATAACTGCATAATAAAAAATATCACTAATGGCCAGTGGCCTTATTACATTATGAAAGAAGGAAATAAAAGATCCTAACTACTTGGTCCCAGAAGGACCTTCCCCAGATTCGGTACTCTTGCCTCCCTCGTGTAGCTGCATCAGCTCGTGAATTCCTAACAATAGATAAGCTCGAGCCAGATGTCCGCCTGCACTCCTCTCAGCATTCTAGAAATCTTCCGTTCTTTTAAAAAACATTCCTTCTAACTGCACTATACCTCGCTCCAAATATCCCAAATGGTTGTTGGCATTGACAGCCATGTCTTTCCATTTGTTGATCAGCTTCTCGTGGGCTTCCTGTATTTCCCGATGTTCATTCTCACATTCTCGCATCCTCTTGCGCATCTGATTGTATTTGACCTATGCTTCAGCTTTCTCATCAATAATCTTATGCCCGTGGACAAATCCTGGATGACCCAAACCAATGTGATCATCTTCTAACCAACCCGTGTAGTGCGGTACACACCCAGCATGGTACCTGTCTGGTTCAATAGATTTCTTCCCTAAGACGAGCTTGCAGTGCCACATATGCTGAGCATGACACCTGTGTGGGCTATCATCATCTAGAAAGTCAACCCTGAAATGACTCATTTTCTCTACCCTGGGTTCTATTTGTTTCTTCCAACTTGCCTCATGGTCCGGAGGGGGACATAAGGCTGAGTTCCCCTCAGACCGATGCGTACGAGGATTGGTGTGTCTCGAGAACGGACAATGAACTCCCCTGTTGGGAACTACTCGAACATCCACTAAACTTGATCTTCCTTTAGATTTTCAAATAATTCCACCAATCCACTGGCGTTCTCTGGTTGGGCGAACATGTTGGGCATGAAATTCATCCGCTTTGGGTGATGAAAAGCGATATGGTCATCCCAATCCCTGTGGATGATGTCATGTATGTAGTCACCTTTCTGAAGGTGTTCTATAATCCATAGTTTAAGTAGTAGATTACAACCCTCGAAATGCGGAGCCCCTTGCTGACACTTTCCCAAGGCTCGATAGATTTCAGCGATGATCATGGGCACTATGCTGAAAGACTGCCCATCGATACCTTCTATTAAGGTCTTGGGCCATGGCTAGTCTTGTGTGGATCCTAGCCTTCTTCATGGGAAATATTATCATACCCAAGAAGTAAAACATGAACACAAAGACCCTTCTATGTATATGTCCAAAAGAAGTGAGGGCGAACTTGTCCATGTAGGTGCAATAGGACTTGCTATGGCCGAACCTTTCATACAGGAAGTCAAATGGTATGTAGGAATCTTTCAAACAAGTCAGATCAGGATTCTTCTTGAGTCCCATCATTTTAAGGAAGCCTCTACCTTTGCAATTTTCCGGCATAGGCAAACCCGGAGACTCCCAAGGGATACCAGCTAGACCCCATATCTCTTCCTATAAAGGAGTCATTTCCAAATTTTCGAAGAGAAACGCCAATCGATCACCATCCCAAAACAAAGTGGCAACCTCTATGATCTTGTTGTTAGGCTGGATTTCCATAAGTGAGGGCAAGTTCCCTAAGTACTTGCAGACGAGGGTTTGATCGCTGGCATGAAGAACTTCCACCAACCTAGCAACCTTGGGTGAATGTTGTATACCATACCGAATCTGGGGACTTCGTGCCTCATTTTCTGCAAAATAAAGTGTTAGGCCCTTAACCCCACTAGACTCGACTATTTAATTCAATAATTAGCAAAAGGTACTTAATTCTACAAATAAATGCACATAACATGGAGGTGTCCGTTTGGGTTTTCGAGGAAACCCGGTGGACTTTGGTTTAGGCTATCTTAAGGAGTCATTACGCGGACAACATAACTGACTCGACTAGGGATGACCATGATGCATGAACATTTTAAATGAATACGGTTTCTACTTTGAGTACTAGACAAGGTACCCTTGAGCGGACAACTTAAGAGGGAAAGGCGCGGAACCGTCGACTACACCGTTGATCGACTGGTTTTACTGGAAATATGCCTTTGCCACATTTAGGGGGTTATAATATTGGAAGAGCGTGCGTTGCTATAGGATTTGTTTTGGCACGAGTGAAATATGATGTTGCAGTTACAATAGTGAAGCAAATTGCATGTATTTCACATTCATATAGATTACAATAAATGCTCGGAATTGAAATAATAATAAGGTAGTAAAAGAAAGAAAAAAGGAATGAAAAACATGAAGAGACAAGTTAGTATTCATGACGAAATAATAAAATATAGAAAGTAAATGCAATTAAGGAAGTCACAAAAGCACGTAATGGTAAAAGACTTAAAGAATTCCCCAGCAGAGTCACCATGTTGTTGACGACCCCTTTTTCAAAAGCAGAGAAATTGCGTTTACATCATAATGGGTGGAATGACTCTTTTATCCCCTTTCGGGGAATTTGGGTTATGGATTTTGGAGAGTCGCCACCTAATGATTATAGTGCATTAGGATACTTTTAGAGAAAAGAAGAAGATTTGAAAGAAAACCAGAGTTTGGGTAAGGGCTTGAGATTGTCTCGAGGGAAAGGTGTTAGGCACCCCTCAAGATCCACTAGTGTGGTTCCCGGCAGTACTCAATTGTGAATTTAAGAAGAGTAGGAGTAAACAAGCAAAGTTTGAACATAGGATACATGGCAAGTTGAAAATTTCGAAAGAAGAAAGACACAAGTTATTTTGAAAAGAGGAATTTTGGTTGAAAACATTAGTCTAAGATAAAGCATTAATAAAGGAGCAAAAAGGGGGTCCTAGGGTTAAACATAATATTTATCACTTTGGTGCAATATCTAGCAATCATTCTCATAATAGAGATTAACGCAGCAGTGATCATATCCATATTCTACCCTTCCCTCCCCGTTAAGGTATTTAAACATGATTAGTCTCTTTTTAGTTATTGCATGCTAGTACCTGCCCAAACCTATTAATCTTGAGGTATTAGGGCTTCTAATCCTAAGAAAAGGAAGAAAGGGATGTGGGTTTTGCATGGAATTCCAAAGGATAAAAGTCTAATTCATCATTCAAAACAGATACCAAGTAGGGGAAAGAATAATAAGACAAACCAAGAGTCAAAGAGACCCCTTTAAACAGACAACATATTGTTTAGCATGTCCTGCATATACTGGTTTGGTCTTAAATTAAAATTAAGCGGCGGACGGGTCAGTTTAACACATAGAATTACATAAAAGGATTACATTAGGAAAATTGGATCCAATTGTTAGGATCTGGAGTATTTTACCAATTGTTAATTAAGGACCAACATAGACAGGTTTTGCAAGAAGCAGAAATTGCAAAATTCCAAAAAAGGTTTTTGGAAAATTGCAGGAACTGTTTAAAAAAATATACATAAGAGTTTCAGTAGTAAAGTGTTCACGAAAAAAGGGCTAGGGTTTGAAAGTTTTTTGAAAGTAACCTCGTTAACAAAATTCAGACAGAGTTGGAAAACATCTTTTTAGCGACAGAATTACTAGTTCTTAGAGTTGCAGAAAGATTTGGACGAATTACGTAGAAAACATTGAAAATATTGCCAGATTACCGATTATATGACTTAAGCGAGTTTTGATATCCTATAGGCAGGGTATCTATTCTGATTCCTTTATTTTTTCAATTCTATTTTAAACGTTTCAGGCAGGCGAGAGTTGTATTACCTATGATTTGCCAATTTTTTTATGTATTTCTATATGCATGACTTCTATATGATTGAAATGCAGCAAAATGCAAGCCTATGGACATGATATCTAATTACAAGTAGTAAAAGTCCTATAGGAATGATATCTAGGTGATTCAAATTAGTAAAAAGTCCTATAGGCATAAATTCTAAGTGATTCAAATTAGTAAAAGTCCTATAGGCATGATTTCTAAGTGATTCAAAGTAATAAAAGTCCAATAGGTATGATATCTACCCTTTAACATGCAAATAATTAAAAACCCATCCCATACCCTTTACTACTATATTCCCCAAATTTTATTACAAAGTTACTATTACAGAGCCAAAATTAAATAAGATACATCATAGACCACAACTAGGTCCAAAGTGCAATCTTGATATCCAATACATGTGTTTTACCAAATTCGAGTTCCAGATTCCAAGGACTTCTCTTAGAGTGTTTCAAAGTTCTAAGGAGCTTCAGGAGCCCATGCAATGCTTACACCCTAAAGAGTGAATGTTGTAACAGAGTAGTGTAATGTGTGGAATTACCAGCCCATAGGCATCCATGTTCAGAGGGAGCTCAAGGGTCCCTAAGTATGGCTTACTAGAGGGGGGTAGAAATTAAGAGGTAGGAGCAGGTTTAAAGTGAGAGAAGAACCTTAGCAGGAGGTGGTCATACCCATCCATGGCATAGACTGCCACACCCCTAACCTCTTTCTCAGATTCAAACAAATAAGAGCAAACTCTTATTGAGTCAAACTTAGGTCTGAATGATGATCAAGACACCAACAGACCCAAATTAGGGCTCAAAACATTTAGGGGAAAGGGAATGGGAAAGCAATCGAGTAAAGACAAAAAAAAAGTGTAGTTCTGTATCACAGACAGCAATCCATAGTGCTGCTTTGACCCATGACAAAATTCACACAAAAGGGATAGAGGGAGATGGATTAACATAACATAAGAGACATAGCATGTTTGAAGGTAATTAAATAATGCAGGAAAACATAAGTAAACAAACAAAGAAAGGGGTAGAAGCATAGAAGTTGAATAAGGATGCTATTAAACATAGAAGAACATACCAGTTATAAATTTTAGAATAGCAGGATAGTAACAGAAAACAGACAGCCAGGAACAACAGGATCATACTCAAGAAAAACATCCTTAGTGTTTGGGAGTTCGAGCAGTAGGAAGTGCAGATGTAGAATGCTCAGTTGAATGCTAGCAAGCCTTAGATGAATTGAAGCGATATTTATCAAGCCCACCATTGATTCACACCTCGAAGGAAAATAAAAGCTCTACTTAGCGATAAGTGGGGTACTATTTCGAGAAGATCAAGGTACAAAATTCCTTGTTTATTATGTAAGTCAAACTCTAGGAGATGCTGAAACTAGATACCCTCACTTAGAAAAATTAACACTTGCATTAATAAGCGCATTTCGAAAGTTAAAGCCATAGTTCCAGTGTTGCCCAATATGTTTGTTAACTACTTATCCCCTTTGAAATGTTTTGAATAAGCCCGAGCTATCGAGCCGATTGGCCAAATGAGCCATAGAACTTGGCATGTATGATATCGAATTTCAACCCCGAACGGCGGTCAAGTCTCAAATCTCGGTTGACTTCATAGCCAATTTTTCATCGACCCTCGTACTCGAAGTGGATAAAGAATTTCTGCTAAAATCAGGTACATTATCAGGGGTACATACCTTTTTTACAGACTATGCCTCGAATTTGAAAGGGTCCGAGCTCGGTATATTCTTATAGCCACCAACAGGTAGTTCTATTACACAATCTATCAAAACTTCTACGTTGACTAATAATGAGGCAGAGTATGAGGCTGTGATTATAGGTCTCAAGCTAGATAAAATCCTGGGGGCAAAAGTCATTGAAGCCAATTGCGACCCTATGTTGGTCGTAAATTAGTAAATAAATGCTTTGAAGTTTGAGAGGATAGGATGCAAAGATATTTGGACAAGCTACAGGAAGCATTGCACCACTTCAAGGAGTGGACTCTAAATCATGTGCCTCGGGGACTGTCGTCAAATTATCGAGGTATGTGGTTGAAGAGGGTCATGCCGAAATAAATTCTTGGGATTGGAGGAATATGTATATCGAGTATTTGAAAAAGGGAAAACTCCCATTGAATCATAAAGAGTCAAGGGCTCTACGAACCAAGGCTGCTAGGTTCACATTGGATGAAGATAGAATATTGTAAATGAGAATTTTTGATGTATAATTCAATGTATGTTTAGGACCGCAGAATACCAATTTTATTCCATGATAAATCCATGAAGGCACTTGTGGGAATCACTCTGATGCCGAGTCTTTGATTCACAAAATTATTAGAGCAGGGTATTAGTGGGATAACATGGAAAAAGATACTAAGGAGTTTGTAAAAAAATATAATAAGTGTCAAAGGTTTGCACCGTTGATTCATCAACGCAGAGAACAACTTCACTTAGTTCTGTCCCCATGGCCTTTCATGAAATGGGAATGGATATTATCGCCCCCCTACCAATGGCTTCAGGTAAATCTACGTTCATTTTTTTATGACTGACTACTTATTTAAATGGGTGGAAGCACATGCCTTCGATAAGGTCAGAGAAGAAGAAGTTATTGACTTCATTTGGGACCATCTTGTGTGTCGATTTGGGATACCTGTGAAAATTGTATGAGTCAACGGCCAGCAATTTATCAGCAGCAAGGTAACGGAGTTCCTCGAAGAACACAAAATAAAATAGATTTTATCAATGCCATATCATCCGATCGGGAACGGACAGGCCGAGTCAACAAACAAAACTATCATTCAAAACTTAAAGAATATGTTGGACGATGCAAAAGGAAAATGGAGAGAAGTTCTACCCGAGGTTCTTTAGGCATATCGAACAACATCAAAGTCCACCACAGGGGCGACCCCGTTCTCATTAGTATACGGCTCTGAGGCCTTGATCTGATCGAGGTTCGGAAACCCAGCGCCAAATTTTGACATGCAACGGAGTAGTCAAATCACGAGGCTATGAATACCAGCCTCGAACTACTAGATGAAAAATGAGAAGCTGCACTTCTTCGGATGGCGGCGCAAAAATAAAGAATACATAGATATTATAATAGAAGGACTAACCTTCAACACTTCGGAATCTTGGACTAAGTTCTACAGAGAGTCACCCTAAGTACTCGAGACCCGAATGAAGGGAAACTAGGCCTGAATTGGGAAGGACCACACCGAGTCGACGGAATTTTCAGCAAAGGATCTTACAAGCTCAGCACGATAGAAGGCGAACAACTGTCGAAAAATCGGAATGTATCACTACTCAAATGATACTACTACTAAGGTATGACTTTCTCTTTTTGTCCATTTGAATTGAAAACTAACTCATTACAGGTGTTTGATCGAAGACATCAAGGGGACCTTTTTACACGAAGACCCTAGGTTTTAAAGCATGTGTTTCACTCTTTTTCCCTTAGATCGGATTTTGTCCCAAGTGGGTTTTACCGGCGAGGTTTTTAACGAGGCAACAACTATGTGCTTCCTAAGGGGAACTCAATAGTATGCAAGACTTCTTTTCAATCAACCTCGATACTGGGGGGGAATTACCCTTGGAGATTATATTAAAATACCTCACACCAAAGAGGGCCTCGATAGGGAAACTTTGTAATGGAACAAACGGTCAGATGAACCGTGTCCATATAGAATGGTCAAGTCTCGACTGCAAAACATGTATGCATGTATCAAATTATCCAAATAAGCATTCTTTCTATATCAGAACACTTTTTGTCTCAAATATATCTACTATTATACGAGATACATACTTGTATTTCTATTCGAAATGGCTCAAGGGCCAAAGCACAAATACATGTTGAATACTCGGGGACTGAAATCGATAATCAACATATTTGAGTCATCTAAACTTGAATTCATAAGACCTCAAAGAGGAATCCCCTCAACATAAAGGCTAAGGCCATCATACTCGGGGACTAACCTTTCAAACAAACTCGAAAGAATATCAGGAAGCAAGTCCAGGAGACATACCAAAGGGATGCGGCCATATTAAAGACTAGGGTCATATGAAAAGGCTACAGCCGAAATAGTGTGGCTCGGAGACGTCCGACTTCCGCCATAAGTTAAAGTCTTTCTAATACTTTGGAATAATCGGTTAATTTAGGATACCCTCAGAAAAAGCAAATAAAAAGGGGCTTCGATGCAATCATCGCTCGAATAATTTAAAGGCATCGATAACATCAGCCTTCGAAAGAGTCTCAAGAGGTATTCAATTGTCATAAACAAATGGATTACAAATGGTGTTCCGATTGATCGAACCCTCAAAAAACCCAACGGGTACAAAAATATGTGCTATGGCATAAAGGAACTTCACTAAGTATTTTAGCCAAAAAGAGGGAAAACATATAGTCATCTTAGAGGCCGAAGGCCCAACTTAAAGATCCTAAGGGCCAATATAAAAGAGCCTAAGGGTCGAAGCATGTAGAGTTCGAGACCTTAATCGCACTCAACTCGGACTCAAGAGTCCCATCATCCCGAGCTCACATAAAATCGACTTAAGCTTAGCTCGAGGATTAACAAGAACTTTAAGAAGTATACTGTTATAAGTTCAAAGATCACCCATTAATCATTAATAAACCTAATGGTTTGTTCTATTCAGAATCTGAGCCAATGTTGACTTGATCATTAAAGTAACAAAAAGTTTTCACAAAATAAAGTAGAATTTAATACAAATCGGAGGTGAAGCAAGGGAATTATTTATATTTATAAAAGGTATTAACAGTAACCACAAGGTGCCTTACACAAAAACAAAGAAACAAAAACAAAAACAAAAACCTAAGAACCTTATCTACTTTAGGGGCCACATCCCCGGGAACCACGTCTTTGGAAGCTACATCCCCGAGAGCTGCATCTTCGGGAGATGCATCTTCGGGAACCTCCTCCTCGGGGACTCCATCCTCATCTCCCTTGCCCTCGGAACCACTAACAACATCTTCATCATCAGAAGAAATGAGAAACCTGGCATCGGTTTCTATCACCTTCGCTTAGGCTATCTCTTTAGTAAGGTCGAACCCTCAGGCATGGATTTCTTCGAGAGTCTCTCCGGGATTGGCACTTGGCCAAATTATTACTCCGCTTTCCCAGTTAGAGGCCTCCTTTAGCTATACTTGAATAGAATAAGCATCCCTTAAGTACATGGTGATGATTTTATCAGCCATGGCCTTCGTCCTCTCCACTTCGGCCATGGCTTCAGCAACCTCGACCCTGGCCTCAACAAGTTTGGCCTCGAGCTCCCCGATTTTCTTGGCCCGGGACAAAATTTTCACTTTAATACCTCGGAGTTGGGTCTCAGTCGAGGCCAGTTGGCTAGAGCATCTTCTTTATAAGCAGCAAGGTGATCCATGTTTTCCTTCCATCAGTGGCAACCGGCCTTAACATGATCGACCTCGCCCCGAAACTGCCCAGTCATCTCCAACTTTTGCTGCAGCTGAGACATTGAAGTATTAGCTTCCATAGTAAGGCCAAGAAGACCATACTCTTTCAAAATCACGATCACCTGCTTATCTAGCTTGGTCTCGTTTTTTAGAGCTTTGGCCAAATCAGCCCGAAGGTCCTTGAGCTCTTCCTCCTTTTGGCTACAAAGGAGCCTCAGGGACATCTCTTCATCTGAAGACTTCCTGAGCTCGGTCTCATATTGGCTCAGCTCTGCCCTAAATTTGATGATGGCTTACACAAAAAACAAAAAGATATTAGTCAAGAAAAGGGAAGAAAAAAAATTACAACAAATAAAAGTTAGTGTTTACCCAAGAGAAGAGACGATGAGCCTCTTCAAATGGGGTGGATACGGGTCAGTGGTATCATCAACCCCAGTGAAATAATCCTGAAAAGGATCTTCTTCGAGGACCTTTCTCAGGTCGAGTGTCCACAGAGCTCGAGCGTCCTTTATCGCCTCCTCGGAGTAAGATGGTAGAGAATGAGAGTGACCTATTGTCACGGCCTTGAGCTCCTCACTCGTGGCGTTATAATTAGCTTTGAGGTTCTCGACGCCTGTCCACTCAGGTGAACTTGTTGAAAGTAAGGGAATGATCTCAATATCCGGGGGCTCAAGGGCGTTGCCCGAGTCTTTCTTCGGAGTTCCCTCACCACAAATCAAGTTCTCTAGTTCGGAGGGCTTGGCGGCCTCGACCAATTTCCTAGTTTGGGGTACCAACGCAGATTATTCGCCCTCGTCTTCTTCATCTAGAAATTGGAGGTTCAAATTTACGTCCACATGAATAAGTTTCCTCCTTCGTTTTCGAGTAGGGGCCCTATCATCCTGGGGGTCATCAGGCTTCGAAGCCCTTTTTCTCTTGTTGTCTTTACCCGATTTTGGAATTGGAGACTCGGCCTCTTCCCCAGGCGGGGATGGCCTAATCTCAGAGACATCTCGAATGCCTGCATAGATAAGCTTAAGTATGGAAAACATCTCCAGTAATAGAAAAGCATTAGAAAACCTGGGAAAGGAACTAACTGTGGTGATTTGCCTCCCATTTGCCTCTTGATAAGTCACGCCATTTGCGCTCATCATACGAGGAGGTTGCAGCTAATTTTTGGACCTAGTCCTTGATGTCCAGGACAGCATGGGTCATCCAAGGAACAATTACAGAAAAAGTAAAGGCATTACGAAATGTGGAAGTTGAATATGAGAGGGTAATCGAATAAGGACTTCATTTACATTTGAAATTCCATTTCTCTGGGAATGGCATTTTTTTCTCTAGGGATGGCGTTCGAGGTCCTCACTCCAACGAATCGGCTCATCCAACCTCGATCTTTGTACTCATCGTTACTAGCAAAGAAGGATTTTCTTGATCGACGTTGAAGCTTGATCATCCCTCGAAAAAGTAGAGGTCGATACAAATGAATAAGATGGCTGAGGGTAAACTCTGATCCCTCGACCTTACTAGAGAAGTAGCGCAACATAATCACGATGCGCCAAAGGGAGGGATGAATCTAGCCAAGAGTAACCTCATATGTTTTGCAAAAGTTAATCACCACTGGATCGAAGAGACCCAATACTAAGGAGTAAGTGTAGACACATAAGAACCCCTTCACGTGAGTGGTGATGCTCTCCTACCGCGACCTCGTCTATCCAACCGCAGTCCTTCTTTGATATTGAACTAATATATCGAGATACATGTTCGCATCGGCCTGGGATATTGAGGGTGATTTTCAATGGTGAAATCTTTCTTTACCACACAGGGGCCAGAAATGATCTCGTGAAGGGTCGACGCCAAGACTTTGGCTGGCCGGGAAGAGGAAAAAGAAGCCTTTCTTTTTTGATGAAATTTTTAGATGTTTTTTCCATGGTTTTAACTTAAGAAGTGCGAGAGGTGGCAGAGCTTGGCATTCTTGGGCACTAAAAGGGTGGTGGAAGCAGGTGCTGATAGAAATATATAAAGAGAAGAAGGGATCAGAGAGATTGCAGTGAAGAAGTAAAGTTCTTAATTTGAAAAAGGAGTCCCATATTTATAGAGATGCGGCGTCGGTTCGGCGGTGCTAGTGGTGGACCATTACTGGCACACATTTAATATTTTGGGGAAGAGAACCGACGTGATGTTTCGGTCACTTCGAGCGCCTACGTCACGGAAATGACATCGTCACTTGAGACTCCGAAAAATTGAGTTTCAGATTGTTTCTTATCATTTTACTTTAAGAAGTGCGGAGACTATCTATATATGGTAAAATCAGGTGCCCCCGATTTTGTAGGCTCGATAGCTCACATCGAGGAATAGAAGGCTCGCATCGAAAAATATACTCACTGTGGACCTAGTTCGAGCCTGAGGAAAAGACATGAGACTTGAAGATCTAAGTGTTCGAGGAATGTCGACGCCTTATGGATTTGTAACAGAATGGGCAAGATTTCTGCCACGTCCCCAAGATCGTGGTGTAAATTTTGGAATAGATTTGTACGAGTTAGTACTAATTCGTAGTAGGCGGTTAGATAGTTGTCCAAATAAGATTCTTTACTGTAAATAGAAATGTACCTTATTTAGGGTTCCCGTATTATATAAAGGAGTCCCCAATAATTTGTAATCATCATGAATCATTAGCAAAGAATATATTACTTACTTTCTGGTTCATATTTCATCAGAATCGCCCGTTTACTTGATTATTCTTAATCAACCACGAGGCCACCTAGCTCGAGGCTTGATTTACTTATTTCTTTTATTTATATGTTACATTTCTTGGTTATTAATTAGGATTGGACTAAATCACTTATCTTTAAAATCATAAATCAAGTTTAATTGTTACTCATATTTTCAAGATAAACAGGCTACTTTCGTAATTATAGTCAAATTGTTGTCTATATGAAGCAACAAAGCCAGAATATCACAAAATTGTCACAAGGCCAGTTCGATCCCTTGGTATGTCAACGATAGATAGCGAATGGTCTTTAATTATATGCTACGCTTTCACCAATTTTGGACCTTTTTCTTCTTTTATGTTTCTCATCTTTTTTCCCAATTCACCAATGGAGGCTCTACTTGTGTCATCTTATTATAGTATCTACTGACTTAATTAAAATCTTGACCAAGTCTAATAATGGATTGCTTTACGTGGCGGAATGAGGGAGCAGGAGGGGGAAAAAGAAAGAAAAAAGAAAAATCTATTGGCTCTTTTGCATAGAAGATTGAAGATGTACATGTTTGACTCAAAAGAAGTTAAAACCTTTTTGAAAAAATCAATCAAAGATGAAGGGTAAATCATAACTAAAGATAATAATCTCTAGAATAATAATAAATAAAGAGAGGAGAGTTGCAAAGTTTCTTTTCATTCAAGATTGATAAGTTTTTAAGAGTTTTTCTCCGTCATATTACAAGGCATTTGCCCCTCTTATATAATAGAGAGGAATTCCTCTCAGTTGTTAAAACCAAAAAAAAGGAATCTTGGACTGAATATTTTTAATGTCGCCTAATGGGCTTGCTCTACTACAAGGATCGTACCATTTCTTCTTTTGTTCCGAGGTCGTTGATAAGCAGGATTTTAACGTGTTTTATGCCCCTACTTGCCTATGCTTTGAGTATAGTTTGCTACAAAATAGTCCCAAAATGCTTACAGGTTGTGTTTGATTGCAGTTTTGAGCGACAAAGTGATGAAACATCAAAGATCGACTCAAAACGGAGTGAAACCTGCTCAAGTATCAAAGGCCAAACAAAGTGTTGGAATAAGAACATGGTGCGGACCACACAATTGTGCACGCGGCCGCACTAGGAGAGTTTTGAGAAGAGCATAATAAGGTCTTTCACCATGCGGCCACGGTTGTAAATGTGCGGCCCGCATTCAGCTCACGCGGCCATGACATTATTGCATGCGGCCCGTGTCTCAAGGGTCATATAGATGGAGATTTGGGCAAAGGCAAACCACACGGCCACAATCATCTTCACATGGTCTGTGCCAGATCTAAGCGGCCACACTACTCTTTTGGGATGTCCGAGCTAGAAACTTCAGAGTGCATGAAAATGGAAGTCAAATAGCCAGTGCAGCCATCATAATTGTGCGGCCTGCACTGACCCCGCAGGGGCAATTTTGTCCAGTTTTTCCAGCCCACTATATATAAAATATTTTACTATTTTTAGGCTAAGTAGTAACTATTGAACAAAGTTGCGTTCGTGAGGACGAAAGTTTTAGCTTATTTTGGCATTTTTGCATTAATTTCTCCATAGATTATCGTAGTTTTATCTTAGTAATTAAATAATATGGTTATCTCTTCTTCTATTTCTTCTGTTTCTTCTTCACTTATGTCTAGATAAACCCATTAGCTATGTTTGTGGCTCAATCTTAGTGTGGATAATTGATGGGTGTTATTTTTTAATTATAGATAGATATTGGGTATTTATTATTTGGGTTAATTTTATGCTCTAATTAGTGATTGGTGGTTGCAAACATTGATTCTAGCTTAGTGAGTTTTGACTCTTATTGAGAAAGAGAGTCTATGACCCCAAAATGGACCCAACAAGGAATTGAGATGGACCCATGATAAATGGCAATCCCGATTAATGGGTTAAATCTCGAGAGAGTAATCACCCTACTTGAACCATAGTTACTTGGTCTAATTGGCCTACCCAATTGGTCTCAAGAGAGTCAATTTGGCAAAATCACTCTCTCTACCGAGAGGTGTGAGAGTGGGTACAATTGTGCAACGGTTATAGCATAAATCCAAAATATGTCAATCTATTTTTAGTAGTTTCTACCCATTAGTTAACCACCTAGGTGATGCCACGACCCTAGTACCTTTCTCCCTATTAGTTACAATCTAGCAATATTTTCTTAGTATAATTTGGTCTTGATCTTTAGTTCATAATAGTAGTTGTTAATACAAAAAAAATCCAAATATGTTAGGAGTGCAATTAGAAGTACAAACGCAAATCTAGGCTAAACAGATAATACAACTCCACTACAAGCTTCCTGTGGAAATTCTATCCAGATCCACTATTCGAGTAAAAGCTGTAGCGACCCGCTCTCCCTACATTCGTGTAGCATTGAGTTGGAAGTGATCACTTTTTAGTGCCGTTGCCGTGGAGCTTATTGTGTTGACTATCTGTGTAGCTAGTTTTGTATCTTGTTTCTCTTTCCTTCTTTTTACTAATTTTATTTATGTCAATCACTCAGGTACACATGGATTAAATGCAAATGACCCTCTTGGCAACGTGGTCGCGGTGGAGGAAGTTGAGGATCTAGAATAAAAAGATGTATTACCGCTAGCTCCGAGGAGAGGTCGAAATGCCAACGCAAATGCCAATGTAAATGAGAACATTCCAGACCCTCCTCCGCCTCCACCAAGAGTAGCCCCGAGAGTTTTCCCTAATCAAGGGTACGCGAGTTACATTGTTCCTCCACAAATCCGGGCGGGGAAATTTCAAATTACAAATGTTATAATGACCCTACTCGAGCAGAGAGGATATTTCACGGGCACCTCCGACCAAAAGTCCTACAAGCACTTGAAGGGGTTCGTGGATACCTGTTGGGGTAGCAAATAGACAAATGTCTTAGAGGATGCATTGAGATTGAGGCCTTTCCCGTTCTCTCTTCAGGGTGAGGCGTTGGACTGGTTAGAGAGGCTACCCAATCAATCTATTACCATATGGGATGAATTTGCGGACAAGTTCATTGCTACGTTCTTTTCTCCAAGTCACTTGGCGGCGCTCCGTGATAAAAATATTGGCTTTCAAACAAGAGCCAATGGAACCCTTGCACAAAATATGGGAGAGATTTAGAATTATGGTTAAAGAGTGTCCAAACAATGATATGAATGATGTGTTGATTCAGCAAACGTTTTATAGGGGCATCAACACAACCAACCAATGTATAGTGAACTAACTGGCGGGAGGAAATTTTATGAATCTTTCTTTCAATGAAGCTTGTGATATGTTAGATGAAATGGCCAATACTTCTTCGGCACGGCAAAGCCGGCCAAACATTCCTCAAGGTGACCCTAATGTCTTACATTTGCGTAAGGAGTTGCATGATCACGGCCAAGCCATTTCCGAACTCACAACAACAATGAATTAATTGGCAAAGGCGCAATTACAACTAGTTCAAAACCCACGCCAAGTCAATGCCATGGAAGGAGTGAATATGATGAAAAAGGAGGCAAAGAGGGAAACAACCTCAAGGAAATTGTGAACTATGATGATGGTGGTGGTTATTCGAATGAATTCTATGATGATCAAAGTGAGGAAGTCCAATACGTCAACAACTATCAAGGTAATAGAGGAAATCAAGGGAACCAACAATGGCGACCCCAAGAAAATTAGTGCAATCAACAAGGTGGAAATTGGGGGAACAACAATTCGGGTAATCAAGGGAATTGGAAAGGTAACAAGAACAACAATTGGAACGACAAAAATGGTCAAGGTGGGTAGAATAACAATGGTGCTCAAGGTAATCGGGGGAAAGGCTTTCAAATGCCTTCAATGTATCAACAACCGAACAATCCGCCGCTGTTTTAATATCAAGAATCTAGTTTTTTGGGTAATGATATGGTTCGAATTGAAGTTATGTTAGAGCAAATGATGAAGAAGAACCAAGACTCCGATGCTCAATTGGCTTCCCACAACACTTCTATCTGTAACTTGGAGGTACAAGTTGGCCAAATTTCTAAATCTTTAAATACTCGCCCAAATGGTGCTCTACCAAGTGATACGGTAGTAAACCCCAAGGGTGGGCACAACAATAATTTGATGGCGGTGACAACACGAAGTGGAAGAGGCGGTGATGTGCATGCCTTAAGAGGAAATCAAGTTATGGTTGATGAAGATGAGTTGCGAGAAGAGGATATGCCTTTGGTGGTTAAGGATGTAGAGGAACCCAATGTGAACAGTAATATGCAGATTGATATTAATGAGGTTGAGGAGGAGACACAAGAGGTCGTGAAACCATCTAGGGAACACGTGATTGATATGCCCAAGCCGGTGGTACCCAAAACCACGGCACCCTTGCCTTGGCGTCCTCCGTCCTATCCTCAACGGTTGGCCAAGCAAATGAGTGACAACCAATTATAGAAATTCATTGAGATGATGAAGAGTGTAACTATCATGTGCCTTTAGTGGAGGAACTCGAGAAAATGCCGGGGTATGAGAAGTTCATGAAGGATTTGGTTACGAAAAAGAGGTCAATGGTGTGTGAGAATATCAAGATGACTCATCAAGTGAGCGCAGTTGTACATTTCATGGCTCCAAAACTTGAGAACCCCAGTGTATTCACTATCCCATGTACCATTGGAAGTGGTGACTTTGCAAAAGCCCTTTGTGACTTGGGGGTGAGTATAAACTTAATGCCATATTCGGTCTTCAAGACCTTGGGAATCGGACAACCTTGCCCAACTTTAATGAGGGTCCAAATGGAAGATTGGTCGATGAAGAGACCCTTGGGTATAATTGATGACGTCCTTGTTCGTATTGATAAATTCATCTTGCCGGCTGACTTTGTTATATAGGATTGTGAGGTAGACTTTGAAGTCCCGATTATTCTTGGAAGACCTTTCCTAGCTACGGGGAAGGCTTTGGTCGGTGTCGAGGTTGGAGAGTTGACATTCCAAGTGTTTGATGAGAAGGTGGTTTTCCCGGTTTGTAAATCCATGAAGCAACCTAATAGCACCGAGGTGTGCTCCTTTATTGACATTGTCACTGCTGTGATAATGGATGAGACAAGTACTGTGATTAATGTTGAATATCCACTTGTGTCTGTACCTCTATATCGTGAAGTGAATGATGATTCAAGTAGAGTGATGTGCGTAGATTCTTTACAAGTCATGGAATCGTGTGAGCCCAGTAAGTTGTCATTGGAGCTTGATCAATGGGATACTCCTCTAGAAAAGCCAGCAAATGAGGTTCCTCTGGTGTTGGAGATAAAGCAATTTAAGCCACACATGTGCCTCACAATCTTTGAGCCAAATGCTATCTTGAAGGATGTTGCAAGGCCTCTTTTGGAGCTTCAAGGGAGACTGCTTGCAGCAGGGCATGAAATGATGCCTACTCTCCATAATGTGTGTTGTCCCATAAGACCCGACACAGGTTGGCAGTTTTGTATGAACCATGGTAATTTTAACAAAGTTCCCTACAGTGATCATTATCCAGTACCGTTCATTGATCAGATGATTAACAAACTTGATGGACGTGCATTTTATTGCTTCTTGGAGAATTTGATGAGAGCCACGTGGTGGCGATTCTTGATTTGAAGTAATGTTATGGTAACATGTGTCATGCCGCGACGTTAAATCAGGCGATCCTTCTTGGGAGGCAACCCAGTCTTTTTCTTTCTCTTTGATTTTCTTTGTAGACTAGGATTTTTGAGCTAATTGTTTGTGAGATGTTGCAGGAATTGTGTTGAAGTAGTACAAAATAAAGTGTAAAAATGCACAGTCTCTGAATATTGCCAGTGCGACCGCGGTGAGTTTTGTGCGGTCAACACTGGCATGAGCTGAAGGTGAAGGTTCTCTTAACTCTCTCTACGCGGCCTCGGTCATGTTTCTGCGGCCCGTGGTGGACTCACATGGCCGTGTTCCTTTTGTGTGGCCCGCGTGAGTTGCTTCCTCCAATGGGTTTAAAAGTTAATCCAGCACGGTCCGCAGTCATTTTCACGCGGCCGTGATGGTGGGTAAGTAGAGGGTTCCCGCTGTTTTTTATAAATAGGGACTTAGGGCCTTATTTTACACTTTTCGCCAAATGGAATACCTGAGCCCTAAATGGTTACTGTTCACCTGTAAGACCGTAATTGTGTGCTTGCACCAAGAGTTGATTCTTCATATTCCTGTAACAAATTCTCACAATGATCATTAATTTGTTGTTAATTTAAATTTTTGTTATTCCCCAGTAGTATAGCTTCTTTGTTCTTCCGTTTTTGCTTAAATTTGATGTTTAGGTTAGTTTATTTCTTACTTCTAGATACTGGGCATGATTTATATGGTGGGTAATTGAGTAAGGACAAATTAGGATGCAAATACTTGAACAAAATGGACAAATGTGTAAAACCCTAGTTTATCCCTAATTGTTGCCCAGCGTGGCTCGTGGTTATGTTCATGCGGTCTGCATTGCCCTGACGTGGCTGTACTATTGATGGTGCGGTCCGCGATGTCCTTGGTTCTGAAAGTTAAGAAGTCTCTGGCGCGGCGGCATCCCTATTTGTGCGATCTGCACTGGCTCAACGCGGCCGCGTCCCCTTTTTCACGCGGACCGCATTGGTGGGATTCAGAGAGGGTGAGTTTTTGTTGATTGTTCAGTGCAACCTGCAATCGTGATCTTACGGTTGCGGTGCCTCCCACACGACCGCGCTCCATATTGTGCAGTCCACGGTGGCTTGTGCTACACTGTGTTCTCCAATTGTTCATCTGCTATGCTACAATTATGTTTATCAACTGATACACTGCCTATGCTTCAACTAAAAAAGTTAGACATGTTTGTTTGCATAAAAGAGTAAAACAAAGAGATGAGGTGAAAAACAACCCGGACGAGGTTACTCTTCCCTGGGAGGAAAAGAAAAACAGACAAAACTCACTCCCCGACCAAACCTTTAAATAGGAAATCAAGTGGTGAGTGATGATGACTAGTCAGGGAGTGAGTACCTACCCTCTCAGGACATCTCAGCTGACTTGGGACAAGCCCCCTCAGTCCCAGCTCCACCTTCAGCCCAAGCTCCACAAGTTGTACAGTTTGATTCATCTGATGGCTCAACAGCGAGTAGCGGCAAATACTCTACCTCCCTCATAATTTTGGGGAGAGTGCAGCAGGTGGTAACCACAGTGATGATGAGGTTCCGGGTAGTGCGGTGCCCGAGGTTGGTGGTGCAGAAAGAGCAAGAAAAATAGAAGTGTGGGAGGACCACTTTCTTAGTCAAGTGGCCTTCCACAAATTCAAAGAAATGTGGCCTAAAAGAAAACTGATCCCAGAGAGGAGCATAATCACACGAGACCTATTTACCATACTCCCCAATGTACATGAGCAATTTGAAACTAGAGTAGGGTGGGAGCATTATAGAGATGATTTGATTGATGCAAACGAGCACATGGTCGAGGAGTTCTATTGCAACGTAGCCTATACCAAAAAAAACTCCACTGTGACCGAAGTGCGACACAAGAATGTCATGTTTTCAGGGAAGGTGTTCAATGAATATTTGGGTTTCGACGATGAAAATAAGACCCAATACAATGAGAAGTTAGAGATGAAGGAGGAGGTTCTCCCATGGTTGGCTAACTATTTGGCTCATCCGAGTACTGTTAAAGATTGGATACTGGCGGGGATGAGGCTTTTGAGGAAGAACTTGAACTTCGAGCTTAGAGGGTGGCTTACTTTTGTGTGCAACAGGGTTGACCCCACTTCCCATGATCAGACTATCGGGCTGTACTGATTGCATCGATCATGGATGGTTTCGTTATCAAACTGGGGAATGTAATGTACAGGGCGATCACTTCAATGGGGGTTGACATAAATTGGAACTATCCATATCCAAACACCCTCACCATGTATTTTCAAGACTTGAAGGTGATGAAGAAGTCATATGATGTGAAAATTCACCTAGTGTCCCTGTTCTCATGGTTCAACATTCAAGGGCCAAACAACCTAAAGGACAAAAAGTACAAGGCCTCCACCTCTTCCCCGACTGGCCAGTCTGAGGAGCCAGTTGCGGTAGCGTCTACTGTTAATCCGTCTACTGAGCTTCCCTCCATTACAGTTGCCACAGTCACTGATGATATGCCCTAATCTTTTGTGGGTCCTAGTTCTTCAGCTTGCCCGGCAGTCCCGTTTTCGCGGACCAACCCTTTCACAGCCCAACAGTTAGCAAAGACTTTGGCCAGTTTAAACAACTGGATGTCAACTGCGACATCCAAGTTGTCCGCATTGGCCACTTCATTTAGGCCCATTTTGCCCCAGCCACTGTCCAGATTTCTATCTATTGAGGAAACATTGAAGAAGCTCCTGGCCAACCCGGAAAAGATTATGGAGACTCAGAGCGCCTTGACTATGGCAGTGGATGCACATGGCATAGCTTTGAAGGAGCTTGCCCGGAAGCACAAAAAGATGAGAAAGTCGAGGGCGTCCAAAGAGTCAGTGATGGTGCTTCGAGCAGATGTGAACAAGCTATTGGTGGATCAGCTGCTTTTAGAATTGTTATTTGGGGAGTCAGCCCCTCCAGCAGCAGCACCAGTTCCAGAGCCATAGTAGGAGCAGGCACCCAGGCCCCCGAGGAAGAATAGGAAGCTGCCCAGTACTGAGGGTGTAATGATTGGGCTTGCGGAGATTCAGGAGGCTCCCTCCAGTAATGCACCAGATATTCAGCCGGTCCAGGAGTAGGACCCTATCCCAGCAGCAAAGCAGCAGCAGGCTGGGAGCCAGTCTGAGGTTCCCGCCCATATAGAGGATTAGGGGACCACTGAGGTTCCCATGCATACGAACCAAGCCTAGGGAGCCCTCTATATCCTTTATTTTGATATTTGGTTCTCATTTTGGTAGTTGGCATTAGGGATAATGCCAACTTTTATTCGTGGGGGTGCGCTTTACTATTTATCTATTTGGATGATTATATATATTAGATACTCCTTTTATATTTTTTGATTTGATTTCCTAGTTGGTTTGTACATTACTTTACATTTTAGATACTTCTCTCGTACTTTTTATTATCTCTTGATCTGTATACAAAGTTACTTTATGTATATATTCATCCCCCGTTGTATGTTCTACTCCCCCATTGTACATATTCATTCGGTTTTCTATTTTTGCAAAAATTTTCATTTCTAGCTTTGTGGATAGACTCGTAGCCTTTTATATTGTTTTGGCATTTTCAATAAGCCCTTGGTTTTCTTATTGCCACGGTTCTTTCCAAGGGTGGAGTGTTGTGCGAACCGGGTGGCTCTTCCCAATGATAGATGGAGTAACAACCTTCTTAAGAGTTTGAGTCCGTTTTTGATTTTTTTTTTCTTTTGATTTTGATATTTCGTAGTTAAGGGTACCTCAGGCAAAGCTTCACTTGGGCCTAACATATTTGACTTTGATCCCATGATCAAAGACATAACACTGTGTTTAGGATGGTGAAAGTTGTGGCCTTAAGACTCTTGTGCTGACCAAACAATCATCATATGGCCGTTATGGACCATTGTGCGCTTGAATCTTAACTAAGGTCGTTGTGGTCCCTTGATTTGATGTCTTTAGAAATCCTTGAGTATGTGTGGAGGGAATTCAAATTGTTAGTCCAAGTCCCCAGCAGATGGTCTAGAACTTGCCCTGAATGTTTGTTGAGGCGAAATCATAGGTGAAATTTGACTTGAGAAGTGATTATAGGCTCTCCTTGATCCAAATGTTCAATTGAACAATTCCATGGACTACCAATGAAATGATCCCTAGTTAACCCTTTGAGCCTTGAACCTTTTTCTTTCAAGAACCAAAGCTACAAGCCTATACCTATTCTTAATGATACCCTCTCTTGAAAACCAAATATTCCCTTGAGTAATGACAAATGTCTAAGTTTGGGGGGGGGGGGGAGTGATAAGAAAGGAAACAATGTGATAAAAGGTACAAAGGCAAAAGAAAAGGAAGGCAATGAAAAAGAAAGAATATAAAAAGACAAAAAGAAAGACCAATGTGAACAACAACAACAACAACTACCCAGTATAGTCCCACAAAGTGGGGTTTGGGAAAACAAAAGGAGATTCAAGGAAAACAGAAGTGACAAAAAAAGGTGTGGAAAAATAGACAAAGGAGAAATGTTTTGAATTGCATAAGAAAGAGTGACATTGTATCTCTCTAATCCCTTGAAAGAAGTGAATACTCCAATGAGTAAAGAAAGTGTGCCAAAATGAATCAAAAGAAGTGCTTAAGGGAAGATTGAACCCACTTGAACAAAAACATATCCAACCCTTACCCAAAAGCCTTCCCAATGACTCCACAAAAGCCCTATATGATCTTGAGTTGAAAGGAAACTACATTAGTGGATACTTACATAAGGGTCAACCATATGGTACTTATAGCCGGACTTATGACCTTCTTCTTGAAAGACGAGTGAAAGTCCATCAACCTCGGCTTGTGTCTCTATACTCTAAAAGGTGAGGTTCGCTTAGGGAGAGTTGAGGATGTGTGATTTTGGGTTCTACTATGACCAAAGTAATTAAGAGAAGCTCCTTGATGAAATGTGTCAACTCTATATGCTCTTGTGTCACACTTGATCTGCAAGTTTTCAATGTTTAAATGTGTTTATGATACATTCGTATTGAGGGCAATTGTTAGTCCCAATTGATGCTTGTTGAGGTTACTTTAGGATAGTTGGAATTACTTGGATGTCTCCTTTAAGGGGTGGGTGTTATTTTGTTTGCTTGAGGACAAGCAAATGTTTAAGTTTAGGGGAGTTGATAAGTAGGATATTAACGTGTTTTATGCCCCTAATTCCCTATGCTTTGAGTATAATTTGCTACAAAATAGTCCCAAAATGCTTACAGGTTGTGCTTGACTGTAGGGTTGAGCGACAATGTGATGAAATGTCAAAGACCGGCTCAAAATGGAGTGAAACCTGCTCAAGTATCAAAGGCCAAGCAAAGTGTTGGAATAAGAGCCTGGTGCAAACCACAAAATTGTGCACGCGGCGGCACTAGTAGAGTTCAGAGAAGAGCATAATCGGGTCTTTCACTACGTGGCCACGGTTGGGAATGTGCAGCCCGCGTTGACGTCACGCGCCCTCGCCATTATGGAATGCGGCCCGCATCACAAATGTCACTGAGATGTAGATTTTGGCAAAGGCAAGCCAAGCGGCCGCAGTCTTTCACGTGGTCCGCGCCAGATCTTCAAGCGGACGCACTACACTTTTGTGCGGTCCGCACCAGATACTTCGTAGAGCATGAAAATGGAAGTCAAATAGCCAGTGCGGCCGCGTTCATAATTGTGCAGCCTACAATGACCCTACTGGGACAATTTTATCCAGTTTTTTGAGCCCACTATAAATGGAATATTTTACCATTTTTAGATTAAGTGGTAACTACTGAACGGAGCTGCACTCGTGACGACGAATGTTTGAGCCTATTTTGCCATTTCAGCATTAATTTCTCTATATATTCTTGTAGTTTTATCTTTGTAATAAATTAATATGGTTATTCTTCTTCTTTTTCTTCTGTTTCTTCTTTAATTATGTCTAGCTAAACCCATTAGCTAGAGTTGCGGCTCAACCCTAGTATAGGTAATTGATGGGTGTTGTTTTCTAATGATATATTGATTTTGGGAATTTGTTATTTGGGTTAATTTTATGCTCTAATTAAGTATTGGTTGTTGCAAACATTGATTCTAGGTTAGTGGGTTTTGACTTTTCTCGAGAAAGAGAATCTATGACCCCAAAATTGACCCAACAAGGAATTGGGATGGACCCATGAAAAATAGTACCCTAATTAGCGAGTTAAATCTCGAGAGAGTAATCACTCTACTTGAACCATAGTTGCTTGGTCTAATTCGCCTACCTAATTGGTCTCGAGAGAGTCAATTGGACAAAATCACTCTCTCTACCGAAAGGTGCGAGAGTGGGTACAATTGTGTAATGGTTATAGCATAAATCCCAAATGTCTATCTATTCTTAGTAGTTTCTACCCGTTAGTTAACCACCTAGGTGATGCCATGACCCTAGTGCCTTTCTCCTTATTAGTTACAACCTAGCAATATTTCCTTAGCATAATTTAGTCTTAATATTTAGTTCATAATAGTAGTTGTTAATACAAAAATCCCAAAAATGTTAGGAGTGCAATTGGAAGTACAAATGCAAATCTAGGCTAAATAGACAATACAACTCCACTCCAAGCTCCATGTGGAAATTTTACCCCGAACCACTCTACGAATAAAAGATGTAGAGACCTACTCTCCCTACATTCTTGTAGCGTTGAGTTGGCATCAATAAGTCGTACCCCTCGGGGTGGCAACTCGAAGATATCCGGTCGTCTGTCGTGCTCGTTATAGATTGTGATCGGTCAAATTTGGACCCATACAGTTAGTCCCTACACTCATCGGGGTTGCAATCGGGTTTGTCCTTGATGAGCAGATTTCATGCACTCCTTGGGAGAAATTAGACCCGCTGAAACGTTACGACGTGGATAATGCGAGATGGTCGTCATACTCAGCAAGATATCGTGTGGTACACTTCTCCATGGTGTCGGTTCTTCGTGCGTCATTACGCAAATATTTTAGGCGGGGACATATGGCTTGGCGCTTCGATTCTTGTGCTGCTTTGAAGCCTATCGCCTTGATTCTGGTGCCTCCCAATCCTATAAATAGGTAAAGGATTTGATTTTTTTAAAAACTTTAGCCACTCTTCTGTTGAAGACCTCTTTCGTTCTTTCTCACTTGCTCTCACAACCTTCCGTTCTTCTTTTGCTCTTCACCTGAAGCTTCTTCTTCCTTTCTCCCTTTGTGTTGATACTCCTTTAAATGATATTAGGCCGAGGTCTCATCGCTATTGTGAAGAGGTTTCTGAATCCACCCCGTCATCCACGATACCTCATTCCGGCAGCGGAGATGTGGTGGTAGAGGAGAGTGACAATCCTCTTAGGTGGAGGAGCTACTACCGAGGCATCCCTTCTCCCAGAATGACTTCCTCAAAGATCCACCTCCTACCCCGAACCCGGTATTTTCTAAGACGGAGCAGGTCCATCTTGATGCCCTCCGCATAATGTATGAAATTCATGCTCATATAAAAATGGTTCCAGTAGGGAGAGATTACGTTGACATCCATAGACCTGGGTACTATGCTTTCTATGAGTACACTTTTATGATCGGCTATACACTTCCTCTCTTCTGTATTCATTGTAAAGCTTATTTTGCCATTTTGCAGCTATGGGCTGTCCACCTCTCCCCATTTTGGGTATCAGAGATTGGTTATCCCGCTTGTTACCTCATGCAGCATAAACTCAAACTTGGCCCGCCTTCGTTCAGCGTTATGGCCCTGAAGTTTCTTCAGGTAAATGTCTTACGTATCATTTTGTTGGCCATGCGAGTTTGCTTAATGGTACGACACTTTGTTATGACGGGTCGAGGAGCTTCAAGGCGGAGGGTGCCAGTCCCCACCTATAGAAAGTCATTTCCACTGCAGATACACAATTTGTTTTTAATGAGTCTATTCGGGAGGGTCGTTCTAACCCTATTCGATCGGGAGATCCGTCCCAAGCTATAGTCTTTTGGGAAGAGTCTTCTTCGGTACTGGTCCCACATCCTTTGGATGAATCTTCTAATGAGGACGAGCCATTGTCAAGGAAAATAGGAGGTTGGAGCTGGGGAAAAGCGTGGCTATGGACGCTGATGGTAGCAGGGCATCCCGGACAACCCCTGTGCCCGTATTTATGGCTGATGCCATTTTGTCGGGGAGATCTCTACAAACGGAAGGAGTTGGCCCAGGAGCTAGTTTAGTGCGCTCTGTTGAGGGTGGTGCATCATCTAACATTGGAGGGCATCGTGTTGAGGGTGGCGGCTCGAGTTCGGATATCGATCCAGAGGATATTAATGAATTTGTATGTCGCCATACCCATGTGGAGGTTAGAATGGACAGATCCGACCGTCATTTGGTCGTTCCGGGGAACTAAAACTTGCTGCTAAATAGCGAGCAGGTGGCATCAACCCTAGCTCCTCTATGTGCCGCTTCTAAAAGTGAGATACTCGGGGCGATGAGCAACGTGGAGTTATCTCAGAAGCTCGCTGTTATGGCCCTGCAGCTAGGTGCCTTTCCTTCTCTTTTAGTTGTTGGATTGGTGCGGTAATTGTTGTTCTATATTTTGGTTCTAACTTCTTCCTTTCCCTTATTGTTAGACCCTCGTCCTGGAGATTGAGAGAAAACATCGAGAGAGAAAGAGTATGAGCCTTTATGATAAGACGTCGTCCAGATATAAGTAGTACCGAGCTAAGCATCGGGCGATGTCTGACATTTATCATCAGGACCCTGAATTTTAGGTTTTCTGTGAGGGGCTCAAAAAGCGGGAGGTCTAGTTGGAGCACAAGATAGAGGATTTGAGGGAGAGGGAAGAGGATATCGTGAAAGTTATCGCTCGTAATAGTGAGTTGGAGGCATCCCTTAAGGCGAAGGAGGACGAGCTCAAGTTGAGCAAGGGGGTGACGGCTGAGAATGCCGACTTATAACTGAAGGTGGCCGACTTAACCGATGAGCTAAATACGAAGGTAGCGGAGATTGAGGTGTTTAAGGGTGAGCTGGAAGCTAGTGATGATAAGATGGCGGCAACTGTTTCTGAGTCGGTATCTTTATAAGATGCCCTTCGCATTTCCAAGTCAGAGTTGATTGGGGAGAAGGAGGCCTCTTGTCGTCGGGTTTCAGGGCTCTCAGGGCGTGTCAAAGAGCTGGAGGCAGATCTGACCGCACTAAATTGAAAAACGGTCTCGGTTAGGGCTGAGGATGCGGGTCGGCGTTCTTAGCCTTCTATGTCTCGTGCCTCAGCCAATCCGATTGCGCCCCATAGATTATATGAGATATGGGTCCATGCAGGGGCTCGACTTGATGTGATAAGGCTTTTCACGCCGAGGGAAGGCCTACTGAGGCAGAGGTTCAGGCTGTGCACACCAAAGCTCGTGAACCTCATGAATTATGTGGGTACAACCCCCTCACGCATGACGGGGTGGTATCAATCTTTAACAACTACATTCGAACAGGCCTAATGCGGACTTCCTATCTAAAGATATGTGTTGAACCAGTCCACTCATCACTTTAATCTAATTTAATACTAAACCAGTACTTGCAAGTCATGCTAAACTACATGATTTATGTGATTTCAGGAGGTTATTTGAGCCTTACTTGCTTGTCTATTACTTGTATATATCTGTTTTGAATGTCTTAGCATTTTTTCTTTTGAAAATCTCTAAAAGCCTCACCCCTTTCTCCCTTTTAGGATTAGTAGTCCTAATACCTCCGGGGCTGATAGGATTGGGGCAGGTACTAGCATGCAATAGAGTAAACGAGACTATCCATGCTTTAAAAACCTTAACAGGTGGGAAAGGTAGAATATGGAGATGATGACCAATGCGCTAATATCACGTGCGACCCCTCTTTTGAGGAGTGATTTCTGGGTATTATATTAAAGTGATCCATATTATGTATTAACCTAGGACCCCTTTCCCCTTTACTTGCTACGTTTATTTTAAGTTTTCTCTTAAATTAACTTTCTAAAAACTTCCATCTCACCTTTAAACTTTTGAACATGTTTGCAATGTTGTGTGAAAACTCTACATGCTTCTTCACCTATTTCTAAAGTCATAATTGTAGTATGGCCGGGAACCACACTAGTGGATCTTGAGGGGTGCCTAACACCTTCCCCTCGAGATAATTTCTAGCCCTTACCCAAACTCTGGTTCTTCATCTCAAATTCTTTCTTTCAAAGTGTCCTAATGCACTATAATCATTAGGTAGTGACTCTCCAAATTCCAAAACTCATTTCTCACAAGGGAATAAGAGATGTCCTCCCATAATGTCGTATACCCGATTTCGAAACCCGTTTGAGAAAAAGGGGGCGTTGACAACATGGCGACTCTGCTGGGGAAACCTTTAGGCTTTCACCATTGCATTCTACTTGTGGCTTTATTATTTTATTAATTTTCTTTATTTCCTTTCTTTTACTCTTTCATTATGAAACTGACTTGGCTCTTCATGTCTTTTCTTTCCTTTAACTGCTTTCTTTTACTGCTTTATTTCAATATTTTTGTAATCACAAGCAATTGTTGTAATGTTTTAGCTTATGTACGTGAAAATACATGTCAATTTGTTTCATTTTTGTAAACTGCATCCTCAACATCATATTCCACTCATGCCCAGACAAATACCATAGCAACGCTTATAATGAGTGGTTGTGTTCTTCCAATATTATCACCCTTTAAATTTGCAAAAGGTGTATTTGTAGTAAAACCAGTCGATCAGCAGTGCAATCGACGGTTCCGTGCCTTTCCCTCTTGAGTTGTCCGCTCAAGGGTACCTGTCTAATACCCCAATAGAAACCTTACTCTATTTAACTGTACATGCATCATGGTCAAACCTAGCCGAGTCAGTTATGTTGTCCACATAATGACTCATTAAGATAGCCTTGTCCAAAGTCCACCGGGTTTCCTCTAAACCTAAATGGACACCACCATGTTATGTGCATTTATTTGGAGGACTAAATTCTTGCTATGCTAATTATTAGCTTAAATAGTCGATTCCAGTGGGGCAAGTGCCTAACACTATGTTCTGTAGAAAATGAGGCACAAAGTCCCCAAATTTGGCATGGTAACCAACATTCATCCAAGGCCTTCTAAATTAGTGCAAAGACCTCCACTCCAGTGATGAGACGCTCGTCCGCAAATATTTAGGGAATTTGCCTTCGCTTCTTGAAATTCAGCCTAACAACAAAATCATACAGGCTGCAGCTTTGTTCTGGGATAGTGACCGATCTGTATTTCGCTTTGGAGATATTGAAATGACCCCTTTGCTCGAGGAGATAGGGGGTTTAGCTAGTATTCTTTGGGAGACTCCAGGATTGCTTATGCCTGAAAACTGCAAAGGTAGGGGCGTTCTCAAAATGATGGGACAATAGAAAAACCCAGACGTGACTTGTCTGAAAAACTCCTACATTCCGTTTGACTACTTGTACCGGAGGTACGGCCATAGGATGTCATGCCTCACCTACCCGACGAATTTGCTCTTATCTCTTTAGGGCATATTCAAATAAGGGTTTTCGTCCTCATGTTTTGTTTTTTGGGGATGATAATCTTTCCAATGAATAAGGCTAGGATCCACACCAGGCTAGCCATGATAACCAAGACCTTGATTGAAGGGGTTGGCGGACAACCTTTAAGCATAGTGCCCATGATTGTTGCTTAAATGTATTGAGATCTGAAAAAGTGTCAACAAGGGGCCAAACATTTTGAAGGTTGTAACCTATTGCTTCAACCTTGTCTTATAGAACACCTTCAGAAGGGTGATTACCGACAAGATATCCTACGCAGAGACAGGGATGACCACATCGCCTTCCACCAGCTAAGGCATATGAATTATATGCCTAATATGTTCGCTCAGCCAGAGGACACTGGAGGATGGGTAGAGTTATTTTAGAATCTGAAAGAAGACCAGATACAGTGGATGGTCGAGTGGTTCCCTACAAAGGATTCATTGTTCAATCCCGAGACACACCATTCCTCATACTTATTGGTGTGAGAGGATCTTATCCCTATGTTCCCCTCCGAGCCATGAGGCAGGAAGGAAGAAAGAAAATCATACCAAGGGTCAACAAAATGATTCACTTCAAGGCTAACTTCAGGGACGTCGAAAGCCCTCACAAGTGCCAAGCTCAGCACATGTGGCACTGCAAGCTCGTTTTGGCGAAAGAATCTATTGAGCCAGACATGTATCACACCAGTTGTGTACCGTATTATTCGGGTTTGTTGGAAGATAATCACAATGGTATGGGTCAGCCCAGGTTCTTCCGGGGTCACAGGGTCATCGACGAGAAAGCTGAATCACGGGTTAAGTACAATCAATTTCACAAAAGAATTCGAGAGTGTGAAAATGAGGATCAGGAGATACAAGAAGCCCATCAAAAGTTGATTGAAGAATGGAAAGATATGGCTGTCAGCGCCAACAAGAGACTAGGGTATTTGGAGCGAGGTCTAGTGGGGTTAGAAGGAAAGTTTATCAAAAGGTTTGAACACGGTCAAAACGCTGAAGGGAATGTAGGCAGACATTTGGCCCGAGCTTATTTGCTGTTAGGACAGCGTGAGTTGGTGAATCTGTTCGAGGGAGACTAAAATGCTGAGTCTTGGGAAGTTCTTTCTTGGACCAAGTAGTTAGGGGTTTTTTAATTTTGCTTTAATGATGTAATAAGGCCAATGGCCACTAGTGACATTTTACTTTCTGTTATTTAGCGTCATTTTTGATTCGTCTTATTTTTATCAATAAAATGAGGCTTTTAGCATTATAAGTTCTCCAAATTGATTTCTTGCTAGGCCTACCTCGGGCACAACGAGGCGCCCGAATTAGGACATGATTTACATTCTCGCAGTGTGATTAAACACTGCAACATTTATTTCTTAGAGTCCACTCTAACTTGTTACCTTTTTTGTTTTTCTTTTATTATTCCCCTCCCAAAGGTTAGTTCGTGCATTCTGACATCATCATCATACAGTACGAGATCCAAGGGCCCTCCACCTTCTCCTCCTCCGCGTCCTATCCAGAACAAGAACAAAGGTAGAATGGGAGATTCAAGCGCCAGAATGGAAACTGAAAGAATTGAGATTCCTCAGGGTACCCCAGTTGTTAAGGAGACTGCTTCCCAACTTGAGCAAAAATTATTAACGTTCCGAGAAGAACTAGATCAAGTTCGGAACTTAGCAAATTTGTCATTCTCTCTCACTGCTCCTGATTTCAACTTTCCAAATGCTCAAAATCCCGCACCTCCACAAAACACCCCATAACCACAGATGCAACCCAGTTATGCTCAAAACTGCAACATATGCCACACTCCAAACAACACTCCACTGCTCATTCCTGAACAACTAAACACCACAAATGACCACCTCCATAATACTCCCATCTACGTATATACCGTACCCTACTCAACTTAACCAATCTCAAGTGCACCTGAGTCTGATGACAAGGACTCTCTTATCAGAAACTTGGCAGTCGAACTCAAGAATTTGACCACCGGAGTACAAGGTATAGAAGGAAACAAAGGTATAGAGGGGCTGAATTATGAGGACCTCTACATTCAGCCAGATGTTGAACTTCCGGAGGGGTACAAACCTCCCAAGTTTGAGATGTTCGATGGCACAAGAGATCCAAAAGTCCATCTGAGGACATATTGTGATAAGCTGGTCGGAGTCAGAAGGGATGATAAAATCCGTATGAAACTCTTCATGAGAAGTCTGAAGGGGGATGCTTTATCCTGGTACATCAGTCAAGAACCCAAGAATTGGACAAGCTGGGTAGGTATGGCATTAGATTTCATGGATAGATTGTGATTCAACATAGAGAATGCACCAGATGTATTCTACATCCAGAATTTGAAGAAAAAGCCTATCGAGACTTTCGCGAGTATGCTACTCGTTAGAGATTCGAAGCTGCTAAGGTCAGGCCGGCCTTAGAAAAGGAAAAGATAAATAGATTCTTCGTCCGGGCTCAGGATCCACAACATTATGAGAGGTTGATGCCGATCGAGGGTCAAAAATTCTATAATATCATCAAGCTCGGAGAAAGAATCGAGGAAGGTATTAAGAATGGTATGGTTACTAATCTTGAAGCATTGCAGGCCACCAAGGCTTTACACTCAGGTGGCACGTCCAAGAAGAAAGATATATGTGTCGTGACGGTCTCACAGGGAGCCAAATCACCACGAAAATATCACCCTTACCCGTCACCTCCACATACATATCAGCCCATCTCGAATTACCAAGCATCCGCACCCTCTTACCAAAATCCACCACCTGTTTACCAATCATCTCCACCCCACATATTAACCGACTCCACCCAAATACTCTCAACCTGCACCTGTATACCAAGCTTATGATACCTAACCCTCTCACCACCAATCGTCTCCCACTCACCAAAAATTCCCTAGACCTAGACCAAATTTTGACCGCAGACCACTGTGACAATACACTGAGCTAATTGACCAGCTGTATGAGAGACTTAAAGTTGCTGGTTACGTCTCCCCTATCCTTGCCATAACTCCAGAAAATTCTTCCCAGTAGGTCAACCCTAATAAGACCTGTTTGTAGCACTCCAGCATGAAGGTAAATACCATTGACGAGTGTCGCTTATTGAAGGACAAGATTCAAACTCTGATCGACAATAAGGTTATCGTAGCAAATGAGCTTGCTCCCAATGTCCGCAACAACCCTTTGCCTAACCTCAAGGGTGGAGACATTCACATGATCGAGATCGAAGATGACTGGGACCCAAAGGGGTCGATAGGATTGATTGCTGGGGATGACGAACCAAAGAAATCGGAAATCACGCTTAAGAAAATTATGGTGCAAAATCATCCCTCCAAGGGAGATGAAGTAAATATGTCTATACCTTTTGAATTTGAAGCACCTTCTTCTGGAAAGGCGCCTGGGCTAATTGAAGCTAAGTTTAGAGTTCCAAAAGCACATATGCCCTTTGAAGTTGATGTGCTGCTACCACAGGTGCCTATTCCTGTAGCAATGTCAGACCTAACACTGTTCCACTCAAATTCCATACCATGGGATTACACAGTTGAGGCTAGGAGGAAAGGGAAAACCAAAACTGGGGAAGCAACTGCTGCATAGGGTTTGACCAGAACATGCAGCGTGTACACTCCAGAACACTTAGTTGAGTCCAGTAAGAAAGCCTTTTGACGGCCTATTTGAATTGGACTTGATGATATATGGAAGAAAATACAAGGTAAGGAGTATATGGTCGCTGAGCAGTTGAAGAAAACACCGGCACCGATCTCCATCCTAGCTCTTCCACAGAGCTCTGACGTGCACAAAATCACCTTGATGAATATATTGAGTGAAGCTTATGTGCCCAGCAACATAACTAGAGGTGAAATGGCGAATATTGTGGGACAAGTGTTGGAAAGTCATAAAATCACCTTCCACGAAGATGAGCTGCCGTCGGAAAGACTGAGTCACAACAAGCACTACGCATCACTGTGCAATGCGAATATTACTTCATCACTAGAGTCCTGATTGATGGAGGATCTAGTCTCAACATCTGTCTGCTAATCACTCTCAGAACGTTGGGAAAGAGCCTGCACGAGATCAAAGATGGATCCGTCGATGTCAAAGCATTCGATGGGTCCCAAAGGTCTACTATTGAAGAGATTAGCCTATGCTTGCAAATGGGCTGACTTGCTTTGACGTTGACTTTCAAGTGATAAATGTCCCAGTATCCTACAACTTGTTGTTGGGACGACCATGGATCCACGCCGCTAGAGCTATTGCATCGACCCTGCATCAGGCAGTGAAGTTCGAATGGAATCACCAAGAGGTGATTATTCATGGTGTTGGAAGAAACTCCATATATAGCCACCAAACCATCCCAATGATTGGAGGTAGAAGAAGAATTGGCGGAGAAACATACCACCATATTGAAAGGGTCAACACTGTAGACAAGGTAAAATGGTGGGATAATAATATTGAAAGTATCCTAAATTGGTGTGGGTACGAACCTGGAAAGGGATTCGGCAAAAATCTCCAATGAATCGTCAAGCCCATCAAGCTGAAGAAACATGGTACTACATTCGGTTTGGGGTATGAATAAACTTGGAAGGAGTTCAATGACTGGTCGCAACTATGCCACTGCCCCTACTATCCGCTTGAGCATCCGATACCTCGCTTGGAGCAGAATTTCCAGCCGGCAGACATCATATATGGGTCAGAAGAAGAAGAAGAGGCATTAGCGGCAATGAGGAACCTATTTTTGGAACATGATATGGACTGTTGTATTATTTTCGAGGAGGAAGGGGAGGAAGGCCCTTCCATACAAGCTGTGAATCGAGGGGAACGCCTCAATAATTGGTCGATCAGAACCACCAGGGCCTGAAAAGCTTCAGGGTAGCAACGCTAAACAAAGCATCATGCATCGCATTTTTACTTATTGATTTTCTTTCCGTGTTGTCTTTAATTTTGAAAAGGGATCCGATGTTCCAAACAATTATGAATTTAATCAAAGCATTTCCAACTTTATTATATATCACCCTCTTATTATTTTCCTCTATCACTTAATTTATTTATAAAGCATTACTATTACCTATCTTGATGATGAACCAACGACTGTGAATTGCAACGAGACAACACAACAAACGGATATAGATTCAGAAGAGGATGATATACCAGAAGAAATCGTTAAAGAAGTAAAGAATTTTGAGAATAGACCTAAGTCTAACCTGGATGAAACTGAGGTTTTTAATTTGGGAGACATAGAGAATGTCAAGGAAACGCGTATCAGTGTACACCTATCGCCGTCAAAAAAAAGAGAAGTACATAGGGTTATTCAAAGAATATGAGGACATCTTTGCCTGGTCGTATGATGACATGACTGGTCTCAGGACATCTATTGTAGCTTGCAAGTTGCCAAAAGATCCAACATATCAACTGATAAAATAGAAGCTCAGAAAGTTCAAACTCGACATGAGTTTGAAAATCAAAGAAGAGGTTACCAAGCAAGTCAAAGCCAGGGTTCTCTGGGTAGTAGAGTATCTGACTTGATTAGCCAACATCGTGCCAGTACCGAAGAAAGATGGGAATGTTAGAGTCTGTTTTGACTGCCAGGATCTCAACCAGGCCAATCCTAACGACGACTTCCCCTTGCCAAATATACACATTTTGATTGACAACTGCGCCAAGCATGACCTGCAGTCATTTATTGATTTTTTCGCCGGATACCATCAGATATGGATGGATGAAGAAGATGCAAAGAAAATGGCTTTTACCACACCGTGGGGGATGTATTGTTAGAGCATGATGCCATTTGGTTTGAAGAATGTTGGTGACTTGGTGCCACCTATATGAGAGCCATGACTACCATCCTGCATGACATGATACATAAAGAAATCGAGGTGTATGTGGACGATGTCATCATCAAATCCAAGAAAGCCACACATCATATGCAAGACTTGAGGAAATTCTTCAACATATTGAGAAGGCATAATTTGAAGTTAAATCCCGCCAAGTGTGTATTCGGGGTTCCTACTAGAAAACTACTGGGTTTTATCATGAGTCGTCGAGGAATAGAATTGGACCGTCAAAGGTCAAGGCCATTCAACCATTGCCACCGCCAAAGAACAAGAAGGACTCGATAAGTTTTCTGGGAAGACTTAGCTATATCAGCCGGTTTATAGCCCAGTCCACTGTTATTTGTGAACCTATCTTTAAAATGTTGAAGAAAGACGCTGCCACCAAATGGACTGAGGATTTTCAGAAAGCATTTGACAAAATTAAGGAATACCTCTAAATGCTGCCAGTCTTGGTTCCGCCGGCACCAGGAAAACCTCTATTGCTTTACCTTGCAGTATTGGATGGAACATTGGGACAACATGATGAGACGGGGAGAAAAGAGGAAGCCATTTACTACATCAGCAAGAAGTTTGCCCCGTATGAGGCCCGGTTTTCTCTATTGGAGCGCACCTGTTTTGCTCTGACTTGGGTGGCAAAGAAATTAAGGCATTATTTCTGTGCCTACACCACTTATCTTATATCCAGAATGGACCCGCTAAAATATATCTTCCAAAAGCATGTGCCTACTGGAAAGCTTGCCAAGTGGAAAATCCTGCTAAGTAAATTCGACATTGTTTATGTGACCCAGAAAGCAATCAAAGGGCAAGCCTTGGCCGATCATCTCGCCGAGAATCCCAGAGACAGAGAATACGAGCCTTCAAAAATGTATTTTCCTGATGAAGAGGTACCTTTAATAGGAGAAGATATTGCTGAATCCTATGATGGTTGGAGAATGTTCTACGACGGAGCCGCGAATTTCAATGGAGTTGGCATAGGAGCAGTCCAAATAGAAGAAACCGGTTAGCATTATCAGGTATCTGCCAAGCTCAGGTTCCCATGCACCAACAATATGGCCGAATATGAAACCTGCATCTTGGGGCTCAAGATGGCCATTGACATGGATGTCCAAGAATTTGTAGTGATGGGGGATTCAGATTTGCTCATACATCAGGTCCGAGAAGAATGGGCAACCAAGAGCTCTAAGATACTCCCTTATCTGCATCATACGCAGGAGTTGTGGAAGAGATTCACAAAGACATAATTTCGGCATATCCCCAGAATACATAACGAGTTCGTTGATGCATGAGCTACTTTATCATCCATGATTCAGCATCCAGATACAAATTTCATTGATCCTATCCTAGTAAAGATTCATGATCAGCTAGCTTATTGTGCTCATGTCGAGGAGGAAGCAGTTGGAAAACCATGGTTCCATGACATCAAAGAATATTTGATAGTAGAATAATACCCAGAGCTTGCCAACGCTACTCAGAAGCGTACCCCTCGGAGGTTATCTAATAACTTCTTTCACAGCGGAGGAATCCTGTGCAGGAGGACTCTCGATTTGGGATTATTATTGTGTGTCGAAGCAAGAGAAGCTACCAAACTATTGGACGAAGTGCATGCAGGGACCTACGATCCGCACATGAATGGTTTTGTCTTAGCTAAGAATATACTCCGAGCAGGGTATTTTTGTATAACTATGGAAACTGACTGCATCCAATATGTCAAAAAGTGCCATCATTGTCAGATACATGCAAACATGATAAAGGTGACTCCAAACGAGCTTACTGCAACAAGCTCACCATGGCCATTCACCGCTTGGGGAATGGATATTATCGGAGCCATCGAACCTGCCGCATCAAACGGGCACAAGTTCTTCTTAGAGGAAATTGATTACTTTACCAAATGGGTCAAAGCAGCGTCATACAAAGAGGTAACCAAGAAAGTCGTGGCAGATTTCGTCTGCGACCATATTGTTTTTCGGGTCATAATTCTTGAATCACTCATTACCGATAATGGTTCCATTCTCAACAGCGACCTGATAAAAAAAATGTGTGAAAAATTCAAGATCAAACACAAGAACTCTATAGCCTACATGCCTAAGATGAATGGAGTTATGGAAGCAGCCAACAAGAATATCAAAAAGATACTAAGGAAGATGATTGAGAGGCATAAGCAATGGCATGAGAAGTTATCATTCACCTTATTAGGATACTGCACCACTATTCGCACGTCAATTGGGACAACTCCCTACATGTTGGTTTATGGTACAGAGGTGGCCATTCCTGCCGAAATAGAAATCCCCTCCTTAAGAGTCATGCAAGAAGCAGAGTTGGATGACGCGGAATGGGCAAAAGGTCGCTACGAGCAGTTAGCCCTTATAGATTGGAAAAGGAAGAACATAATTTGCCATGGTCAGTTGTATCAGAACCGAATGTCCAGAGCCTTCAACTAATGAGTCAAGCCGAGGAAGTTTACACCAGGGAAGCTGGTGTTGAAGAAAATATTCCCACATCAAGACGAAGCCAAAGGGAAGTTCTCTCCTAATTGGCAGGGTCCGTACATGGTTCACCGGGTTCTAATAGGAGGATCCCTTGTTCTTGCAGAAATGAACGGAGAAGTATGGCCAAAGCCAATCAACTCAAATGCAGTAAAACGATACTATGTGTAATCATATGCTTTCTCTTCGGTCACAATTTAATAAAAATTCCATTTTCCCCACTATTAGAACTGGGGAAAAATTTTGAGGAGGACCCTTACAATTCGGAAATTGATTTTAGTCCATGCACCGCCAGAAGTGCCAGCCCAGTAAACTAGGGCAGAATTTTGATGGGGACCCTCAAAATTCCGAAGACGATTTTTTAGTCGTTCACCGCAGCCGTCAGAACTACCACTCCAGCAAACTGGGGTAGAACTTTGAGGAGGACCCTCAAAATTTCGGAGAAAGAGAGGTTGCAATGTCATAGACCACGTCGCAGTCATTGGGTCATTCAAAGAAATTATTATTTTTTGATTATATACTTATGATATATTTACTAAATCATGCATAACCGTCATCCGAATTGCCTTTGTTTAGCAGTGCTACCCCAATGGTACGCGATGTCAGAAGCCAGGAAATACGAACTAAGCTCTCCCCCTCTACAGAACTCACGATTTTTCTTTCGATGCAGGCACCCAAGTCGCAAATCATTGAATACGTTCATACACTCATACTTTTCAGGATTGAAACTTTCAGAACATTTGCTTATTCACAATCATTATTCGTACGCAACCTCCCTAGCAGTCAAGATACCGTAATCGGCTATCAGCTAAGAAATCTTACCACTATTCTCCCTTTACATTCTTGCATTGCATAAGGCTACTTATCTACCTTTCGAGACTAAGCATTGTCTCCGTCTTGCATAAGGCTACTTATCGGCCTTTCGAGGTTAAGCTCTACCTCATGTATCATTTTGCATAAGGCTACTTATCTGCCATTCGAGACTAAACTCTGTCTCCATCTGCATCTTGCATAAGGCTACTTATCTGCCTTTTGAGACTAAGTGTTGTCTCCATCTGCATAATGCTACTTTTCTGCCTTCCGAGGTTAAGCTCTACCTTCCGCATTATTTTCTATAAGGCTACTCTTCTGCCTTTCGAGACTAAACTTTGTCTCCATCTGCATCTTGCATAGGGCTACTCTTCTGCCTTTCGAGACTAAGCTCTGTCTCCATCTGCATAAGGCTATTTGCATATGGCTACCTATCTGCCTTTCGACACTAAGCATTGTATCCATCTTGCATAAGGCTACCTATCCGCCTTCTAAGGTTAAGCCTACTTCCATCTGCATATGGCTACTTATCTGCCTTTCGAGACTAAGCCCTGTGTCCATCTGCATTTCTTCATAAGGCTACCCATCTACCTTTTGGGACTAAGCGTTGTATCCATCCTACATGGCTGAAATATTGCCATTTTATTTTTCGTATGGCTGCAATATTGCCACCTACACTTAATTCTGCTTTGGCTGAAAGATCGCCACCCTTTGCATTCATCGACTGAAAGATTGCCACCTTTTCATGGGCTGAAAGATCGCCAACTTATTCAAAGGCGTCATAGTTCGGAGGCACCATCTGCATAGCCCGAGAATATCATTTCATGGCATGCGAATCTTTATTTATGCTCTTCATGGCCCAGGATGTCATAGTCTGAGGACGTCATCCTAACCGTCCGAAGACAACATTCATGGTCCAACGAGAACTTGCATCACATTTAAATTATGCATAATATACGTTGTATTGCCTACTTGTGGGAACACTGGCTAGAAAACGGCTGTCTCAGCAGGAGCTATACCACTCCAGTTATCGCAGCCTGCTAGGCTTCAAACATCTTTTCAAATCTAAACATCGCATCCGTTTTTTTCCAGATCCCCATTGGCGCATTCCGTCAATATTTCCTGAACTACATATAGCCTGATACCTGTAAAACCAAGGATATGTGGGTAGCTCAGAAACCAAAGCTCGGTCAAAGTTTCTTTTCAATCTTCGCTTCCGGTCAAAATTCGCCATGTTGTCTTTACCCGACAACTCTTTCATTCTCCTCGGGTAAAGAGGGGCAGCTATTGATACCCAATTTTTCCTATACATTTTTTGTATCCAAAATACTTCCAAAATAGCATATAGGTGCAAATTTTTTTTTTTGGTAATTAAGGATTTTATTAATCACCAAAGAGATTTTAATACAAAACCATAGTTCAGCCAATGCACAGTTGACAATAATATCTAGACTGTATACCAACTATCTCTATAACTATCCCTATTTATAGGAGATATTGCTGAAGCTGTTGTCTAATTTTGGGGGTTCCTCTAACATTACAAGTATAAGCTATGTCCCTGAGTAGGTGTCACTACTGCGGAACACATTCTCAAAAATACTCACATTTCTCTCCAACCACAAAGCGTAGAATAATTCAGCTACCACCATTTTGAATATGTTAGATCTACTAGATTTTCCTTTAGCCTTACTAACTATCCACTGTATAAACTGTTCCCAGTTCTGCATACTGGGGTGATCTTCTCTAATCCAGGACAGTGTTTGGTCCCTATTCTTTAGCAATTCGGCAAGTATGGAATAGGTGGTCTCTGGTTTCTGTAGCTTCCTGGCACAAAACACATTTGTTGTCCACAGTCATACCCCAATGTATTAGCCTTTCCTTGGTTGGTAGCCTGTCCTGAAGTACCAACCATAAATTGAAGACAGCCTTGGGCCTAGCATAATTCTGAGCAGTTAGATTCTTCATTGGGACTCTTGGGAGTTGGCCAATCTGAAAAAGATAGAGTTGTCTAATAGAGCATACTGGCATGTGAAGACTTTGGTGTTGTTGTAGCAGACCACTTGCTACAGTTATATTACGTACCATCCAACTAGTTTGCTTGGGGATAGGAGTGTTCTCCAGTTGATGATGTTTTATATAAACAATATGTATCCATTTGACCCACAGTGTGTCTTTCTTGTGAGCCAGATCCCAGCAAAGTTTAGCTATAGCTTCCTTGTTCCACAAATAGAGGTTTGTGAGGTTCAGCCCACCAGCCGACTTAGGCAAACACATTTTGTCCCAGGCAATCTAGTCCTTCTTAGTGATAACATTTGAGCCAGACCATATGAAACTTCTGCAGACTGTTTCAATTAGCTTTAGGATCTTTGTAGGGATAAGGAAGAGTTGTGCCCAGTAAGCCTATATACCAAAAACCACTGACTGTACCAATTGCATCCTCCCAGCATATGACAACTTTCTAGCAGTCCATGAGGTGATCCTAGCAGTGATCTTTTCCACCAGAGGTTGCCACTGGATCAGTGCCATCTTCTTGGTGGATAGCGGAATGCCCAAATATTTGAAAGGAAAATCTCCATATATATAACCTAGGTGATCAGTAATCTGCTGCTGTACTTCAGAACTAACCCCTCCAAAGAATACTGAACTTTTGCTCAGGTTGGCTTTCAGTCCAGATGCTTCAGTGAATTGGGAGAAATACTTGAACATGGTGATGACAGACTTAATTTATCCTTTAGCAATCAGAAGTAGGTCATCAGCAAAACTTTTGTGAGTGATGCCCAGCCTTTTACAGCCTGGATGATATAGAAATTCTTGGTCTTTCCTCAGTTCAGCCAGAGATCTGCTTAGGTACTCCATGACTATATAAAATAGGAATGGGGAGATTGGATCGCCTTGTCTAAGACCTTTAGCAGCTTTAAAAGGTTCAGTTGTTTCCCCATTAGTCATCATTGTGTAGCTTACTGTTTGAACACACTCCATGATCCAGTTTGTGAATTTCGCTGGAAAACCCAATCCTTCCATTACCTGTTGCAAGAAGGTCCATTCAACAGAATCATAGGCCTTCTGCAGGTCAATTTTGATCATGCATCTAGGAGTCACATGGAATATGGAATAGTTCTTGATCAACTCATGAGCCAGGATGACATTGTATGCAATCTTCCTGCCTGGGATGAAACCTGCTTGGGCTTCACAAATGATGCTAGGCATGATTTTCTGCATTCTGTTGGCTAAGATCTTGGAAATCATATTGTATAAAATTGAGCAGCATGCAATTGGTCTGTATTCTTTTACTGTGGTTGGGTTAGGGACTTTGGGGATCAAAGTGAGCGAGGCACAATTTACTGGTTTATACATCTTGGTAGTCTGGAAGAAGTCCTAGATTGCACCAATGATCTGCTTGCCAATGATGTTCCAGGTTTTCTTGAAAAACACTGCATTGTATCAATCAATTCCTGGGGCTTTGTCATCCCCAATTGCCTTTAAACTTTCCAGAATCTCAAGTTCTGTAATATCAGAATTTAACTCCTTCTTCTGTTGGTGTGTTTAGCTAGGACCATTAGTCGTATACACTCGGTTTATGGCTGGCAGAGAAGCAGCTGATGTGCCCATTAATGACTTATAGAAGTTATTGATCTCCTTTTTAATGTCATCTGGATTAGTAACCTTGAGACCACCAGCTGTAACAAGATCTGTGATATGCTTTTATTAATTTCTTTCCTTCAGGACAGCAGAGAAATACTTGTTGTTAGAGTCACCCAGTTGGATCCATTTTGCCCTGGACTTCTGTTGTAGCATACTTTCTTCAAACAGGGACCACTTTTCCAGCTTCACTACTATTTCTTTCTCGTTAAGTTGCAGCTCATCATTGTATGCCAGTGCCATATGATTCTGGATGTCCTTCAGTTCTTGTCTACTATGATCAATTCTCTGACTAATGTTCTTAAAATCTTTACTGTTTAAATATTTTAAGGGGCTTTTCAGTCACTTGAGATTGGACCACACTGATTTGATAGAAAACTGATTATTGTTGTGCCAGTTGTCTTTGACCAGCTGATAAAAGTCTTCATGATTAGCCCATGTATTGAAGAATCTGAAAGGAGTCCTCCCTTTCCTAGTAACTTCTGCCAGTGTAATCACCATAGGGTTATGATCAGAGATTAGGGGTTGATCATATACAGTTTTCACATGACTCCAGTTAATCATCCACTCATAGTTGCCAAAGACTCTGTCCAGTCTACTACATACTCTATCACTGCCTGCCTGCCTATTTGTCCAGGTGAAATACTTCCCTTTCCAGGGAAGTTATGAAAGTCCAGCCTGTTGTATACATTGAGTAAACTCTTGGATCTCTGCTTGCTTCACTTGATTACTTGGCTCTCTATCATTGGCATACAGAACAACATTGAAATCTCCAGCAACTAACCAAGGCTCAATAATAGCAACAGAATAATCCTGCAGATTTTTCCATAGTGATCTCCTCTGGTCCATCCCATTATAGTCATACACCACAGTGAGGTAACAGATGGTCTCTCCAGATATGTTTCTGACTTTACAGTGAATCAGTTGAGCCTCCTCCTGGATACCAGTGACTCTGATCAATTGTGTATCCCATATGATCCATACTCTACCATTTATGGAACCCTGATAATTTGTTAGTAAACCGCAACCAGGAACCAACAGCTTAGCAATTCTGTCTGCATTCTTTTCTTTAACCTTGGTTTCTACCAGACCAACAAGGTTAATGTTATTTTTCCTGATATACTCCCTAACTTCTTTTTGTTTATACCTTTTATTTACACCCCTAATATTCCAGATTAGCCACTTCATTGACAGTTGCTAGGTCCTCTTTCATCATCTGGAGGAATCTCAACTCTACTAATATACATTGCTTCAAAACGATTACTAACCACAATAGGGAATAAAGGAGGGAAGTTGGTGAGGTTGAATTCAGGGGATTGAACTTGCTTCCCTTTCTCTTCCTGTTTATTCTTTCCAGTTACTAGTGATGGGGGGGTCATGAGGCTCTTTCTGAGATTCGCTGCTCTGCCTTGTCTCAGTTTGCTGTAGAGGAACCTCCTGCTGATTCTGAACAGTCTGGATTGGAGCTTTGGTTCTCCATTCCTGAATCATTTTAGGTTTCTTCACTTTAGGAGGCTGGATTGGTTTTGGATTCATCAAACAGTTGTGCCCAACCGTATGACATTTCCCACAGTAAGATGGTTTCCAGTCATAAACCACTTTTTGCAGAAATTTCTTCCCATTAGCATCCATTAACCATATATCCCTAGGTAGCTATTTGGTAACATTCATCTCTATGAGCATTCTAGCAAAGGAAACTCTAGATTGTTTGGTTGTACATTCATCCGCGAAAATAGGTTTCCCTAACACACTGGCTATTCTATTCAATGATCTCATTCCCCAACAAGACATAGGAAGTTTAGGAAATTTGACCTATAGTGGAATCTCGACAGGGAATTCCTCAGAGAAATCAAAATCTGACATCCATTGCTTGAGAATCATGGGCCTATTTGCTATAGATTAAGGACCAGCACATAAGATTTCTTTGGCATCATCAATTGTTCTGAACTTAACAATGTAGTATCCCTCCTCGTGATAAAACAGCTCTGGTTCTGGTACATGTGACCAGTGGAGGCTGATGAATCTCTTCATCGCATTATACCCAGGCCCATCCCCTAAAATATACACAATTAGGGCAAACATCCACTTATTCTCTTCCTCCTCCACCTTTGCTTTGTTCAGCTGGCCTACTGGTTGAGCTTCAATCATTATCGGGGGGATGTATTCTAGTGTCATACCATTAGATGCAAATCGATTCTTCTGAAAAAGATTAGCCCAGTTCCCCTTTGGTACATCTGTTTGCTCCGTTATACCCTTCGCTGATTGAGTTTGGACTAGTATAAGCTTCTGCATGTGTCCACTTTCACCGGCTATCTACTTCATCAGAGTTACCGGTGCTTCAATCGAAGCGGGATAGCTTCGTTCCATCTCCATTACCGCATTAGATTGTTGTGAAATCAAAGGATTCTCACCTTCGCATGACGAATCAACTGGCTGCTCAGTTGCAACATTGGTGTGTAGATTCTCCGTAGATGATTGATTACTGGTTGTATCTATTGTGGAATCGGAATTTTTCTGGGTCGTCCCCTACCTCGACCCCTCCCTCTCGCCATAGATACGAGCTCGGCGTACGTTTACTAACGTGCGCCGAGAGAAAATAACGAAGAAGAAGGGTAATTTACTTGTCATATATGTGCGTATATAAGCACACTCAATAGTTTTAGCATTTTAATGATTTTTAAAACCAATTTATTGCCTATTTAATATTATAAAGTCCAAACTTATACACAAAAATTATCATTTGGTAAATTACTTATTTTATACTCACATTTATACCAAAATATAATTAAGGTGATTTTTGCATATTTTTAAATATTAATTTGATATTTTTAAAGCTAAATTGCATGTAATTACAATTATAGTCTATCTTATGATTCATAGTGTTTTATAATTGTAAAATTACTCCTGGTATTTTTAATAATATTTATATGGTATTGATTGGCCCAGTATTTTTAATTTTCTTTTAAATCATTATTTTTATAAAATTAAAAGGAAAATTAGCTATTTACAGTCTAGCCTCATAAACATTTCAATTATAGCCAAATTGTCACCCCATTTCATCTCCAAATTTGAGACCAAACTACCCAGCCCAATTACCACTCAATCAACCCGGCTCCATAACCCCTTTTAATCCCGAACGTTGATCATTTAGATCAATGGCCACCATTGATTCTTTCGTTTTTAATTTCCAAACGACCTTCAAACCTACCCCATTTCTCATCAGACGCCGCCCCCGAATCCATTGTCTCTCTTGTTCTCTCTCAACTCACTTCAAACCCTAGCCGCCGCATCCCATCAAAACCATAATCGATGGCCATTGCCTCTCATCTGAGGCCTATACTGGTCTCCCATGGCTTCCATGTGTTCATCTCTAAGGTCCCACGACCAGACCTTGAAGGTGTCTTAACCAAGCCTTTGTTCGATGGTTTTTCTCTGGTCATCTTCAACCTTTATCCGGCCATCCATGGCCATTAGGTCTTGATCTTCAACTATCCTTCTTAGATCGGGAGTTTTCAATGCCTTTCTCACTTCCTGGGTTCCTTACGAAACCCTAACTCTAAGGTTCCTTCAATTTATTTTCAGATCTGCCCTAGATCTATGTGTGTTTGAGTTTTCTGAACATGTTTCTCGAAGTTTTCACAATTTTTTTGCTTTCAAAGTTCTTTGACCTTTTAACTAGAGTTTTGTTTAAGTTATTTCAAATTTCTTCTTTTGTTTTTAGCATGTTTTCGTACTTTGCTTATGTTACTTCCTTTATCTGTGTAAGCATGTTGAAAACCCTAATCTTGCGATTTCGTTCGAGTTTGTTTGTTACGATTTTATTCGATTTTCATGCCTATCTTCTCTAAGTTTATTTGATGGTTAAAATGCCCTAATTTTTGGGGATTTATTCGAGTTCCTGAGCCTGATTATTTGGCCTATTGATTAATAGTTGAAACCCTAATTTTAGGGGTTTTTACTTGGAACTCTGAAATTGCTTGATTCACCTGTTTGTCGTCTCTATATTTAACTAATTTTGAAAACCCTAGTTCTTCTAGGGATTATTTGAGTTCTTTGAAAGTGTTTGTTTGACTTGTCTGTCGGGAACTATGGAACTTGATTCCTGCATCCCCCATCGCTATATGTTCTGAGTTCTTGCTCAACTCTCTGCATACTTTGATTCTTTCACTCTCTATTACACTGAAACCTAACTAGCATGTTTGAATGTCTACTCTATGCTATTACTGTATTATGTTTCTTTTTCCATAGCTTGTCCTCTAACGTCTGTTATTTGTGCAATGACTTATATACTAAGTCCTTCCCGTGATTTATTTTTAGGCTTGAAATTGATTTCAAACTTTTACTTCCATGAACTTCTAATGTACTAGCCTTTCAAGGGTTAATTTGATACCCTACCTTTGATTAGCCTGACTGAATCTTTTCAGAAATAACTACAAGTCTTGTACTTAGACTTATTTGCCTATTGTATTACTTTACTGTTTCTTTTATGGCAACAATCCATTCTGCTATATGATTGACTCTTCTTTATTCCTTATGTGGATAATGTTAGTATCCGTTTGCATAAGAATCCCCTGATTAAAGGGAAGACTTATACTAATTGATTCTAATTTGTGATCGTGCCCATATTTGTGATTTTACTCCACACGTTACTCATTTTTCAAAAACTATAAATACCTTTCCCTCTCCTCTTTCAAAACACAAGTTCAAACGAACACACACATATTGTATTCACTACTTATCTTTCTTAAATACTTCTAAGTTTTTCTCAAAAAAGCATTTGAGTTTTCTGATGAAGTCTTAAGTTAGTTTTCTTTTGCTGTTTGTGGCGGCAAGTGTTTTGCTCCTCTTTTGTTTACTTACTATCGCCCTATGATAGAGTTGAAGGCTGTTTCCTGGTTCATGACATGGAATGTTGTTTCCAGGGTGACCCGTCCTTCTAGGACAGATAGCAGTATTTCTCTGGATGTCCGCTCTACTGCATTATTAAAACCCGTTAGTGTTATGCAAGGCGGTATTAGTTTATCCTCGATCCATATTTGCATGAGGACTCACGGATGAATAATACACAAACCGGTTCTGTATCTACCATAATTCCTTTTACATCGGTATCAGCGATGCGTAAAGTTATAACCAAGGCATCAGAGTGAGGGAAAGACAAACCATCGGTATCTGACTTATCAAAGATGATAATGTCTTCGAGGTCATCATACCGTTCGTGGGAGACCATCCGTTTGAGTTTGTGCGTGGTGGTGAACTTCACATGGTTGATTACCATGTCGTCGCCACCGCCAATGATCATTTGTATGGTACGGGCTGGTGATGGTGTCTTTGGAGGTCCTTGAGATAGGTCGCGCCCTCGGGCGAAGTTGACCCTTCCTTTATTGCTTAGTAGTTCTTTCAGGTATCCCTGGTTTAACATCCTAACTACTTCTTGACGTAGACCTATGCAATCTTTGGTCTTGTTTCCTCTTTCTTGGTGGAATTCTCATAGGATGTTCGACCTCCTGGTCCTTGGATCTGATTTCATCTTTTGTGGCCATTGCACTTTCGTGCCCAGCTTCTCCCGTGCGTACACTATCTCTGAAGGGGAAACACAAAAATTATGAGCAGGTACTAATACAGGAATACCTCTTTTTCATTTTTGAGGGGTACAGTGTGTCATGGCATAACATCCGCGTGTCGCGGGGTAGGCAGGTTAGATGTTCGGATATAGGGCTGATGCCTTTCGTGATTGAAGCATGGTGGTTGATCTCTTCTCCCATCTTTACATCGATCTCTCCTTGTCTCGCTCTGGACTGATGTTAACCGTTGAAGCGGGCTATTCAGTTCGTCCTCGTCTGCCTTCACCTCGGCGCAATAGGCGTTACGGATCTTTTCCCATGTGGCAAAGGGTACTTAATGAGTCTACTAAGTAACTTTTTTGTTGCCTTTGACCCGTTCCTGTTTAACCCACTTTGAAAGGCTGCTACTGCCATCCCTTCTGACACGTTCGATAGACTCATCCATACTCTGTTGAATCGTGCTAGGAAATATCAAAGTCCCTCGCCTATGGTTCCCCTACAGCAAAGATGTCATTGACCCTAGCCTCAGCCTTCCTTGCTTCTGTTTGAGCAGTGGCGAATTTATCTGCCATCTATTCGAACATCGATATTGACCGCGCTGGTAGCTGGGAATACTATGTCAATGCTCCCCCCAAGGGCTCTCCGAAATTTTTTAGCAGCACATACGGTAATTGCTCTTTTGATAGATCATTGCCCTTTACTGTGGTAACATAATTGATTAAGTGATCCTCTGAGTCCGTAGTCCCATCATATAGTTTCAAGTATGGTGCATTTTGAAGGTCTTTGGGATAGAGTGTGGAGCAGCCCCTTCGTTGTATGGTTGTTCGATGAATTGGCCCACATCGCGTTTTGGTAATAACTTCAGAGCGCCTGGTATTTTGTCGACCCTCTCCTGATATTCCTTCATCTGGTCACGGAGTGTCTTGTTCTCGTTTTTCATCTCGTCCATTTTCTTTAGGATGGCCATAAGTGCATCGTCACCTGCATTAGTAATAGTGTGGGTGTCGCCTGCTCATGTAGCGGTTGGCTCATCGGCGTCAGCTGCGATTTCTGTAGGTGGTACATCTTCGACATCTCCTTGAGTGGGTTTCTCTAGCATGCTTCTCAAAGCACTTGTTAACCATTCTTCTAGCAGCTTTTTGACTGCTGGTGGTGCTCCCCCCATCGTGGATGTCGAGGCTCCTCTTTCGCGCAAGATCGTTAGATCCCCCTGTGGAAGAGGTGAGATCTCCCCTTCTGGTGTAACTCTTGGTGTTGTATTCTTATTGTCTTCTCTATTGCCTTCGTTGATGGAGTTCAGGAGTTTATTTGAGACATCTGCTATCGCCTTCAGCCTCGCTTCCTTTTCCGCCATTATCAATTTTAAGAGGTTTGAAGGAAAGTAATTATAACTTTTAGGAATCTAGACGAGAACTGTGATTTCAGCTATAGAAATCCCCACTGGCGACGCCAAATTGGTTGACTCAAAAGATGTTAAAACCTTTTTGAACAAATCAATCAAAAATGAAGGGGTAAATCGTAGCTAGAGTTAATAATCTCTAGAATAATTCCTACTTATTAGAAGAGGGGAACACAAGCACCTCTCCGTCAACATGCTTTCTTCCTCCCAAGAGTAAATTGGTCATTTCCTGCGTTATTATGCTTAAATTGTCTATTGTGCCCCTTTTAACTGTTAACGTGTTTCGATCTAAATTCTAAAGTGAAGTCCGTCGTAGTAGTATTTTGGGATGACTGCAACCCTGATTTAATTTTGACACCGCTCAAACGAACGCTTAGCATACACTCTGCTTCTTCCAGATTTGCACGGCCTCCACACTCTTCTTCCTCAAAATTTTCGCAGCTGCTCAACTACTCTTTCGATTTCCTTTGTCTTTATTAGTCTTATCTCGTCCTCCAGAGTTTATTAGCTGGTTGTGCAGTTATAAGGTGAGTTTTGCATTCTTATTTTCCTGATTTTTGGAATAGTTATTGCGTACAAATTGTTTAAATTGGGTAAAGCTGTGAAACCTCTTATGATTTTTGGCTCCTCTCAGTCAACATGTGTGCTTACCTGGAATTAATAGTTAGTCTAAGGCTACTTTTGTAAGTTCATGTTAATTCGTAAAGCTGACTTTGTTTGCTGGCCTCACACGTGGTGTTCTTTGTGAATTATGAAATTGAATACATATCGTCTCTTCTGTGTTCTTGCTGTGAATTTTTTGCTTCTCAAGTTCTTCCTCTTCTTTTCGTCGTCTCTATCAATATTCACTTTTGCTTAAGGTATGCCTTTCCGAATTTCTTGATTTTACTAGCTAATATATTGTTTATTATTGTATATGGCAGATTATCCATACGATTAATTTTATTTTAAGTTAATATTGAGATTTTAAATTCAATTTACTTTAAAAATTTTTGATTTTATGCTTAAATTATTCATGAGTTTTGAGCACTTATGTTCTCTCTATACCTCTATGAAGTAAAATGAACATTAAATTGGCAAGGAAAAACCCAACCTTAAGGGGGAGTTTGTATTCTTAGTTGGACGTATTTTTAGAATTTCAATGCAAAGAGAAAATATCATCAATCCTTGTAGTATCAACAAATGTAACCTTTCTTTTCGGATTCCGAGGATGAGCTGGCCGATCCTAACATCATTTATGAGGAGCCGACGACGAAGCCCCATCTAGTGCAGTGGCTTGGAAGCAAGCTACCTTGACCATCTTCCGAAGTTATAAATAATTTATTGATCAAAGGCTATAAGGGCGGACTACTCAATGGAAGAAGTGTGAATCCAACAGACAACTTCAACCCTTGATGGTCACAACTGCGTGCTCTTTCATTGCTTGAATAATTTGTGCTTTCTTGATTTTACTTGCAAATGATCTTGTGGTCCATCATTTGGTTCCTATAAAGGGATTTCTGAGTTCCCTCGTGATGGCGATCAATCCATCAACTTCGTGGTATAAAGAAAGAACTAAGGATAGTAAAGAACATCAAAAAAGGAAGTATTTAGAGCAGATGGAAGTAAGTATCTCTTTCTTTTTACTTGGTTGGGTGATTCCACATATTAGAATTGCATTGGAAATTAATAGAAGTCCACTGAAGTTCTATGTTGTTGAGAAGTTCTTTAGAAACTAATTGAAAAGTGTAGTAACTCTTTATGATATTAACTCATTCTGTGGCTTTTAAATGTGTTACAAAATTATGGAGCCTCTGTAGCTATTTTGATGAACTATTTTGTTTTCCCTATATGCTAAAATCATAGAGAATATTCTTTTATACTTTTTCAGCTACTCTTTACCTATTTATACATGTTTTACTCAGAGAATAGAACGTAAAATTGAGCAATAATTACTATTTAAATTGTTTAGTCAGTAGCTGCTAAAATACCTCGACTCCATCTTCTTAGAAAAGGCGAAAATGAAAAAAGAGTCATGTCAAAGTGTATACACTTTTTGGTTTCCTTTTAACTTAATTGTGTTCTAACTTTGAGTTTACGAAACAAGCTATTTCAACATTTCTTGAATATCAGTGTAAGGCGATTTACTCTAACTTTAAGGGCTTAACTGGGTCACACGAAAACGATATACCGTGCAAGTATTAGGCGAATAATGTTTAACTGTTCTATTTAAATGACACACTTATTGGAGTTTAGCTCATATTTGCCTCTTGATGAAATGTTTTAACTGATGTTGATATTGGATATAGGTGGCCATAAAAGATCTGATTTGGGAGCTATAATATGCACAACCGATAATAATCCATGTTAAAAATTGCTCATGGCTATGTTGCTCGAACTCTTCGAAGATGTTGTCGGGTGCATGTCGGATCCGACACGGATGCGGCATCATTTTGGAGAGTCGGCGCAACATAGGCTCATGGAGAGGTATGAGCTCTCATAATCAAGTTTAGTATCCTTCTTTTCCTTTTGTGCCAAACTATGTGTATCCCTAATTGTTAATTGTTATTTCTTGACCTTTTGTTGATTTAAAATATTTTTGAGCTTAGCTCAATTGGCAGCTCGATGGACAAGGAAACAGAAGCCTAAGGTAAATAAGCTTAACAAGGATAAGATACAATCCCTTACTACAACACTTTTGTGTCATTCAATTTGAGGTTTTATGCTTTGTTCTTAAATCAGGTCCCCGTGTCCTCTTTAGAGTTTAGCTTGCATTCTTTTTTGGAGAACTTTGTCTCAATTCCCATGAACTTAAAGCTGCTGACCCGTCTTAATCAGGTTTTCTCTGTTGAGATTTGCTTTAATTATCCTGTCTTGAATTCAGTTAGTTGATAGCACACATGTAAACTGAGATTTTTCTCTACTGGAGTTCTTTTCTGTTGGGGTATTTTTTTAACATTCTGTTACTTTTTTACAGCAATAGAATTTACAATCTAGATGTGAACTGAAACTACCTAATTTCTCTGTAGTGGAGAGTTGTGTGCCTTTGTTGTTTGATTAATGCTTCTTTTATTGAAGACTTCTTGATAGAAACTTTTGGTTACATATTGATGGAGGAATATATGATGAGCATGTTGTTGAAATGAGCGGCTTCTTATTCATATGTTAGTTCTTTTTGGATGCAGTGCAATGTGTATTTTATTTGGTGCTACTTCATTATTGTTTGACTAAAGAGTACTTATCTTGGTAGTATGTTACTTCAAAAATGTTGACAACGATCATATTCATTATGGTATTTTCTTGCAGTTTTGCAGGTTATTTATCTGTTTTTCTAAAATTTGAATACTCTGTGATAGTTGGATATTATCATTTAAGAAATCTAATAGTTACTTGAATCCTTTCATTTGAAGGTATATTAGAGGAAGATCTCCCTTAACTAAAAATTTATCTAGGCATCTGTTATTATTTATTCTTCCATTGCCTACATGTTCCTCATCTTGAATATTTAGTCTCTTTTTTTGCGTAGCATGCACCGATATTCCTCTTTGTTTCTGGATAAGAATGTAAATGAGCCATTGACGATTCAACAAAATTGAATGTGAACATAAGATATTTAGTGTTCAGTGACCAGTCTAGGGCCAAACCTTCTGAATTATATGATATTTTATGGAAGGAAGCAGTTTTCTTTGTCATTTGTCCTCTACTTGATAAGAAGCCAAGATTATAAAATGCATTTTATTTCTGTATTTATGGAATGCTTCTATTTTTAGCTTCTTTGGCTCTAAAGCTTCTTAAATGACTAACATTTCTGAAAGGCTAACAGAATGGGGGCTTCATTTTGGGCATGTCCCATTGTTAATTGGCAGCTCAATGAAGAAGCTCAAGACAATCACCATATCTGGGAAGCACTTTGGCTGTTCTACTGTGGCAATATGCTAATGCCATAGAGTGTCCTAACTTAACACATAACAATATAGAGGGTCTTATACTGTATCAGGACAGGGGCTGGGGCTGTATGGATCTAATCTTGAACTTGGACGTATCTACTCAGCTGTCAAGTTGCACTCGCAGAATTGACGAATCGTTGAAAATGCCTTTGCTTTGTTTCCACGCTAGAGCAATTATTTCACATTTATTACTTTTTTACTAAGTGAATTTAGGTGGGTCTAGGTGAAATTTTTTGGTGTTTTGCTGAGGGAAGGCTTTATGATGTTAACATTAAGCGCTTCCACTGACCGTAATTGCAAATGTTTTTAGATGACAGAAATTATGATATTGCGCTTCGAGGTGCTTGCCTTTGTTGTCTATTAATGCAAAAATAGTAGTAATGTACAGGATTAAAACTTTTCTTTCAACAACAACAACAACCCAATATAATCCCATTTAGTGGGGTCTGGGGAGGGTAGTGTGTACGCAAACCTTACCCCTACCCTTGCGTAGAGAGGCTGTTTCCAAATAGACCCCCAGCATCCTTCCCTCCAAGAACTTCCCACCTTGCTCTTGGGGAGACTCGAACTCACAACCTCTCGGTTGAAAGTGGGGGTTGCTTACCATCAGAGCAACCCCTCTTGTCAAAACTTTTCTTTCACTCTGAGTAAAAAATTATGCTTTCTGCACTCTTTATCTATTTCTTCATACGACTATTCTGTAAGAAATTAGAATGTCTGCAACACTGGAAAATTCTCTCTGCTGTGGACATACGGCATTGTTGCTCTGACAGTTTCAATGTTGCAACAGTATGCCTCTGTTCCTCCGGCAAACTGGAAATTATTTAACTTACACCTTCTTGTATGATTTGTCATTTTACAGAGTTTTTCTACAGCAAAAGGAAGTGGGCCAAAAAGCTCTGTAAATTCCCCTCTCCATTTGGGATACTATCAATATGTATGGTTTTACCGTTAATCTAGGTTACAAAGAATGGTAACCTAAAGGTAAAACATTGTTTGGCTCATGATATTTTTTCTTTTAAATATTTTTAGAACATAATAATTAGATCTACGTTTCCCGCATATCTAATCCGAAAGTGCTTGTATCATCTCAGGAGCAAATATTTATTAGAATCTTTGGTACGTCTTACAAAGAAATTTGAAAAATTATTGAGACCTTTCACAAGAGAAAGTCGAAATATGTATAATGAAATAATATAGGTTGTATAAATTGGGCTATCCCTCCTCGTAATAGATAGAGAGAGGAGAGTTGCAAAGTTTCTTTTCATTCTATTGGTAAGTTTTCCAGAGTTTTCTCCCAACAATTACAAGGCTTTTGCCCCTCTTATATACTAGAGAGGAATTCCTCTCAGTTGTAAAAACCAAAAATAAAGAATCTTGGACTGAATATTCTTAATGTCTCCTAATGGGTTTGTTCTATTGCAGGGGTCGTACCATTTCTTCTTTTGCTCCGAGATCGTGCCCCTCGGGACGTCGACTCAAAGATATTCGGTCGTCTATCATGCTCGTTATAAATTACGGTCGATCAAATTTGGACCCATATAATACAGACATCTTCCTTTTGGTAAGTAAGGTTTGGAAATATATATTATAGATATAAAAAGAAGATACTTTCTTGTATTCCCTATTTTGGCATACCTTATCCTATATACACACACCGATTCCTTTCTTGTACGATTAATATTCTTTGTATCTAACTCTACATGTAACATAATACTAACTTATTTTCCGGTAAATCACCATTTTCCTTCTATAATATGATTAAATTTATTTTCGATTTAGTTTGTTATATTAAATATATTTATACTTCTAAAGATTGCTTGGTGAGGTGAGGTGAGCTCACGGGGAGGTGGTTATTGGCCCCAGTTGGGTCGAGGCAACTTTTCATTTCAATTTACATTTTAGAGTTTGTTACTTTTGAATTGATTTTTGCCCGATGTCCAATATTCGTATTAGGGCCCGATTAAATCAGGATTCATGATGGGAAGTTCCACTTTGGGAGTATAGAGTTCCCTAACAAAGGCGACTTCATACTATGACTTGAACCCGAGACTTCTGATTAAAGATAAAGAAGTATTTACCACCCCACAATAACACTTATCGGTAAATACTAGGAGGCCGTTTGGCTTAGCTGATTTAGAATAGCTGATAAGTATTATGCGCGGAAAAACACTTTTAAAGTGCTGAAGCTAATTTAAAAAATAAGCAGTTACATGTTTGAATAAAAGTGCTGAATTTAGTAATATGCAGCTGAAGAACTGGATATACAAAGAGTTTTATTTTAAAAGGAAGTATTTTAGGGATAGAATAGCAAATATTTTTGTCACACTTAAAGTGTTTATAAGCTGAAATTTGATAAGTTGGGGGAGACCAACTTATGGCTTTTGGCTTATTTTTGGTTTATAAGCACTTAACTTATAAGTACTTTTATTTTTACCAACCAAATAAATAAGCCAAAAAATACTTATAAACCAGACCCTCTAGGTAACATTTCTCTCAAATTTGTGAGGTTGACATTAGAGATAGGTGTATTATATATTAATTTATGTCCAGCCACTGTGCTTCACAAAGGATGGTGCACAATATGATAAGAAGAATAATTTTTTTTTATTGGAATTTGGGTAACAATAAGGTCTAATTTGAAGCACGTAGCAAGAATAAATATGTACCTAAAAGTGAATCAGTTCTTTTACTTTTGAAATTTAGGTATTGTCATTGACCTTTCAATAAATTTGACGCGAAAGATAAGATTTTGTATTTTTTATTTTCCTTTAAGGATCTCAAATTTTTTTATGTCTATTTGTTGTAGAAACAATGAGGATTACTATTACTATATGTACAACAAAATTTTAAAAAAAGTGATGCCTGTTATGAAATAATATAAAAGACAAGAACAATAACTCAAGAACAAGAGCAATAGAGAGAAGAGTAGAGAGAGTTCTTCTTATTGATACTTAGAGAATGTTAGGAGTTGATTACAATGGTAGAGGGCACCTCTATTTATAGGGAGGAGGATGATTTAGCTACCAATAATAGGACTCTAGAATCTCTCTAATTAAAGACATTCACCTTAAATAGAAGTCTATTTATAACACTCCCCCTTGAATGTCTATTCAATGATGTGCCTCGTTAAAACCTTAAAACAAAACCCAATGGGAAAAATTAAAGTAAGGAAAAAGAGTACACATGTTTGAATATGCGCCTATTGGTTGCCTCGTTAAAAACCTCGCAAGGAAAACCCGGTGGGACAAAACCTTGTAAGGGAAAAAGAGTGCAACGCGCATTAACTCCCCCTGATAAGAACATCAATTTATGTCCTTAAGTCTTCGCATCCCGATCTTGTGAACTAGCTTCTTGAAGGTTGACTTTGGTAGAGATTTTGTAAACAAATCAGCCATATTGTCGCTTGAACGAATCTGCTGAACATTGATATCACCATTCTTTTGAAGATCATGTGTGAAGAATAACTTTGGTGAAATATGCTTCGTTCTATCTCCTTTTATTAATCCTCCCTTCAATTGAGCTATACATGCTGCATTGTCTTCATACAAAGTTGTGGGTAGTTTATCACACTTCAAACCACATTTGTCTTGGATATGATGTATTATCGACCTTAACCACACACACTCCCGACTTGCTTCATGAATAGCAATTATCTCGGCATGATTAGATGAAGTAGCCACAATTGATTGCTTAGTCGATCGCCAAGATATGGCGGTTTCTCCACAGGTAAACACATAACCCGTTTGAGATCGAGCCTTGTGTGGGTCGGACAAATATCCAGCATCAGCATAACCAACAAGATCCGGGCTGCAATTCTTGCCATAAAATAAGCCCATATCGGTAGTTCCCTTTAGGTACCGCAATATATGTTTGATCCCATTCCAATGTCTCCTCGTAGGAGCCGAGCTAAATCTTGCTAAGACATTAACTGAAAAAGATATGTCAGGCCTTGTAGTATTTGCAAGATACATTAGTGCGCTAATTGCGCTAAGATATGGTACTTCAGGACCAAGTAGCTTTTCATTCCTTTCTTGTGGTCGGAATGGATCTTTGTTCACATCAAGTGATCGAACAACCATCGGTGTACTTAAAGGATGTGCTTCATCCATGTAAAACCGTTTCAGTACCTTTTCTGTATAGGTAGATTGATGAACAAAAATTCCGTTTGCCAAATATTCAATTTGCAAACCAAGACATAGTTTAGTCTTTCCGAGATCTTTCATCTCGATTTCATCCTTTAGATAATCAATTGCCTTTTGGAGTTCTATAGGGGTTCCAATAAGGTTTATGTCATCAACATATACGGCAAGTACAACAAATTCCGATGTTGTTTTCTTTATAAAAACACACGGGCAAATGGCGTCATTTATATAGCCTTCTTTTAACAAGTACTCACTAAGACGATTATACCACATTCGTCCAGATTGCTTTAGACCATACAAGGATCTTTGCAATTTAATTGAGAACATTTCCCGAGATTTTGAATTATGCGCGTTTGGCATCTTGAGTCCATCGGGAATTTTCATGTTTATCTCATTATCAAGTGAGCCATAAAGATAGGCAGTAACCACATCCATTAAGTGCATGTCAAGCTTTTCATGGACAACAAAACTTATGAGATAACGAAAGGTTATCGCATCCATTACAGGCGAATATGTCTCTTCATAATCGACACCAGGCCTTTGAGAAAAACCTTGTGCAACAAGGCGTGCCTTATATGTTTGTACCTCGTTTTTCTCATTTCTTTTGCGTACAAAGACCCATTTATAGCCGACAGGCTTAACACCATTAGGTGTTTTAACTATAGGGCCAAAAACTTCACGTTTTGCCAGCGAATTCAATTCTGATTGAATTGCTTTTTGCCACTTTGGCCAATCCTGTCTTTTTCGACATTCTTCAACAGATTGAGGTTCGAGATCCTCACATTCTTGCATAATGCTAGATGCGACATTATAAGCAAAGGCATTATCCACCACAATATCCACTCGATTAATATTTGCCTCAATATTAATTGGATTTAGGGATAGTTCCATATTTTCCAGAGTCTCGGGCTCAATGGATTCTTCATGAATCTCAGAATTTGTCAAATCATGAATTTCCTCATGAGATTCTTTCGTAGTGTCATCTCGATCGTTCTTTTTCCTCTTTCTAGGATTTCGATCTTTGGAACCTAATGGTCTGCCACGCTTCAGGCGTGCATTTGACTCATTGGATATGACACTAGATGATTGTCCAACAGGGACATCAATACGGATTGGAACATTTTCCGCGGGAATGTGGGATTTCGTTATCCTCTTCAAGTCCGTAAATGCGTCAGGCATTTGATTTGCTATTCTTTGCAAATGGATAATCTTTTGTACCTCTCTTTCACAAATAGAGGTATGTGGATCAAGATGAGATAATGATGCATTTTTCCATAAAATTTCCCATTTGGTTTCACCAACTTCTCCCCCTAATTTTGGGAAAAGTGTCTCATCAAATCGACAGTCTGCAAATCGTGCAGTAAACAAGTCGCCTGTCAATGTTTCGAGGTAGCGAATGATGGAGGGCGATTCAAACCCAACATATATTCCTAACCTTCTTTGCGGACCCATTTTGGTGCGGGATGGCGGTGCTATAGGCACATATACTGCGCATCCAAAAATTCTTAAATGGGATATATTGGGTTCATGACCCAAAACCAATTGCAACGGGGAATACTTGTGGTAATTCGTCGGTCTGAGACGAATTAGCATTGCTGCATGTAAGATTGCGTGACCCCATACCGAAGTGGGCAGCCTCGTTCTCATAAGTAATGGCCTTGCAATCAACTGCAGGCGTTTAATTAACGATTCTGCGAGACCGTTTTGAGTGTGAACATGAGCTACAGAATGTTCAACTTTTATCCTGATTGATAAGCAATAATCATTAAATGCTTGGGATGTAAACTCAGCAGCATTATCCAGTCTAATGGACTTGATTGGATTATCTGGAAATTGTGCTCGTAGTCGAATTATTTGTGCCATTAATTTCGCAAACGCAAGGTTGCGTGATGACAACAGGCACACATGAGACCATCTACAGGATGCGTCTATCAAGACCATGAAATACCTAAACGACCCACTAGGTGGGTGAATAGGTCCACAAATGTCCCCTTGTATACGTTCCAGAAACGTGGGTGACTCAGTCCCAACCTTTGTTGGTGATGGCCTGATAATCAACTTGCCTTGATAACACGAAGTGCAAGGATATTCATTAATTGAAAGAATTTTGAAATTCTTTAACGGATGCCCATATGAGCTTTCTATAATCCGTCTCATCATGACTGATCCTGGGTGTCCCAATCGATCGTGCCAAAGTACAAATGTATTGGAATCAGTAACCCTTTGGTTTACTGTTGAATGTGCCTCAATTGCACTAATTCTTGTCCAATACAGGCCACAAGATAAAGACGGGATTTCTCAATAACCCTCTTTTGGCCGGAGACATTCTTTGTGATGACGAGATATTCAATATTATCTTCATCCATTGTCTCAATATGATGGCCATTCCGGCGTACATCTTTAAAACTCAACAAGTTTCTCTTAGACTTGGAGGAGAACATTGCATTCTCTATGATTAACGTCGTGCCTTTGGGCAGAGTTACAATTGCTCTTCCGGAGCCATCAATCAATTTACTACTTCCAGAGATTGTAGTAACGTTTGCCTTACACATATTTAGTTGAGAGAAATATTTCCTTTCTTTGAGTATTGTATGTGTAGTACATGAATCAACTAGGCAAATACTTTTACAGTTGGACGTTGATCCAAGTTCGCTTTGTGAGATATCCATATATGCTATCCCATAGTTTGACATACAAAAGAGATACACGAACATAAGAATAAACAAGTTCAATTCGTTTGTGTCACATAATATTTTCAAAATCTGCTGCTAACAGTTGACTAACAAAATCAGATATGTTATCCATAATTGATTACTTTGCAGTTTAAACATTTTCTTTCAAACAATCGATTCTTACACACAAACAATCGATTGTTACATTGACAATTGATTGTTAGACACACACAATCGATTATTTGCTATTTTGAAAAACTTCAGATCACACTGTCTTGAGACAATCGATTGTTATGCATAGACAATCGATTGTTGGCTATTTTGAAAAATTCCAGAGCACACTGTTTTAAGACAATCGATTGTTAAGTATAGACAATCGATTGTTGGCTATTTTGAAAAATTCCAGAGCACACTGTTTTAAGACAATCGATTGTTATGCATAGACAATCAATTGTTGGCTATTTTGAAAAATTCCAGAACACACTGTTTTAAGACAATCGATTGTTATGCATAGACAATCGATTGTTGGCTATTTTGAAAAATTCCAGATTACACTGTCTTAACGACAATCGATTGTTAGACAAACACAATCGATTGTGGATGATTTTTGAAAAATTCCAGATTACACTGTCTTAATGACAATCGATTGTTAGTCAAAGACAATCGATTGTTGATCTATTGTTTTTCAGCTTTAATGCGAAAATAGTTGATAATCGACTAGTTTTTCAGGCTAGTCGATTACCCCTACTGAAAAATAAAAATATTATTGATATTTGAGCATATTGAAGATATTCTAAAGAACTACTGCTAACATTGCATTATGAACTAACTAATACGAGCTAATACTAATGACTATTAGTTTATTCACTAACTAATACAAATAAGTAGAACAAAATCAAATAACTCCATCTTCTTTCATCACGGACCCATCGCCGATTAGGTGGTCTATTTTCCCCTCGGGTTGCTCAAAGAAGTCTGCCACATCCAGGTGGGTGATGTCCTCATCGTCGTCACAGACAAAATTTGTTTCAGGGCCTTTTCTCTTTCGAGATGCTTGATAAAGGTCAACCAAGTGTCTTGGTATACGGCAAGTCTTTGACCAGTGCCCTTTCCCACCGCAACGATAACATATAGTTTCTGAACCATTTGCCTTAGGATCTTCATGACCCCGTTACTGCTTTCGGCGGTTATCTCTCCTTGGGGGTTGACGGACTTCATTAGAATTTCTTCCTTGTCTACGTCCCTGGCTATGACCCCGTTTGCGACCATGACCATGGCCCTTTTCATGTTTGGCATAATGAGAGTGCACCTTATCTGCTTCAGGCAGTGGTGTAGACCCAGTGGGTCGATTTTCGTGATTTCTCATGAGCAGGTCATTATTTCGCTCAGCCACTAGTAGAAGAGAAATCAGTTCAGAGTACTTTGTAAAGCCTTTCTCTCTGTACTGTTGTTGCAGTACTATATTGGAGGCATGAAACGTTGTAAACGTTTTCTCAAGCATATCATAATCGGAGATATTATCCCCGCATAGCTTCAATTTAGATGTAATTCTGAACATTGCAGAATTATATTCAGAAACGGACTTAAAGTCCTGGAGCCTCAGATGAGCCCAATCATATCGTGCTTGTGGCAGAGTGACCAACTTCAGGTTTTCATATCTCTCCTTTAAGCCGTTCCACAAGATGAGTGGATCCTTGACGGTGAGATATTCAATCTTCAAACCTTCATCAAGGTGATGGCGCAAGAAAATCAAGGCCTTCGCACATTCTTGGGTGGATGCTTTTTCTCTATCTTTGATGGTGTCTCCGAGACCCATAGCATCTAAGTGGATTTCAGCATCCAACACCCATGTCATATAGTTCTTGCCCGAAATTTCAAGGGCAACGAACTTTCTTTTTGTAATGTCAGACACAATCGAAAATTAAATTAGGAAGAGGGAAATACCTTAGATTTTTCGAGAATGGTTCTTGAGACGGTAGAGTTTCGTGCTGATAACGTGTTATGAAATAATATAAAAGACAAGAACAATAACTCAAGAACAAGAGCAATAGAGAGAAGAGTAGAGAGAGTTCTTCTTATTGATACTTAGAGAATGTTAGGAGTTGATTACAATGGTAGAGGGCACCTCTATTTATAGGGAGGAGGATGATTTAGCTACCAATAATAGGACTCTAGAATCTCTCTAATTAAAGACATTCACCTTAAATAGAAGTCTATTTATAACAATGCTTTCTTTTTTCTTCGGCTTTGACAAATTACCTCCTTGTCACTGCTTGGATGATAATGATACCATCTTCAAAATAATAAAACAGAAAAAGTATAAATAAAAAAACATACAAATTACCCCCACATTACTTTAGTGTTAGTCTTTACAGTATAAGAAAAAATAGAGTTATAATTTTGTAGACTCTCACTCCCACATTTTAATGTTAGATATATGGACTTATATCTATATACATATAAACAATATATGGATTAATTATATGTTATGTGCTATCTTTTGGTTTGGCCTAAATTGGTGGTCTTATGGACATTGTTAAGGGGGCCAATATATTGTCATATAAAGTGTAGGACTAATGTGTAGATACCCAAAAGGGTAACCTTAGTTAATGAGGGGCTAACTAAGGTTACATACATGTAAACATGGTTACATGCTTATGACTTTTGAGTTTCATAACTCATATGTTATAAGTGGGGGTTATGGTTCCCATAAGAATGCAAGACATTCTCATCTTCTTCCACCCATTGAGAGAGAGAACCATTGTTGTCTTGCATATCAAGTGGAAAACCATTCTCCATTTTTGGTCTTAGACAAATTCTTGTGAAAGCTAATACTTCAAGAAGGACAATCTTCAAGAAGGATCAAGGAGCTTTCAAAGCCAAACATTTGGACAATCATCAAGAAGGACTAAGGATTTCCACTTATGGATTCAGGTACGCTTCCGCTTATGTTGTTACTCCAAATAATTCGATATGAAAGCTATTCTGTTTTAGTCGGATTTATAATCCTATCAATTGGTATCAGAGCCTCCTTTATATTTGGATTATTTGGAAGTTCATGAAATTCATATTATATAAAGTTCATGTTTAAATTAAGATAGAATTTTGATTATGAAATTCTAGTACCATGATGTAGCATGATTTCATGAATGTTATGTTGTTGATGAACTTTGGTGTTTCAATATCTTGTTATCTCTATATGAATTGAAATATTGAAGTTTGCAAAATTTTGGTTGTTGAACAACAAGAAACTTAAACTAGGAATTGTTGCTACAAATAACCTTCAGTGACGACAACTCCAGTTTCCAGTTTCAATACATAGCCGCCACTAATACATTTAGCGGCGACTTCTATGGGTTTAGTGGCAGCGTTCGTCGCCGCAAAAGGTCCTGGAATAATTTTTAAAGTTCCCCAAAATTTTGCAAAACAGTAATAGAGAATAATCGATTATTTTCTAAAAATAGTCGATTATTGCATTTTGTTCATCAAAAATTTTTGAAACAGAACCTGAGGATAATCGATTATCTGGAGTTTTTTCAGCAAAATTAGAAATTCCAGAGAGCCAAGATAATCGATTATCCTAGTTTTTCAGCAAAATTTGAGATTCCAGTAGGCCCAGACAATCGATTATCAGGCTCAGATAATCGATTATCTGGCCATAAATTGCAGAAACGTTTTATTTTCTGGCTGTTTAATGAGGACATAATGTAAGAAACATTTTTCATAATTAATGAAACGTTTTAAGTATTAAGTTTTCAAGTTTTTTTTTAAATTGTACATTAATAATATGTCAATTAATATTCAGTTTTAAAAATTATTAATGTTTTATACATTAATATTCAGTTTTTAATATTAATTGTTTTTTAGTCCATCATGCTTCAAATTTTGGTATTATCCAGTTAAGACTAAAATAATTAATATTCAGATGTTACATGTCAAAACATGTAAATTTTAGTTAAGATTCAATATATGGCTTAAGGAACTATATGATTTAGCATCTAATATTTTAAATTAGTCAATTGAAGCATTATGTTGCCAAAGTAACCTCTTTTGTGTAGATTGATTAATCTTGAAATATAGGATGACTGTGGATGTTAGTCTTCCATGCGTTTAACACCGGCCCAAAGGAAGGTTGTTATTTGGCAGGAATTCGAACATGCTTGTGGTGATAAATATGTGACAATTATTCGGTTTTCCATGTGAATATTAAGTCGGCCCAAAGGATGGCTTGCTATTTGACAGGAGTTTATTGTCAATATTTGATCACTACACCAAGAGTACCACTTACAAGTTGATTTTCTGTCCAAAGACTAAAATCAATGTTGTGCTAGGTATCTTGTAATGGGATTTGCCTATTTTGTATCTATAAACTACAGTTAAAGTTCAAGTAATTGTAAGCATGTATTAAGTTATCCTTGTTCTATTTTCAGTTAATTCTTCAGCTGCTTCGATATCTGCAAACATAAACAGCATCACTCTGCTTAACGGCACAAACTTTAAGGAATGGAAAGAGAACATTATGATCGTTCTCAGTTGCATGGATCTAGACCTTGCACTTCGGATTGAGCAACCTGCTTCTCTTGAGGATACATCTTCTTCTGATGAAAAGAAGGAGATGGAGAAGTGGGAACGCTCAAATCGCATGAGTCTAATGATCATGAAACGTGCAATTCCAGAATCATTCAGGGGCACTATGAATGATGAAAGTAATGCCAAGGTTTTCCTTGAAAACCTTGAAAAGCGTTTTGCACAAAACGAAAAGGCGGAAACAAGTACTCTTTTGAGTAAACTTGTTTCCATGAGGTATAAAGGCAAGGCAAACATAAGGGAGTACATTTTGGAAATGTCTCATCTTGCTTCGAAACTTAAGTCACTCAAGCTGGAATTACCTGAGGAACTGCTTGTGTACTTAGTTTTGATATCTCTTCCTGCACACTTTAATCAGTTTAAGGTCAGTTACAACTGCCTGAAGGAGAAATGGACTCTTAATGAGCTCATTTCACATTGTGTGCAAGAGGAGGAAAGGATAAAGCAAGATAAGACAGAAAGTGCTCATTTGGCATCCTCTTCTAAGGATACTAAGAAGAGGAAAGGTAAGGAAGTTGCGGTTGGAAGGCCCCAGAATAAGCAACATAAGGAACCTAAGGTTGAAATTACTGAATTAGGTTGCTTTTTCTGTAAGGGGACTAATCATGTGAAGAAATATTGTACCAAGTACCACGCTTGGCGTGCGAAAAAAGGTACATTTCTTTCTCTTGTTTGTTCTGAAGTTAATTTAATTTCGGTACCTAAGGATACTTGGTGGGTAGATTCTGCTGCTACTACTCACATAAGTATATCTGTGCAAGGTTGCCTGAACTGCCGAAAACCAAATGATGGTGAAAGATACATCTATGTGGGTGACGGCAAAAAGGTGCCAGTTGAGGCTATTGGAAAATTTAGGTTGTTGTTTAAGACCGGTTTTTATTTAGATTTGGATGAGACTTTTGTTGTACCGTCTTTTAGACGGAATTTCATTTCTGTTCCCAAATTGGACATATCCGGTTATTCATGTTCATTTGGTGACAATAAAGTTAGTCTATTTCAAAATTCAAATCTTATCGGTACTGGTATTTTATCAACATTTGATAGCCTATATTTGGTTGAGACAATAACCTCACATAATGAAACTTTGCATACAAGTTTAAGTGGTACCAAAAGAAAATTAACTAATGCGAATTCTATATCACTCTGGCACAAACGTTCGGGTCACATATCCATTCAAAGAATTCACAAACTCGTGTCAGATGGAATTCTTGATTCTCTTGATTCCTCAAATTCGGATATTTGTGTTGAGTGTATCAAAGGAAAACAAACAAACAAGACGAGATTAGGTGCTAAGAGAGCTTCGGACGTCATAGAATTGATACATACGGATATTTGTGGGCCATTCCCTACTCCTTGTAGGAATGGTCAACAATACTTTATCACATTCATAGACAATTACTCTCGTTATGGGTACCTATATCTTATTCATGAAAAGTCCCAATCCATAGACGTGTTCAAATCATATAAGGCCGAAGTTGAAAATCAACTAACCAAAGGATTAAATCCGTTAGATCTGACCGTGGTGGTGAATACTATGGCAGATATGATGGTTCAGGTGAACAACGTCCAGGGCCATTTGCTAAATTCCTAGATGAGTGTGGGATCGTCCCTCAGTATACTATGCCAGGCAGTCCTACGATGAATGATGTAGCTGAGAGACGAAATCGGACCCTTAAGGATATGGTAAGAAGTATGATTTGTCGTACTACTTTACCAGACTCACTCTGGGGAGAAGCATTAAAAACCGCAGCTTATATTCTTAATAGAGTTCCAACTAATGCTACAATCAAAACCCCATATGAACTTTGGACTGGGAATAAACCCAGTATTAAGCACTTACACATTTGGGGTTGTCCAGCTAAGGCAAGGCCTTATAGGCCGAATGAAAAGAAACTGGATGCTAAAATGGTTAGTAGCTATTTTGTTGGATATTCTGAAAGATCCAGGGGGTTTAAGTTTTATGATCCCACTTCTAGAACTATTTTTGAGACGGGTAATGCTAGGTTTTTTGAGGATATTGAGTTTGGGGGTGGGGAGATAAAGTTATTAGAGATTTTGTCTTTGAGGAAGAACATGTGTCTTTCCCTCAAGTTGTTGATCTTGGTCAGGGTGTTCTCATTCCTGACACGGATCACACAACTCCTGTTCAAGACAATCTCGAAAATCTCCCCAATCAAGTTCTTGATATTACTAATGAAAATCAAACTCAACAACCTCAAGAAACTGAAGTGCAATTAAGGAGATCCACTAGAGAGAGGAGAAATGCAATTCCGGATGATTATGTTGTATTTCTCCAAGAACAAGAAAGTGATATTGGACTTGAGGAAGATGATCCAATCAACTTCCGTCAAGTCATTAAGGGTTCTAACTCTCAAAAGTGGATTGATGCCATGAATGATGAGATGAAGTCTATGAGCGATAATGACGTTTGGGAGCTTGTTACATTGCCCGAAGGTATTAAACCGATTGGTTGTAAATGGATAATTAAAACCAAGAGGGATTCAGGGGGCAATGTCATTAAGTATAAAGCTCGTCTTGTCGCAAAAGGCTACACTCAAAAGGAAGGCATTGATTATAAAGAGACTTTCTCTCCAGTTTCATTGAAAGACTCTTTCAGGACTATAATGGCACTAGTAGCACATTTTGATCTTGAACTTCATCAGATGGATGTTAAGACAGCGTTTCTCAATGGTGACATTGAGGAAACAATTTATATGGTGCAACCTGAAAACTTTGTTTCGGATGAATCAAAGAAAAGGGTTTGCAAATTAAAGAAATCCATCTATGGGCTCAAGCAGGCTTCCCGTCAATGGTATTATAAGTTTCATGCAGTCATTACATCTTTTGGTTTTGAACCGAATGTTGCTGATGACTGTATATACCATAAGTTCAGTGGGAGTAAGTATATTTTTCTGGTTTTATCTGTCGATGACATACTGCTTGCCTGTAACGATATAGCATTATTGCATGAAACTAAGAAATTTCTTTCAAAGAAATTTGAAATGAAAGATCTAGGTGATGCCTCTTTTGTATTAGGAATTCAGATACAACGAGATCGCTCCAGAGGTGTTCTCGGTCTGTCATAAAAGGGCTATATCGATAAGGTTCTTAAAAGATTGGCATGCAGGATTGTAAACAAGGCAACACCCCTGTTGCTAAGGGAGACAAGTTTAGTCTCAAACAGTGCCCAAATAATAATTATGAAACTTCGGAAATGGAGAAGACACCTTATGCTTTGGCTGTAGGTAGTCTGATGTATGCTCAGATATGTACTCGACCTGATATAGCATACATTGTTGGGATGCTAGGCAGATATCTAAGCAATCCAGGAATGGACCATTAGAAGGCAGCCAAAAGGGTCATGAGGTACTTACAAAGAACAAAGGATTACATGCTTACATATCGGAAATCGGACCAGCTTGAGATCATCGGGTACACCGATTCCGATTTTGCTGCTAACAACAACAGTAGTTTGACGAAAGCAAAACATATGGACGTCAAGTTTCGGGTTGTTAAAGAAAGAGTACAGAATGGACAATTGTGCATAAAGCACATTAGTACAAACTCCATGATTGCGGATCCACTCACTAAGGGATTGACACCAAAAGTATTTCATGAGCATATTGCTTGCATGGGTGTCAAATCAGTTAAGGATTATGAATTTTAGTGGGAGTTTGTATTATACAATTATGTATTGTCATTACATTCAGTAATTCAGTTTTAAGGTTATATCTGCAGATATTCAGTTTTAAAGTTTTATGTACTCTTAAAGTTTATGATTGATCTCAATAAAGAGAACCAGTTGGAAATAGACATTATATTTCAGACCACACTTTATGTTATTTCCATGCTACAGACTTACACTTGATCCATGTCGTTGGTTATATTGATATACGTGATCTATGTTGGTTCTAGTTACGCAAGAGTAACTAAGAGCTCTTAGATCCTATGTTGGTATGATTGATGGACCGGATTGTTCATGACAATTTTATTACGATAGCAATTCTGAGCTCATAAGGTTATAATGTAACATATTATGCTAATGTTTGTACATATGTATGAGTATCTCGTCCAAGTGGGAGATTGTTAGATATATGGACTTATATCTACATACATATGAACAATATATTGATTAATTATATGTTATGTGCTATCTTTTGGTTTGGCCTAAATTGGTGGTCTTATGGACATTGTTAAGGGGGCCAATATATTGTCATATAAAGTGTAGGACTAATGTGTAGATACCCAAAAAGGTAACCTTAGTTAATGATGGGCTAACTAAGGTTACATACATGTAACCATGGTTACATGCCTATGACTTTTGAGTTTCATAACTCATATGTTATAAGTGGGGGTTATGGTTCCCATAAGAATGCAAGACATTCTCATCTTCTTCCACCCATTGAGAGAGAGAACCATTGTTGTCTTGCATATCAAGTGAAAAACCATTCTCCATTTTTGGTCTTAGACAAATTCTTGTGAAAGCCAATACTTCAAGAAGGACAATCTTCAAGAAGGATCAAGGAGCTTTCAAAGCTAAACATTTGGACAATCGTAAAGAAGGACTAAGGATTTCCACTTATGGATTCAGGTATGCTTCCGCTTATGTTGTTATTCCAAATAATTCAATATGAAAGCTATTATGTTTTAATCGGATTTATAATCCTATCATTTAAATGTTAATCTTTAGCATCATAAGAAAGAAGAGGGTTGCAATTTTGTAGACTACCAGCTCTTTCTTTTTTCTCTTTGAATAGAAAGAGTTTGGTGAAAAACCTTTGAAACCGACAATTACACGTGTTATTATAAAACCACTAACAGTTTATCAATTTCGTCACTCTTTATGTTTTATGTGGAGGACTGAGAACTTTACGTGTTATGTAAATATTATTAGTAATCACTTTCCCACTCTTTTTGTTTGCGCGTAAAACCGACGATTACGCGCCGTAACACAAAATCAGCAGTCGCCACTATAAATAAATTCGTGACTTTGGCAGGGCGATACACTCTGCTCTCTTGCGACCGGTCATAGTTTAGTAAAAATTTTAAGTGGGTTCATTTGGACCTCTCAACGGAGCCTCATTTTGTCTAGAGGAAATAGTTTCGGTGGATCTGATTGATTAAATCGTTGTGTCTGTCGATACCCATTTGCTCGGAGATAGGTAATAAGTTCATCTGGACTTTCCAACTGATATTTGATATTTATTAACTTCATTAATCTAAATTTATAATGCATAAGGCTCGTTAAGAGAAGAAGCGCTTCCTTCTAAAAGTTTTTATACTATGGGCGGCTCTTTCATAAAGCAAGTAAAGTAACTGTTTTAGGCCACATATTTGTGGGGACCCATTTTTTGTTGTAACTAATAGACTATGCATAAGTTTTTAAATAAAGTTATATAAAGTGAAAAATACTGATTTCTTTCTTTAATAACAAATATAGAGAAGAAAGATTTGCAACTACTATAATTTCTACCAAGAAAATTACTTGAAATTATTATTGAACCTAAATTTCGTAAGAAACGTGTGATATATAGAAAATAACAATTTCATGTGAATGTTGATGATGAAATTTCAAAATCTTTTGAATAATCCTTTAGAGTTGATTACTTTTATACACAATAAACATGACTATTTTTCACTTCAAAATAAATTTGAACAATTCGAAGCAAATGAAAATATTTTTAGTTTTCTATTTTGCGGTAAAAACTAAGATCACTAGATGTTGGTAATTTGAAAAAATATTGCCTTAATCTTGAATGTTCCTTAAAGTTAATAATCAACTAGTATCTGATGGTTTAGATTTATTTACTGAATTAAAAGTATTAAGGCAAATAGTATAATTAGAAGATAACAATTTAATTGATGCGCTTAATCAACTATAAATATTTAATTCTTTTCCAAATACGTAAATTACTTATAGAATAATGTTAATAACTCATGTTACAGTTGCTTTAGCAGAAAGAAGTTTTTAAAAATAAAATTGATAAAATCATACCGAAGATCAACATTGTCACAAGAACGGTTAAATGGATTAGCTATATCGTCAGTTGAGATACACTTACTAGGAGTTATTGATTATAAGAAAATTGTTAAAAACTTTGTATCTAAGAAAAGCTAAAAAAATAAATAGACTTCAAATAAATAATTAAAAAAAATTTAAAAATTAAGGCCCCCATAAAGTTTTGCTTTAAGCCACCAAATTCGTTGAACCGTCCGCACATACCTAATCTCATATCTCGAACTCGAAACCTAAATTTGAATACGAAAATGATTATCACATTTTTCACAAGGTACGCTCCACTTAACCATTATCAAAGAGGAAGACTAAAGATTTGGAATTGATATTGACTAAGGAAATGGAAATAAGTAAGTACTAATTAAGCTCTTGGAGAAAAAGCTCCAAGTACCATGTATATTTCCACTCGTCACATGCATTTGAATTGAATTAAACATTTTTTTTCCTTTTAAACTCTAGGCCAAATGCTTATGCATAAGCAGATATTTAAACTTGGTATCGCTTTTCACTTAGACAATTTGTATACGGTTAAAATTGGTCCTATCCGATTGTGATATTTGATCGAGATTAAGGAATTGCATCGAGGGTCAACCTTGTAATGGATAAGATCAAAGCACGAGGACAAGGTATCGAGTTCGAGGATCGAGGTGCCTGTCGAGATTGAGGCCAGCAGCGATCGAGACCAAATATAACAAAATTCGAGCAAACCGTAGTAACGAAAAGCGAGACATCCGTAACTAGTCGAAAATCACGGCGGAGATCCCGGAACAGACCAAATCAGGGGCGATTGTTTAGGCTAATCAGGGGATTTAATTCCATAATTAGAATTGTATTATATATAGAATTCCTCTACTATACAAAGAGAGTTTTAATTATTTTGTAAACACATTACATTTACGCATCAAAGCAATACAATATTCTTTCTTTAGTTTACATTCTCTTGTTCATCAGTTTATTATATTTAACTGTTCTTGCACCGATAATTTTGAGGGCATCCGAGCTCGAGGGATGAATTACGTTGTAACACTGGTTTATTTTATCTTGTTGACAATTCCCATTAGGGGTGGAAAACGGGCGGGGCGGATCAGATATGAGCAGGTCAAAATAGATAATTTAAAAAATGGATAAATTATCCGACCGACCCGTATTTGAGACAGATAAAATTGTTTATGCGGCGGATAATATGGATATCCATATTATCCATGGCTTCTTAAATATGATCATTTATGAGATAATTCCCGGTCTTCCAAACTTGAGGAACTCCAATTTGAGGCTTCACAAATGTAAAATTTAAACACATTAGTTAACCATTTTATAAGAGAATAATATGGTTCTTTATCCATATTCGATCCATTTTAAATGGTTCATTGTCCAACCTATTTTTTTATGGATGATATGGGTGGATAGCTATTTTTTTAAACCATTTTACCACCTCTAATTCCCTTTATTAATCTTTATATACATCAATTGGTAATATGTGAAATCACATATCCTTGAAAACACATTATAAATTTAATTGTTATCCAGTTTTTAGGGTAAATAATTTGGCGTGCACCGTGGGGCCAAGGATATGAGTGAAAGCCTAGTATTAATTCTCATAACACACACTGATTTACGCTTGTTCTCGTAACTATATTTGATTTCAAGAATCAACATGTCAAACTCTCAAGCAGCGCCCACTCACACAGACACCAACATTGGTCTTCATGGCAAGAACGTGAACATAGTCGGCCCGGGAAACAGAGTACCTCTAGCCAATCCCAATGGACTACTGGCCATAGATCCAGCCGATGTCAGTTCTTATGTTGCCATTCATGGAAATTTAGACGTCGGCACTGAAAATAGTGTCCGCAGAGAAGCCCAGGAAGCCGGTCAGAACGCATAGAGCGGTGAAGAAGGCAAGATTAACTTTTGAATGATATTTGAAATGTTGCAGACTCAGCAAGCTGCGATAGCGCAACCCCAAAATCAAAATCAAACACCAAGTAGAATTTAGCTCGATACATCGTAGGAAGTTGTTCACATGGTCGAACCTATACAAGAGAAATCGAACGATAATGGATCAGGAACTGACCCTGCCATCATGAAGATGCTCGAGGAGGTCACTAAATGGATCGAATCGGGAGAAAATAAAATCGAGACTAATGATAAAAAGGTAGAAACATACAACTCACGGGTTGATCAAATACCGGGGCAACCCCGATTCTAAAGGGTTTAGATTTGAAGAAGTTCGTACAAAAGACTTTCCCACCAAGTGCGGCTCCAAAGCCCATTCCAAAGAAGTTCCTCATGCTAGGAATTTCCAAATACAATGGAACCACTGATCCTAATGAGAATATCACTTCTTATACATGCGCAATAAAAGGAAATGACTTAGAAGATGATAAAATTGAATCCGTTCTGTTGAAGAAACTTTATCGAAGGGGGAAATGATATGGTACGACAATTTGCCGCCATATTCCATCGATTCCTTCACCATGCTTGCTGATCCATTCATAAAGGCTCACGCTAGAGCAATAAAGGTCGCGACTAGAAAGTCGGACCTCTTCAAAGTGAGACAAAAGAACACTAAAATTCTAATAGAATTCGTATCTCAGTTCTATATAGAACACATGGACCTACCACCGATCACCGATGATTGGGTTGTCCAAGCCTCCACTCAAGGTTTGAACGATAGAAGTTCGATAGCATCATGCCAACTAAAGTAGATTTTGATTAAATATCCAGTTGTGACCTAGGCCGAAGTACATAGTCGATACTAGTCAAAGATCAGGGTCGATGATGATCAGTTAGTATCCCCTAACGGTTTCGTTTACCCAAATAGATCTGAAGGAAAAATACAAAGAGACATCGACAAAAAGCACCAACTAAACAGAGATCGGTACCAACCATACATCGAAGATCATAGAAATAAAGGACCAGAATATAATCGTTTTCGAAATGATCGAAGGAATGATCGAGGACAAAGATCCGGAGAGCTCATGAGTAAGAGTGGCTTCAATAGAAATATCGATCCCAAAGAAGCCCCACGATTGTCAGAATACAACTTTAGTATCGATGCATCGGGTAGTGTATCAGCCATTGGACGAATCAAGGATAATAGGTGGCCTGGACCCCTACAGACCGATCTGGCTTAAAGGAACCTTAATCAAATATACAAATACCATGGAAACCATGGTCGCAAAACTGAAGACTGCATACAGTTAAGGGAAGAGGTAGCTTGCTTATTCATTTAGGGTCATCTTCGAGAGCTCTTGAGTGACCGAACTAAAAATCACTTCAGAGACAGGGATGGAAATAGGAAAAATGAACATGAGGAACCACATCATGTGATTCATATGATCGTTGGTGGGGTTGATATTCCTCAATATCTAATATTTAAACACGCCAAAGTGACAATCACAAGGGAAAAGCATACTTGGGACTACTTACAAAAAGATACATTTTCTTTCAACAATGAGGTTGCAGAAGGAATCGAACAGCCTCACAACGACGCACTGGTAATACCTATCATTATGAATATAATTCAAGTTAACTGTGTGTTGGTTGATCCAGGTAGCTCGACAAACCTTATTCGATCGAGGGTCGTAGAACAACTCGGCCTCCGGGATCAAATCGTGCATGTAGCTCGAGTACTCAACAACTTCAACATGGCAAGTGAAACCACCAAAGGGGAAATCATTTTTCTAGTAAACGTGGCCAGGACTATCCAAGAAACAAAGTTCTTATGTAATCGAAGGTGATATGAGATACAATGTGCTGCTTGTGAGACCTTGGATTCATAATATGAGGACAGTACTTTCGATGTTTCATCAAGTCTTGAAATTACCAACATCGGAAGGAATCAAAATAGTGTACAGTGAACAACCTGTTGCCAAAGAGATGTTTGCAATTGACGAAGTAGTACCATTATCCCTCGGCCTCGGGGATCAACATAGTACCATTAAGAAAGGGATCGAAATCAAAGGGAGAACAATATGTCAAATAGAAACCACAAGCAGCAGCCTCGACCCCATCGGAGGAGTAGGATATCTTCGAGGATGAAGATTATACGATACCTCGAACCTTCATAACCCCCGATAATTCTCATACAACAAATTCAATGGTTTAGGAACTGGAACAACTCATACTGATTGAACACCTTCCCGATCGGAAGCTATACCTGGGTACGAGGTTAACTCCCGATCTTAGGAAAAAAACTCATTCAATCCCATTTAAATAACACGGATTGTTTTACTTGGTCCCACCTAGATATGACAGGGATCCCACCGGAGATCACAACACATCGATAGAGCTTGGATCCAAAGTTCAGACTGTTAAAATAAAAGAGAAGGCCCTAGTCCGAGGTAAAACATACTTTCATCAAGGACGAGGTAACCAAATTATCAAAATAGGATCCTTTCAGGAAGTAGAATATTCCAAATGGTTAGAAAACGTAGTTGTGGTCCATATAAAGTTGAACAAATTTAGAATGTGTGTATATTATAAATATTAAAACAAAGCATGACCCAAAGACTCTTTTCCTCTGTCGAATATCATTCGCATGATCGATGCCACGGCCGGCCATGAGATCCTTAGTTTTCTCGATGCCTATTCCGGGTACAATCAAATTCAAATGAACCCTAAGGATTAGGAAAATACTTCATTCATCACTAAGTATGGCACCTACTGTTATAATGTAATGCCGTTTTGGCTAAAAAATGTCGGTGCTACTTACCACCGCCTAGTGAATCGAATGTTTAAAGAACAAATAGGTAAATCAATGGAGGTATATATTGATGATACGCAAGTTAATTCCCTGCGCACAGAGGACCATTTGACACATTTGCAGGAAACTTTCAACATATTGTGAAAATACAACATAAAGCTCAATCTTGAGAAATGTGCATTCGGGGTTTGTTCGAACAAGTTCATCAGCTTTATAGTGTCAAATTGGGGAATCACTATTCAATAAAATCAAGGCAATTGAAGATATCACAGTAGTTGAGAGCGCTAAGACACAAGAAAGATTAACTGGGCGGATAGCCGCCTTAGGCCGGTTCATCTCGAGGTCTTCAAATCGAAGTCACAAGTTCTTCTTACTGCTCAAAAAGAAGAACAATTTCGTTTGGATCCGGAATGCCAAGAGGCGTTGGAAGAGTTAAAGTGGTATCTTTCGAGCCCGCCATTGCTTCATGCTTCGAAAGAGGACGAGAAACTCTACATTTATTTGAAAATCTCGGAAGTTGCAGTAGGTGGTGTCCTAGTTCGAGAAGAGCAAGGTATGCAATTTCCTGTTTACTATGTTACTCAATCTTTAGGTGAAGCCGTGACCCGGTACCCACACTTAGAAAAATTAGCTTTTGCTCTAATAAGTGCCTCTAGGAAATTAAAGCCATATTTTGAGTGCCACCCAATTTGTACGGTGACCACTTACCCTCTTCGTAGTGTTTTTCACAAGCCCAAACTTTCGGGGTTCATTGGCTAAATGGGTCATCAAAATTAGTGGTTGATATCGAGTATCAACCCCGAACGACCATCAAGTCTCAAACCTTAGCAGACTTTGTGGCCGACTTCACGCCAGCCCACGTACTCGATATTGAAAAGGAACTTTTGTTAAAAACGGGTACATCTTCGAGGGTGTGGACCATTTTCATAGATGGCGCTTCAAATGTGAAAGGTTCCGAGCTAGGTATCGTTTTTAAGTCATCCATAGGCAATACAATTAGACAATCTATCAAAAACCCTAAGTTAACTAACGATGAGGCCGAGTATGAGGCTATGATTGCAAGTCTCGAGCTGGCTAAAAGCTTACGATCAGAGGTCAACGAGGCCGAATGTGACTCCCTACTTATGGTTAACCACGTCAATAGGACCTTTGAGTTTTGAGAAGATCGAATGCAGAGGTACTTGGACAAAGTGCACGTAACCCTACACCAATTTAAAGAATGGACCCTAAATCATGTACCTTGACAGTAGAAAAATGAGGTCGATGCCCTTGAGAATTTGGGGTCATTAATCGAAGATGCCGAAAATAGCTCAGGGACTATCATACAGCTTTCAAAGTCAGTAATCGAAGAAGGTCACACCGAAATAAATTCCATAAGCCTAACTTGGGATTGGAGGAATAAATATATCGAGTATCTAAAAAATGGGAAGCTTCCATTGGACCCTAAGGAATCAAGGACTCTACAAACAAAGGTTGCATGGTTCACATTGGCTGAGGATTGATCATTATCCAGAAGGATGTTCAATGGTACATTGGCAGTATGTTTGGGTCCGGGAGACACCGACTACGTTCCATGAGAAATTCATGAGGGTACTTGCGGGAACCATTCTGGTGCCTAATCACTGGTTCAAAAAGTCATTAGAGTGGGATACTATTGGGCCAATATGAAAAGAGATACTAAGGAATTCATTCAATAATGCGACAAGTGACAAATATATGCACCGATAATTCACCGGCCTGGGGAACAACTTCATTCAGTCATATCCCCATGGCCATTCATGTAATGGGGAATGGATATCGCCGGCCCTCTTCCATCAGCCCTAGGTAAAGCTAAATTCATTTTATTTATGACTGACTATTTCTCTAAGTGGGTTAAAGCATAGGCTTTTGATAAATTCAGAGAAAAAGAAGTTATAGACTTCATCTGGGATCACATCATATGACAATTCGGGATATCCATTGAGATAACATACGACAATGGAATACAATTCAATGTCAGAAAAATAACAAAGTTCCTTGAAGATCACAAATAAAAAGTATGTTGTCGACATCATATCATCCTAGTGGGAACAGACAAGCCGAATCGACAAAAAAGACTATCATTCAGAATCTAAAGAAGAGATTGAACAACGCTAAGGTAAAATGGAGAGAACTTTTGCCCGAAGTCCTTTGTGAATGTCAAAAAACGTCAAAATCCAGTACGGGGCAACACTGTTCTCCTTACTATATGGCGCCAAAGCTCTAAACCCGGTCAAAGTTGGGAAACCTAGCATCAGGTTTTGATATACTATGGAAGAGTCAAAACTCGAGGGTATGAATACAAGCCCGAATTTTTAAATGAAAAATGGGAACCCGCCCTCATTCGAATAGCCGCCCAGAAACAGCGAATCGAAAGATATTACAATCAAAGAGCCAATCTTCGACGCTTCAAAATTGAGGACTTAGTTTTGAGAAAGGTCACCATCAATACTCGAGAACCAAACAAGGGAAAGATCGGTACGAATTGGGAGGGACCGTATCAGGTCCTCGACATCATCGGGAAAGGATCTTACAAACTTGGCACGGTGAACGGTGAACAATTGCCGAATAATTGGAATATATCACTCCTCAAACGATATTATTGCTGAGTTATGACCTTTTCCTTTTTCATTTGTATTTTATACTAACTTGTTGCAGGTGTTCGATCGACGACATCGAAGTTCTCTCCAAAAACAAAGTCCTTAGGTCTGAAAGCACGCGTTGCACGCTTTTTCCCTTTGCTCAATTTTTATCCCAAATGGGTTTTCTGGCAAGATTTTTAACGAGACTACCATTGTTCCTGCTAACTTAGAGCAATTTAACATTATCCAAGTCTTCTTTACAATCAACCTCGAATACTGAGGGCATCACACTTGGATGTTACGTTTTCAAGGAAAATACTTCGTGTCAACGAGGTCTCAATAGGTAAATTTTGTAAAGGGCCAAACGGTTAAATAAACCGTGTCCATGTAGATTATTCGAGATCTAATGGCCAAACATGTACGCATCAATGATCAATTGAAAGAAGTATATTTTCCTTATCAGATGTTCAATGCCTTAGTAAAACTTCTACTTCACAATTTCATACTTATGATCTATTGCGGAATTGGCTCAAGCGTCGATCGCAACATAAGTTCGAACACTCAACTCCATACTGAGGGACTGCCATCCAAAAATCGATATGCTCGAGTTATTAAACATTAAGATTATAAGACCTTAAAAAGGCAATCCTCATTTTTATAGGTAGCGGCCACCCCATTTAGGAATTATCGCTTCGAACAAGTTCGAAGTATAATTGAGAAACAAGCCCAAAGGGAAAATCTCAATTTAAAGGTTACGACCAAAATAACACGGTTCAGAGACGTCCGAATTCGGTAATAAAATAGGCCTTCAAATATTTGAATAAAACCGGTTGAAAAAGGATATCCTCGACAAAATTACCAAGGGTTTTGATAACGTCAACCATCAAAAACCTCAAGGGGTGCCAAATTGTTCGAACTCTCCGACAAGCTTATACTAAGGCATAACAAAGTAAAGGGTTTAGATAACATTAACCCTCGAAAATCCTAATGTATACAATTTTTCTCATGCCAAGGAATAATAAATTTTTATATGATTATACTTTTTAAGACGATAAGGGAAAAAGCCACTCTTCTAAGGCCATATCGGTCCTTGAAGAGCCTAAAGGCCATTTTATTCTTTGCGTTCGAGAAATCCTCACTCAACCAAAATAATAAAGTCACCATGCTTCAAGTTCGAGCAAATACTCACTCGATAATAGAGATTTCGATCAAATTTTTGAAGCCACATACTTATGAAACTTTTCAAGACATGGTCAAAACAAAGATTGAAATATAGACAAGTTAAAGAAAAAATAAATCTTTTATATATGATAATGTTTACATGGATCGGTTAGGATCCTACACAAAATATTAAAAAGAAAAAGAAAAAATTCTAAGTGCCTAATATTACCCGGGAGCCTCATCTTCATCTTCTCATCCTCGGAACCACTCACTCTCCAAGAATCATCATCGTCGGAAGAGAGCAATGCATTAGCTTCAGCCTCAAGCTCTTTCACAATCTCGATAGCAAGGTTAAAGCCACTGGCATGAATCTCCTCAAGAGTCTCTCTTCGAGACTGGCATTGAGCTACTCAACAACACAGAATGCTTCAGCATGAACAACATCAAAAATTTCTTTTGCTCGAGCTTGAACGGCCTCGACATCAGATCGATAGACAGTTGCGACGGCCTCAACATTAGATTTAGCCGTCTTAACCTCGGATTCAGTCTGTGCCATTTTGACGGCTAACCGAGCCTCGAGCTCCTCCATTTGTTTTGCCTGAGATGAGCTTTTCTCCTTCGCACCTTGGAGCTGATTTTCGGCAACTAATAGTTAAGATCGAGCAGCCTCTTTCTTAGAGGCAAGGCGATCCATCGTTTTCTTCTACATTGAAGTTTTTGCCTTCACCTCACCTACCTCTCCTCGGAGTTGCACTATCGATTCATGTAGCTATTGGACCTGTGAGATCTAATCATTAGCCGTCACACCCAAACCAAGGCCATAAGCATCTACAACTTTGCTTTCCTGCTCGGTCAGTTCACTTTGTTCTTTATGGGCCATGGCAAACTTAGCTCGGTGACCTCTGATTTCTCTTTCCTTTTGCTCACCAAGAAGCTTGAGAACATTTTTCTCCTCGGTAAGCCTCTGAATGTCGGTCTCATATCGACCTAGTTTTTCTTAAGATTTGGAGAACGCCTCTTAATACAGCACCAAAACCTGCACAGATAGAATAAAAGAGATTATAAATGAAAGTAAGAAGAAAAATATGATATCAACAAGGGGAGTCAAAAGCTTACCCGATTCAAAGCCTGTTGTGCTTCATCAAAGAGACTCGGCGCCCCTGCCCGAATCCTTCTTAGATGTTGCCAAAACACTTGGGCCAACAACATTATCAATCCCAGCAAAACAGCTACGAAAATGGTCTTCCCCTCCAAGTGCGCCTTCTAAGTGAGGATTCTTCATGGCCCGAGCCTCCTGAACTTTCTCATATGAGAATAAAGGAAACGAAGGGGAGTCTTTGATTTCTATTGCCCCAAATTGGTCACTCGGGCCACTCTCTCTATTTTGAGAAGCCTCAGGTCTGGTCTCCATAGCCATTTCCGATGCTTTCTGATAATATGCTATAATTACGAATATTAGTCGGTTACTACACTCTAATTTACTGCACTTTAGTTAAGTTTGCGCTTTAATCGCTAGTTTTTTGCACAAACGATGTGTTTTATGCCTTATAGGAGTGATTCCGATCTCTATTGATGTTATGGAATGAATTCAAGTGATTTGGACCTTTGAAGTTTGAGCAAAGGACCAATTAATTAAGGCTAGATTGTATTCGGGGATCAACGGATGATAAAACAACAACACAAAGACTCGAGGAGGCATAGTGCGCACCATCTAGTTAAATGCACATAACATTTTGCTCAAGACTCCATTTGGGCTCTACAATATATGGTTGGAAAGCAAACTCAACGGGATACAAATTTCTTCTTTTACTTTTTTTTCAAATTCCAAACAAAACAAGGTGCAAAATGCGGTCAAAACCGCGACCACAGAGCTGAGCCGGATGAGGCAGTGTTTTCCGCAGTTCATCGTGGCCGCGGCAGTCCAGATGTGAAATATTGTATTATTTTGCGTAAGAGAAGGTATAATTTTTTTATCCCGGCCCTACTTGGTATATATACTTGGAAAAATAGTATTTTTGGGGGTTGGACACACTTTTGACATAAAATTAGCCCTAAAATAGGAGGCTAGTGTTTTTAGATTACTTTTGGAGGAAGAACAAGGGTGAGAGATCACCTAAAAATTTAGAGTTATTTATCTCTTTTATTTTCTTTCAATTTTTACATTATGAACAATTCAGTATTTTTCTCTTACTTTGTTATGAGTAGCTAAATCCTTTGTCTAAGGTTTTGGTGAAACCCGTTGGGGATGAATTGGTTGTTATATTAATATAGTTTTGCGTTGGTTGTTAATCTCTATTTGTTCAACTACGTTTTGATTTTGGTTAATTGAAAGGATCCTCAATTAACCGTTCCTATTTATTATGTATGTTCTTGAGAGAGAGTGCATCTTGAGAGAGAGTGCATATTTAGGTAGTTGTTTGAACAACATCACTCCCGGAGTATATGCAAGTGTTAGAACAGAGGGTTTAGAGGTTGGATTAAAGATAACGGTACCTCGGGTGCAATCTAAGTGAACTGAAATGCGAATCGAGCTAGCGTAGCTTGAGAGAGTGAATCTAGTAAATTATCATATTTTCTTGAAAGAGATTTATGATAGCTGGAGAGTTCATGACTGATAGAGACAACTAAGTCGAAGCTATAGGAAACATACAACTAAGGAAATCAACAACAGGGGAAACCATTACCTTAAACCTTTATTTCAATTGTTTACAATTCAAGCATAGTTAGTTTTCAGCTGTTTATTTATTTTCAATCTTGTCTTCTTAGTAAAATTAAAAAGATATAGCTAAGCCTTAGTTCTCTGTGGGGTTCGACTCCGGACTTTTAGACCGAATTATATTTGCAGTGACCGCTTAACCTTTTTAGGACTAACGTTGGGCGTTATAACCTTCTCATCTCGAGGTGGGGTGTCCTCAACTCCTTTCAACTCAGGGAATCCGGTTGAATTCCCCTCTTGGAACCCGTCAGGTCGGGCTAGAGTATCTCCAATTTTGACCAATCTAGTGGCCTTTTAACCCTCAATGCTGGCTCGTGTTTGAGCCACCAAACCAGAATCGTCCTCTTTATTTTCTTCTTCTTCCTCCTCTCTTAAAAGTCGGACCAACTACACCAACAGAGGTATAACATCATCCTTGTGGTCTCACCTCTTCTTAGGTTTTGGCTCGTCTAGGTTCGTGGAACTCGACACTTCTTTCCGTTTTGCTCTTTCTTCAGTTTTGAAGCGAGCGGTAGGGAAAGGTTTTCTACCTCATTAGATGGAGGCCTTGTGCCAGCATTATCTCTATGACCTGTATGAAAGGAAATCAAGTAAAAATGAAAAGAAATGTTTTAGAGAAGAGCATTAAATGCATGTAAAGAAGGTTACCATGAGTTTTGGTACGAAGAGATCGAAGACAGTATCCAAACCCACTGTCAATGTTCAAAATTGCATCAATCACCCAAGAAACCATTGCATCATACGAAAGTATGACAATGAGAAAGGGCAAAAAAACAAAACAATAATCGGAAGCTATAGGTAGGTTTGTACTTACGCTTCATGTTCCATTCCTCAGGGAATGGAATTTCTCAGCCGGTATTATATCGGTCCTCACTCTACTGAATTGGCCCATCCATCCTCAATCTTTTTCCTCATCTATGCTCGAGAATATCACCTTGGTAGCCCTACATTAAAGCTTTATCAACCTGCCCGATAGAGACTGAGGATGTACATTTTGATGAGATGGTCGAGGGTGAAAGGCATCCTTTCGACCTTGCTCATGAAAAATGGTAGCAGAATGATAATCCGACAAAAAGAGGGATGGAAACGACATAGGATTATTTGGCATTAACACAAAAGTTGATGATGACGGGATCGGCATGGCCCAATGTGAAAGGGTAAGTGTAAACACTTAGTAACCCTTTCACATGGGTAGTGATGTATTCTTCGGTCGTCGGATTAATCTTCCCAATTGCAATATTTCTTCACCAGCTCAAGGTCATCCTCATTTATCGAGCATATGTATCTTGACAGTGGCTCGCATTGACCATGGACTGATGAAGTTTTCTTGATTTTAAAGTCGGAAGTAAGATCACACCCCCACGAAAAAACTCCTTAAGGAGTGGCTCCATCTGTGTTTTATCGCCGTCCGGCCGCGATGATGAAGTTTTTTCCGTTTGGGGAACAGATTTAATCATTTTTTGTATAAGCTTAAAGAAAGAACGAGAGAAAAAGATTTGGTATTTTGGGAAAAGGTTGATAACGAATCCTAGAGACTGTGCAGAACGAAAAGGCTTAAAAGAAGTGAAGAGCTTTGAAGATTTGCAGATAGACTTGAGGAACTCAAAAGGATTTTGAAGATTAGTACAAGAAAAATTCAAAGTAAATTTTGAGGAAGTTAGAAGAAGACCTATTTAAGGATTCACGGTGACTGTTATGAGGTAGTGATGGCCAACCGCCAATTGACATCGCTTACGTCACAAGGATGACATCATGACATATCAAGGTACAAAATTGAAGGCTCAATTCGTTTCTTCTCATTACATTCCATTAAATGAGGGAACTATCTGTATATGATTAAATCTGGGCCTACCCGATTGTGCTATTTGTTCGAGATCAGTGAATTCCATCGAGGGTCAACCTCGTAATGGATCAGACCAGAGCACAAAGATAATGTATCGAGTTTGAGTATCAAGGTGCTTGTCGAGTGTTGATACCCAATTTTTCCTTATTTATTTTAGTACTCAAAATACTTTCAAAATAGCCTGTATATACATATATAAGCATCCCCAAAGGTTTTGGTATTTTCCCTAATTTTTAAAGATTTTTAGAATAAATTTTTTGTCTATTTTTAACAGTATAAAACCCCAATAATTATTACCAAATTGTTATTTTTGTGATCCATTTATTTTTCACCATTATATTTACATCAAATATAATTAAGGTGATTTTTGCATATTTTTTATAAATTTATTTGATATTTTAAGCTAAATTGTTTAAAATTGCAATTACAGCCTATGTTAATTAACCGCGTTTTATAATTATAAATTATTCTTGATATTTTCAGATTAATTATTACATATTATTAATTAGTTCTGTGTTTTCAATTTGTTTTAAAATTATTTTTAACTATTTTAATTAATTAAAAAGAGGAAAAATGGCTATTTAAAAGCTGACCCATTTCCATTTCAATTTTAGCCACATTTGATCCCAATTTTTAACCTCAATTCTGCCCTAATTACCCAATTTCCCATTTAACCCTCCCCCAACCCGTTTGCCTAACCCGCTCGCCTCTCATCTTTAAATTATGGCTGTTGATTGTTGTAATCAACGGCCACCATTCTTCCTTTCCTTTTTAATTCCCGAAACCCCCTAACCCTAGATCATTTTTCAAAACCGCGGCCCCCAAATTCCTTCTTTTCTCAAATTCTCCTTAAACCCTAGCCGCCTATCTTCGTGTCCGAACAAATCCACCGGCGTCCACGGCTTCTCAGTCCATGGATAGCCTATATTCTCTCCTCTTTCACCTCAAGCCATGATTATTTGAGGCCTTCAAGGATCAACCTTCAACAGACTATTTCAGGTCCTCCGCCGACCTGAGCTCCTTTGGTTTCTCCAGCTCCGTTCCGGCGCGTTCGAGCTCTGAAAGGCTTAGCCATTGCCCAGATTTGCTCCAACACCAAACCATTCCAGGCCTTCTCGTCTCTATGGTTTTTGAGAAACCCTAAAAAGCTTGATTCGAGGTTTTCCTGTCCTTATTTTCTTAGATCCGTAGCAGATCTATGCTCTATTCGGTGTTTTAACGATATTCCCTAATTTTCCCTTTTTGAAGTTAGTCTGTCCAAATTAGGGTTTTCAAGATCCTAAAACGATTCTTCTTCTTTCTTTCATTCTTTCTTTATGTGAATCTGTGTATTCATGTCATGTTTGATGGGTTTTCATTTGTTTTTATGATTTACCGTTAATATGCATGTCTCTCTACCATTATTCTATTGCTGATTTTACTGATTTTTCTATAAGCATGTTTATACACCTATCTTGCCTGTCCTTTTTACTATTCCTCCTACTGAAAGTTTTTACTTTTATTTAATCTATTTGGGTTATCGAACTTGCTTCTTTCACTGTTTCCTAAACTTCTATGGCATCTCTTCTCCGAACTGGTTTGAGTTTTTAGTCTTCCTAAAACTTTTTCTTTGCAAGATTTCACTCTACTGCTTCTGATTGTACATGTGTCTGTGATTCTTGCGAGCTTTTGGTTCTCGAGTTCTACCATGGAAACCCTAGCCTCTCAAACTCATGTTGAGTTCATACACTGAGTTGAAACTTGCTTTTCTTTTGCTTATGATTCAAAAACCTTTTATGCCGATCTCTTCTTCCTTGCTTGATGTTAGCATGCTTATTTTCGAGGGTTTCTTCTTCTTAATTGATTCTATTAGCTTGTGATTGATTTCAATCCCCTTTTACTAAGGCTTGATTGATTTGCTACCGATTTTTACAACTCAACCTTTTCCATATTTTCCTGACTAAGTTTATTCAAGGTTTTTGAATTTCCGACTGTTTGATTATTTTATTTCCTTATTCTTTCAAAAACATGTACTATAGTTTCCTACCTTAAATAGTTTTTTTGTGCACCTGCCTTTTATTTTGTTACTCTGAAAGGTTTTTCCCTTCCTTAATTACCACTCCCGTATGAAATAAAATCCCTTTGAGTAAGGGAGGTTTTATTTGATTGACTGAGATTTTTATTTCCTTGCCTTCTTATCTACTCATTTTTTCACTATAAAATCTCACAACTCTCACAAGTTCAAAAACAACAAGTTTTACACAAACACTCGAACACAACACAGTTCTCAAAATTCTTGCAATACATATTCACCCCTGTCTTGCTTTACTATTTTCTCTCCTAATAATACCTCTACTACTGCCTTCTCTACTGCTACTGAGCAATCTGCTCCTTTATCACCACTGTCTGAATATTTTTTGGAGTTTTTCTAAGCTCCCAAGTACTTGCTGAATTTTTCTGCTAACTATCTGGCTGTCTACTCGTTGTTGTTTCTCTGCTGTACTAGAACTAAAAACTGGTACGTACTTCTAAGTTAAATAACCCTCTCCTACTATGTGTATTCACTTCTCTTCTTTTACCCATTCTTTACTTTGTGTTCATGTTCTATAGCATGTTCTTCTATTTTCTTGCATTTGCAGTCTGCTATTTCTCTATTTTTCCTTAATGTCAGCGTATGCTTCTGTGTGGAAATCCCTTCCCCTTATTCCCTTTTGTGTGCTAGTACTATTCTAAATCATGGCAACATCTGATATTTCTGTCCATGATCCATAATCAAACTCTCCTGAGTCTCTACTCAAATGCTTTCCCATTCCCTCTTCCCCTGTATGTGTTGAGCTTTAACTTGGGTCTGGTAATATCCTAATCACCACTCAGACCTTAAGTTTGACTCCCCAGAGTCTGCTCCTATTTGTTTTACCTAAGCAACGGGTCAAGGGTGTGCCAGCCCATGCCATGGGTGGGAATGACCACCCTCTGCTATGGTTACCCTCTCACTTTGCACTCATTCCTAGTTCTTAAGTTCTACTCCAATTTGGTAAGCCATGCTTAGGGTCCCTGGAGTTCCCTCTGAACTTGGGATGCCTGAGGGCTGGTAATTCCACACTTGCACTATTCTGTTACACTATTTACTCTTCAGAGTGTATGTATTGCCTGGGCTATTGAAGCTCCTTGGAACTTTGAAACACTCTGAATAAGAGAAGGCCTTGGAATCTGGAATCCGAATTTGGTGAAACACATGTATTGGATGTTGAGATTGCATTAGGGAGTTTGGATCTAGCTGTGGGATATGATGTATTTTGTTTACCTTCTTTCTTCTAATTTTGTAATAACCTTGTAGAATAGGACTTGGGGTTATATTAGTAAAGGGTATGGGAGGGTTTTATATTTACTTGCATATGTTTAAGGGTAGATAACATGCCTATAGGATCAATATTGTTGTTTAATTACTTAAATACCATGCTTTTAGGATTCATGATGCAATTCAATCATTGAGATATCATGCCTATATGGTTTTTAATGTTTGAACTCGACCACTTATATATCATGCCTATTGATTTAATGCATAACACACAATCCGGTCATATAGAAATTTTTCCTATAAGGTGTAATATTCAGTCATATTGCAATGCATTAGAAACCCTGCCTATAGGACTTAATATTCATGATTATCAATTGCATATAGAAACCATGACTATAGGGAATGCATACGCGTAGGCAAAACTGAAGGATAACCAGGCCTGCCACCTATTTACCAACTCCGTAATAAGTTCTAAATCCAGAATAAGTCTGTATCGCTTAATCTGGTAAGTACTAATATATGGCTAACTGGTTTTATCGTTTCAGTATCATGTTTTGAAAATTCCTATGAGCATGTAATGCTTTTCTAAACTTCGCAAGTCTGTTTGAAACAATTCTTTAAAACTTTCCGCCTAAATTCTATTTATTTTTTTGAAACAATCTTTCAAAACAATCCTTTAGCTCACTTTTTATTTTAAAGTATTATAACTTTTCGCAACTCTCTTGTGCTTCACTCACGCATATCTGTAGATTTCAGAGTCATTTTTGAACCTCTGCAATTTTAAACTTTCTATTTTCAAACTCCTCTACATTATGCTCTTGTATGAAATCAGTACCTTTTGAATAATCTTTTAAAAAATACCTCAATTTCTGACAATTGGATCCGGGTTGCCTAATGCAGACTTTTTGCCTAATTCTATGTGTTAAACTAGTCTGTCCATCGCTAATGTTTTAACTAAGACCAAATCAGTATATGCAAGACATGCTAAACTAATTTCTATGTGATTCATGGGGTTTAGATGAGCCTTTCGTGCATTTGTTTTGTCCTTCCATATTAGCTACTTGTTTTTCTTGTCGCCTTAGTCTTTTATCCTTTTGAAACTTCACATATGCCTATGCTTCCTTTCCCCCTTTTAGGATTAGGAGTCCTAACCCCGGGACTAACAGGTTGGGATGGGTATTAGCATGCAACAAGTAAATGAGACTAATTGCGTTTAATACCTTAACGGGGTGGGAAGGATAGAATATGAATATGATGATGGGTGCACTAATATCTCGTGTGAGAATGATTGTCGGGTACTGCACCAAAGTGATCCATATTATATTTAATCCTAGGACCCCTTTCTTCTTTATTTATATGTGATTATTTTCCTAAAAATTAATGTTTTCTTCAATCAATCTTTTTCCAAACCCATTTATGTCCTTTTTCTTTCCTTTCTTTCAAAATTTTAAATTTATTTATCTTCCTTATATTCAAACATTGTTTTATACTTCTACTCTTCTAAAAGTCACAACTATGTACGACCCGGAACCATACTAGTAGATCTTGAGAGGTGACTAACACCTTCCCCTTGAGATAATCTCAAGCTCGTACCCAAACTCTGGTCTTCCTTCAAAATATTCTTCTTTTCTTTAAGTTTCCTAATGCACTATAATCATTAGGTGGAGACTCTTCAAAATCCATAACCTGATTCCTCAAAAAGGAATAAGAGTTGTTTTGTCCATAAAATCATAAACCAGATTTCGCTCTTTTGGGAAAAAGGGGGCGTCGACAACATGGTGACTCTGTTGTGCATCTCTTTAAGGCTTTTACCATTACCTGCTTTTGTGACTTTATCGCTTCCTTAATTGCCTTTATTTTCTCGCCTTTAATCATTTTATCATGAATACTAACTTGGCTCTTCATGTTTTTCTTTCCTTTTCTTTCTTTTACTGCCCTATTATTATTTCAGTTCCGAGAATTTATTATAATCTTTACTTTATGTACGTGAAAATATATGCAATTTGCTTCATTGTTGTAACTGCATTCCTCAACATCATATTCCACTCGTGCCAAAATAAATCCTATAGAAACGCTTATAATGAGTGGTTGCGCCCTTCCGGTATTATAATCCATGAATATGGCAAAGGCATATTTTCGGTAAAACCAGTCGATCAACGGTGTAGTCGACGGTTCCATGCCTTCCCCTCTTGAGTTGTCCGCTCAAGGGTACATTGCCCATCACTTCAAAAGTAGAAACCTTATTCCATTAAACTGTTCATGCATCATGGTCAACCCTAGCCAAGTCAGTTATTTTGTCCACATAATGACTCATTAAGATAGCCTAAACCAAAGTCAACCAGGTTTCGTCAGAACCCAAACGGACACCTCCACGTTATGTGCATTTATTTGGAGAACTAAATACCTTATTGCTAATTATTGGTTTAAATAGTCGAGTCTGGTGGGGTTAAGGACCTAACACTTTGTTTTGCAGAAAAGGAGGCACGAAATCCCCAGATTCAGAATGGTATCCAACATTCACCCAAGGTTGTTAAGCTAGTGGGAGGATCTTCATGCCAGTGATCAGACCCTCGTCAGCAAATACTTAGGAAACCTTAATTCACTTTTGGAAGTTATTCACTTTTGGAAGTTAAGCCTGACAATAAGATTATCGAAGCTGCCACTCTATTCTGGGATAGTGATAGGTCAGGTTTTCGCTTCGGGGAGCTCGAGATGATCTCGTTGCTGGAAAAAATAGGGGGTCTAGCTGGAATACCTTGGGAGACTCCGGGTCTACTTATGCCAGAAAATCGCAAAGGAAGGAGTTTCCTTGAAATGATGGGACTTTAGAATAATCCCGATCTGACTTGTCTAAAGGAGTCCTACATATCATTTGACTTCCTATATGAATGGTTTGGCCACATCAAGTCTTACCGCACCTACCCTGATGAGTTCGCCCTTACATCTTTGGGGCACATACATGTGAGGGTCTTTGTGTTTATGTTATGCTTCTTGGGTATAATGGTCTTTCCCATGAAGAAGGCTATGATCCACACCAGACTAGCCATGGTGACCAAAGCCTTGATGGAGGGTATTGATGGACAATCTTTCAGCATAGTGCCCATGATCATTGCCAAAATATATCGAGCTTTGGGGAAATGTCAGCAAGGAGCCCCACACTTTGAAGGGTGTAATATGTTACTTCAACTCTGGATCATAGGACACCTGTAGAAAGGAGACTACATATAGGAAATCATATACAGGGATTGGGATGACCATATCGCTTTTCACTACCAAAAGCGAATGAACTTCATGCCCAACATGTTTGCTCAACTAGAGGACGCCAGTGGATGGGTAGAGTTGTTTGAGAATCTAAAGGAAGAGCAAGTTTAGTGATGTTTGAGTGGTTCCAAACTGGGGAGTTCATTGTTCGTTCTTGAGATGCACCATTCCTCATACTCATCGCTCTGAGGGGAACTCATCCTTATGTCCCTCTCCGGACCATGAGGCAAGCTGGAAGAAAGCAGATCATACCAAGGACACAGAAAATGAGTCATTTCAGGGCTGAATTTCAAGATGATGATAGCCTTGACAATTGTCAAGCACAGCACATGTGGCACTACAAGCTCGTCTTAGGGAAGGAATCTATTGAACCAGACCGGTATCATGTCGGGTGTGTACCGCACTACATGGGTTGGTTGGAAGATGATCACATTAATTTGGGTCGCCCAGGGTTTGTCCATGGTCATAGGCTTGTTGATGAGAAAACTGAAGCACAAGTCAAATACAATCAACTTCGCAAAAGGATACGAAAATGTGAGAATGAACATCGGTAAATATAGGAAGCCCACGAGAAGTTGATCAACGAGTGGAGGATATGTCTATCAACACCAACAATCGGCTGGGATATCTAGAGCGAGGTTTGGTGGAGTTGGAAGGGAAGTTATTCAAGAGAATTGAAGATTGTCAGAATGCCAAGGGAAGTGCAGGCAGACATCTGGCCCGAGCCTATCTGCTTTTAGGACTGCACGAGTTGATAGAGCTGTACAAGGGAGGCAAAAGTGCCGAATCTGGGGAAGGTCCTTCTGGGACCAAGTAGTTAGGATCTTTTATTGCTTTTGTAATGTAATAAGGCCACTGGCAATTAGTGATATCTTTTATTTATTCAGTCATTTTCCTTTTAGGACTCGTATTGTTTTTATCAATAAAATGAGGCATTTAGCATTATAAGTTCTCCAAATTTAAATTTTCTCTAGGCCTACCTTGAGCACAATGAGGCACCAAATTAGGTAGCAATTTATATTCCTGCATAATGTGTTTAAATATCACAATATTATTTCTCAGAATCTACTGACTTCTTACCTTTTTGTTTTTATTTTATTTTTATTTCCCTCCCTAAAGGTTAGTTCGTGAATTCTAGAACTATCAGCATACGCAACAAGATCCAAGAATACTCCACCTCCTCCTCCTCCGAGTCCTACCAGAAATAGGAACAAAGGCAAAATGGCAGATGCAAATGCTATAAAGGAACTTAAGAAAATTTCTCAGAACACTGCAATTACCAAGGAAACTGCTGCTCATCTTGAGCAAACTTTCCTGAGATTTTGGGAGGAATTGGACCAAGTCTAGAATCTATCCAGTCTGTCAATCACTCTTTCCGCCCCTGGTGTTAATGACTAGATTCCCATACCTCCGCAAAATACCCCCAACCACCAATACAACCGACTCATACCCAAGTCTGCAACACATTCAACAACACTCCACTACTCATTCTTGAACCACAAAACACCAAAAAAGACCATAACACCCCTATCTTTGTGCACACTATACCCCCTACACTCAGCCAATCACAAGTACACCCGAATCAGATGACAAGGACTCCCTCATTCAGAATTTGGCCACAGAACTCAAGAAGTTAACTAGCCGAGTCCAAGGTGTCGAAGGTAGCAAAGGTGTTGAAGGGTTGAACTATGAAGATCTTTGTGTTCAGCCAGATGTTGAGCTCCCGGATGGGAACAAACCTCCCAAGTTCGAGATGTTCGACGAAACAGGTGATACAGGGTCCATTTGAGAATGTATTGTGATAAGCTGGTAGGAGTTGGAAGGGACGAGAAAATCCATGTGAAGCTATATATGAGGATTCTGAAAGGCGATGCCTTATCATGGTATATGAGCCAGGATGCAAAGAAATGGACAAGTTGGGTGAATATGACGTCTGACTTTATGGACTGATTTATGTTCAACACTGAGAATGCACAAGCTATGTTCTATATCAAGAATCTAAAGAAGAAACCCACAAAGACCTTTCGTGAGTACGCTACTCATTGGAGGTCAGAAGCTGCTAAGGTCAGGCCGGTCTTGGAGTAAGAACAGATGAACAGGTTCTTCGTACATACTCAGGATCCACAATAATATGAAAGGCTGGTGCTAATAGAGGGTCAAAAGTTCTTCGACATCATCAAGTTGGGAGAAAGGATCGAAGAAGGCATAAAAATGGTATGGTCACTAACCTCGAGCATTGTAAGCTACCAACAAGGCTTTACAGTCTGGTAGCTCGTCAAAGAAAAAGTACGTAAATTCCGTAATGGATGGGCAAAGGAACAATTCCCCCATGAAGTACCAAACCTATCCCTGAACTCCACTCAGATATTAACCTACCATAAATTACCCAGCACCTTCACCTACATACCAAATGCCACCATCTGCCTACCAATCACCTCCACCGCCCACATATCAACCCACTTCACCAATATATTCCTAACTCGCGCATGTGTACCAAGCATACAACTCCCAGCCTTCTCATTAACCATCACCACCCACTCGACAAAACTTTCCTCGAACCAGACCAAATTTTGACCGAAGACCTCCCATAGAGTATACCGCTATAGCCGAGCCAATTGACCGATTATATGATAGATTCAAAGCAGCCGGTTACATTTCACCTATCCCAACCATAACCCTAGAAAAGCCTTCGTAATGGATCAATCCCAACAAAACCTGCGCATACCATTCCGGAATGACAAGACATACCATCGATGAGTGTCGTACGTTGAAAGACAAGATTCAGACTTTGATTGATAACAAGGTCATTATAGCAAATGAGCTCGCTCCCATTGTCTGCAACAACCCTCTGCCTCAACACAAGAGTGGGGGCATCCATATGATCGAGATTGAGGATGAATGGGACCCCAAGGGGTCAATCGGGTTGATAGCTGAAGGAGAAGAACCTAAGAAGCCGTTGGTTACCCTCAATCCCATTGTTGTTCAGATCCAGCCCTCTGAGGGCGATGTGGTAAATGTGTCTATAACACTCGAGTTTGACGTGACTCCTGTAAAGGTGCTAAAACCAATCAAAGTTGAGTTTGGCATCCAAAGAGCACCTGCACAAATTGAAGTTACTGTTTTACCTCCCAGGATGCCTATTCCAGTTTCCATGACAGATGTGACCCCGTTCAAGTCGAACGCCATACCTTAGGATTACACAGCTGAGGGTAGAAGGAAAGGGAAAACACATACTGGAGAAGTGATCACCGCATAGGGAATGACCAGGACAGGAAGGGTGTACACCCCAGAACATTTAGCTGAGTCCAGCAAGCAAGCCTCTGGACGGGGTGTTCAAACTGGACCAGATGACATTTGGAGGAAGATACAGGCTAAAGAGTACTTAGTCGTTGAGCAACTGAACAAAACACTAGCACAGATTTCCATCTTGGCTCTTCTACAACGCTCTAAGGCATATAAAAACGCCTTAATGAAAATATTGAGTGAAGCTTATGTTCCCAGCAACATAACAGGAGGCGAAATGGAGAATATGGTGGGGAAGGTATTGGAAAGCCATAAGATCACCTTCCACGATGATGAGTTACCACCATAAGGGCTTAGTTACAACAACACATTGCACATCACTGCGCAATGCGAAGATCATTTAATCACCAGGATCCCGGTCGATGGGGGATCCAGCCTTAATATTTGTTCGCTAAAAACCCTCACGACATTGGGGAAAGGACTGCATAAGATGAAAAACGGAGCTATCAGTGTTTAAAGCTTTTGATGGATCTTAAAGATCCACCACCGCAGAAATTAGCATGTGCCTACATATGGGACCCACCTGGTTCGATGTGGACTTCCAAGTTATAGACGTTCCAGAATCCTACAACTTATTGCTGGGGCGACCCTGGATTCACGTTGCTGAGGCTGTGGCATCAACTTTGCATCAAGCTATAAAGTTCAAATGGAATCATCAAGAAGTGATCATTCACGGAGACGGTAGCAACCCTATATACAGTCGCCAAACCATCCCAATGATTAAAGGTATAAGGAGAATAGGTGGAGAAACATACCACCATATCGAGCGGATCAATGCCAAAGACAAAGACAAGTGGTGGCATAACAAAATTGAGAGCATTCGGAATTGGAGCGGGTACAAGCCCAGAAAGGGACTTGGCAAGAATCTCCAGGGCATCACCAAGCCCATCAAGTTAAAGAAGCATGGTACCACTTTCGATCCGGGATATGAGTACACTTGGGAGGAGTTCAATCATTGGTCGCCATCATGGCACGGTCCCTACTATCCATTGGAACACCCCACACCTCAACTGGAGAAGACCTTTCAGTCAGCTGACATTATATATGGATCAGAGGAAGACAAGGCACTGGCAGCAGTGAGAAACCTGTTTCTGGGGGATGATATGGATTGTTGTATTATCTTCGAGGAGGAGGGGGAAGAAGGCCCTTCCATTCAAGCTGTGAACCGAGGAGAACGCCTCACCAATTGGACAGTCAGGACCACCAGTGCCAGGAGAGCTTCGGGGTAGCAAGGCTAAACGAAGCACTATGCATCGCATCTTACTTTTTTAGTTGATTTTACTTTTCCGCATTGTCTTCACGTTTGAAAAGGGCTCCGATGTTTCGAACGCTTATGAATTTAATCAAAAGAATTTTTCCAAGTATATTTTTATATCTCGCTCTTATTACTTTTTCTCTATCATTTATTTTATTTTACATAGCATTACTATTACATATCTTGATGATGAACCAACGACTACTTGCAACGAGGCAATGCAACAAACGGACATAGATTCAAAAAAGGATGAAATACTAGAAGAGGTTGTCAGGGAGGTCGAGAACTTTGAGAATAGACCCAAATTCAACTTGGATGAAACTGAGGTTGTTAATTTGGGAGATGCAGATAATTGCAAGGAAACATGTATTAACGTACATTTGTCACCATCAGAAGAGAAAAAGTACACATAGTTCCTAAATGATTATGAGGACATCTTTGCATGGTCTTATGATGATATGACTGGTCTCAGAACATCCATTGTGGCTCACAAGTTGTCGACAGATCCAACATGCCAGCAGATTAAGCAGAAACTTAGAAAATTCAAACCAGACATGAGTTTGAACATTAAAGAAGAAGTTACCAAGCAAGTCAAAGCCAGGGTTCTTAGGGTGGTAGAGTATCCAGCATGGTTAGCCAACATCGTGCCGGCACCGAAGAAGGATGGGAAAGTTAGAGTCTATGTCAACTATCGAGATCTCAATCGGGCCAGCCCTAAGGATGACTTCCCTGCCAAATATACACATCTTGATCGAAAACTACACCAAGCATGAGCTGCAGTCGTTCGTTGGTTGTTTTGTTGGATACCACAAGTTATATCAGAACAGAATGTCCAGAGCTTTCGATAAAAGAGTCAAGCCAAGGAAGTTTACGCCAGGGCAGCTAGTATTAAAGAAATTATTTCCGCATAAAGATGAAGCCAAGGGAAAATCTCTCCTAATTGGCAGGGTCCGTAGATGGTTAACCGGGTTCTAAATTGAGGAGCCTTTATTCTCGCAAAAATGGATGGAGAAGTCTGGCCGAAGCCGATCAACTCAGACGCAGTAAAGAGATACTACTTTTGATCATATGTTTTCTTCGTGATATAATTTGAACTACGCCTGACCTGATTCCCATTTAAGAGGGGATACATAGGCAGCCCTATGGGTTTGGTCACATTTTAATAAAAGTTCCATTCCCCCCCCCCCCCCCCCCCCCCCCCCCCCGCTATTGGAACTAGGGCAGAATTTTGAGGAGGACCCTCGAAATTACCAAGTCATTTTGTCAGTCTCCTCATCAGCATCAACCCAGTAGACTGGGGTAGAATTTTGAGGGGGGTCCACAAAATTCTGGAATCAATCCGTGTTCAGTCATTTAGCACATCCGTCAACAGCGCCAGCCCAGTAAACTGTGGCAAAATTTTGAAGAGGACCCTCAAAATTCCGGAGTAAGAAAGGTTGTCGTGTCTTTGAACCACGTTGTAGTTGTTGATTCTTCAAAATAAAATCCTTTTTCAAAATATATACTTACATTATATTTACTAAATCATGCATAGATATCATTTGCATTGCCGTCGTTTAGCAACGCTACCCCAATGATACGTGACGTCAAAAGATAGGGGATACGAACTAAACTTTCCCTTCTACAAACCTCATGATTTTTCTTTCAAATGCAGGCACCCTAGTTCAAAAATTATTGAATACATTCACACACTCGTACTCTCCAGGTCGAAGAACAATCACTCATTCGCAAAGTTACTATCTACACCTAACATCCCCAGCGGTCGTGATATCACAATCAGCTGTCAGCTAGGAAAATCTCATCACTATTTACTCTTTATATTTCCTACATTTCGCATAAGGCTACGCTCTGCCTTCCGAGGTAAAGCTCTACCTCCATCCTGCATGAGGCTACTTATCTGCCTTTCGAGACTAAGCTCTGTCTCCATCTGCATCCTGCATAAGGCTACTTTTCTGCCTTCCGACTTTAAGCTCTACCTCCATTCTTTATAAGGCTACTTATCTGCCTTACGAGACTAAGCTCTGCCTCCATCTGCATTTTGCATAAGGCTAATTTTCTACCTTCCGAGGTTAAGCTCTACCTCCATCCTACATAAGGATACTTATCTGCCTTTTCATACAAAGCTCTCTCTCCATCTGCATTTTGCATAAGGCTATTTTCTGCCTTTCGAGGTTAAGCTCTACCTCCATCCTACATAAGGCTACCCTCCTGCCTTTCGAGACTAAATTATGTCTCCACCTACATTGCATAAGGCTATCTATCTGCCTTCCGAGACTAAGAATTGTCTCCATCCTTCATGGTTGAAATATCACCACTTTTATTCTTTAAACGGCTAAAATATCGCCACTTGCACTTTAAACTCTCGTTTTGGCTGAAAGATCGCCACCTTTTGCATCCATTTGGCTGAAATATTGCCGCCTTCTCATGGGCTAAAAGATCGCCAACTTATTCAAAGGAGTCATAGTTTGGAGGCACCATCTGCATAGCCCGAGAACATCATTTCATGGCCTGCGAATCTTTACTTTTATGCTCTTCATGGCCCGGGACATCATAGTCTGAGGACGTCATCCTAACCGTCCAAAGGCACTACTCATAGTCTAACGGGAACTTGCATCATATTTAAGTTACGAACGACATATGTGCACATCACTCATTTGCAGGTACATCAGTTAGCAAATCGTCTCAGCAGGAGCCCTCCCGCTCCAGTTCTCCGCAACCTGTTCGACTTCACAACCTTTCTCAAACTAGACCATCGCGTCTATTTCTTTTTCTTTCCTAATCCCTATCATTGGTTCCTGAACTAAAAACGGCCTGATTGCTATAAAACCAAGTATATGTAGGAAGCTCAGAAACTAGAGCGCGGTTAAAATTCTTTTACGATTGCCAATTCCGATCAAAATTGGCCATCTTATCTGTACCTGACAATTTTTTCATCCTCCTTGGGTAAAGAGGGGCTGCTGTTGATACCCAATTTTCCCTATATATCTTTATACTCAAAATACTTTCAAAATAAGTATATGCATATATAAGCATCCCCAATGGTTTTTGTATTTTTCTTAATTTTTAAAGATTTTTAGAACCAATTTATTGTCTATTTTTAACAGTATAAAACCCCAATAATTATTCCCAAATTGTCATTTTTTTGAACCGTTTATTTTCCACCATTATATTTACACCAAATATAATTAAGGTAATTTTTTCATATTTTTTTATAAATTTATTTGATATTTTTAAGCTAAATTGTTCAAAATTGCAATTACATCCTATGTTATAATTAACCGCATTATAAAATATTTTTAGATATTTTTAGATTAATGATTACTTATTATTAATTAGCTACGTATTTTCAATTTTTTTTATAATTATTTTTAACTATTGTAATTAATTAAAAAGAGAAAATATGGCTATTTAAAAGCTTGCCCATTTCCATTTCAATTTTAGCCACATTTGATCGCAATTTTTAACCTCAATTCAGCTCCAATTAGACGACCCAATTTTCCATTCAACCCGCCCAAACCTGTTTGCCTAACCCGCCCGCCTCCCATCTATAAATCCTGGCCGTTGATTGTTTTAATCAACGACCATCGTTCTTCCTTTCCTTTTTAATTCCCCAAACCCCCTAACCCTAGATCATTTTTCAAAATTGCCACCCCCAAATCCCTTCTTCCCTCAAATGCTCTCTAAACCCTAGCCGCCTATCTTCATCTCCGACCAAATCCGCCGGTGTCCATGGCTTCTCAGGACATGGACAACATATATTCTCCTCCCTTTCACCCCAAGCCATGATTATTCGGGGCTTTCAAGGTTCAACCTTCAACAGACCTGTTCAGGTCCTCCGCCAACCTAAGCTCCTTTGGTTTCTCCGGCTCCTTTCCGGCGTGTTCGAGCTCTGAAAGGCTTAGCCATGGCCCATATTTGCTCCAAGACCAGACCATTCCAGGCCTTCTCATCTCTATGGTTTCTGATAAACCCTAAAAAGCTTGATTCGAGGTTTTCCTTTCCTTATTTTCTTAGATCTGTAGCAGATCTATGCTCTATTCGGGTTTTTAATGATTTTCCCTAATTTTCCCATTTTAAAATTAGTCAGTTCAAATTAGGGTTTTCAAAATCCTAAAATGATTCTTCTTCTTCTTCTTCTTCTTTTATGTGAATTTGTGTTTTCATGTCATGTTTAAGGGGTTTTTGTTTGTCTTTTATGATTTTCCTTTAAAATGCATGTCTCTCTGCATTTATTCTATGGCTGCTTCTACTAATTTTTCTATATGCATGTTTATGCATCTATCTTGCCTATCCTTTTTACTATTCCTCCTACTGAGAGTGTTTACTTTTACTCAATCTATTTGGGTTATCGAACTTGCTTCTTTCACTGTTTCCTAAACTCATATGGCATCTCTTCTCCGAACTGGTTTGAGTTTTTAGTCTTCCAAAAACTTATTCTTTACAATCTTTCACTCAACTACTTTTGATTTGTACATGTGTTTCTGATTCTTGCGAGATTTTGGTTCTAGGGTTCTACCCTGTAAACCCTAGGCTCTCAAACTCATGTTGAGTTCATAGACTGAATTGGAACTTGCTTTTCTTTTGCTAATGATTCAAAAACTGTTTATGCCGATCTCTTCTTCCTTGCTTGATGTTAGTATGCTTATATACGAGGGTTTTTCCTATGAATTGATTCTATTAGCTTGTGATTGATTTCAATCCCCTTTAACTAAGGCTCGATTGATTTGCTACTGATTTTTACAACTCAGCCTTTTCCCTATTTTCCTGACTAAGTTAATTCAAGGTTTTTAAATTTCTAACTGTATGATTATTTTATTTCCTTATTCTTTCAAAAAATGTGTACTATAGTTTCCTACCTTAAATAGATTCTGTATGCACCTGCCCTTTATTTTGTTACTCTGAAAGGTTTTTCCCTTCCTTAATTACCACTCCATTTTGAAATCAAATCCCTTTGACTAAGGGATATTTTATTTGATTGACTAAGATTTTATTTCCCTCCCTTCTTGTCTACTCGTTTTTGCACTATAAAATCTCGCAGCTCTCACAAGTTCGAAAACTACAAGTTTTACACAAACACTCGAACACAACACAATTCTCAAAATTCTTGCAATACGTAATCACCCATTTCTTGATTTACTATTTTCTCTCCTACTACTCCCTCTACTACTACATTCTCTTCATCTACTGAGCACTCTGCTCCTTTATCTCCTACTGTCTGAATATTTTCTGGAGTTTTTCTTAACTCACAAGTACTTGCTGAAGTTCTCTACTAACTATCTGGCTATCTACTTGCTGTTGTTTCTCTACTGTACTAGAACTAAAAACTGGTATGTACTTCTAAGTTAAATAACTCTCTCCTACTATGTGTAGTCACTTCTCTTCTTCTACCCATTTTTTACTATGTGTTCATGTTCTGTAGCATGTTCTTCTATGTTCTTGCATTTGCAGTATGCTATTTCTTTATTTTTCCTTAATGTCACTGTATGTTTCTGTGTGGAAATCCCTCCCATTATTCCCTTTTGCGTCCTAGTACTGTTCTGAATCATGGCAGCATCTGACATTGTTGTCCATGATCCAGAATCAGACTCTACTCAAATGCTTTCCCATTCCCTCTTCCCTTTATGTGTTGAGCTTTAACTTGGGTCTGGTAGTGTCTTAATCACCACTCAGACCTTAAGTTTGACTCCCCAGAGTCTGCTCCTAGTTGTTTTACCTAAGCAAAGGGTCAGGGGTGTACCAGCCTATGCCATGGCTGGGTATGACCACCCTCTACTATGGTTACCCTCTCACTTTACACTCATTCTTAGTTCTTATGTTCTACCCTCTTCTAGTAAGCCATGCTTAGGGACCCTGGAGTTCCCTCTGAACTTGGGATGCATGAGGGCTGGTAATTCCTCACTTGCACTATTCTGTTACACTATTTACTCTTCAGAGTGTAAGCATTACCTGGGCTCTTGAAGCTTCTTGGAACTTTGAAACACTCTGAATAAGAGAAGGCCTTGGAATCTGGAATCAAGATTTTGTGAAATACATGTATTGGATATTAAGATTGCATTAGGTAGTTTGGATCTAGCTGTGGGATATGATGTATTTTATTTACCTTCTTTCTTCTAATTTTGTAATACCCTTGTGAAAAAGGACTCAGGGTATATTAGTAAAGGGTATGGGGGTTTTATATTTACTTGCATATGTTAAAGGGTAGATACCATGCCTATAGGATCAATATTATTATTTATTTACTTAGATACCATGCTTGTAGGATTCATGTTGTAATTCAATCATTTAGATATCATGCCTATTGGGTTTTTAATGTTTGAACTCGACCACTTAGATATCATGCCTATATATTTAATGCATAACAAACAATCCGATCATATAGAAATTTTGCCAATAAGGTGTAATATTCAGTCATATTGCAATTCATTAGAAATCCTGCCTCTAGAACATAATATTCATGCAAATCAGTTGCATGTAGAAACCATGACTATAGGGAATGCATACGCGTAGTCAAAGTTGTAGGATAACCAGGCCTGCCACCTATTTACCAACTCTGTAATAAGTTCTAAAATCTAGAATAAGTCTGTATCGCGTTGTTAAGTACTAATAATTGGCTAACTGGATTTAACGTTTTAGTATAACGTTTTCAAAATTCGTATGAGCATGTAATGCTTTTCTAAACTTTGCAAGTCTGTCTGAAACAATTCTTTAAAACATTCTACCTAAATTCTATTTATCTTTTTGAAACTATCTTTCGAAACAGTCCCTTAGCTCACTTTTTCTTTTAAAGTGTTATCACTTTTCGCAACTCTCTTGTGTTTCACTCACCAAATTTGTAGATTTCAGAGTCATTTCTGAACCTCTACAATTTTCAAATTTTCTTTTTCTAACTCCTCTACATTAGGCTCTTGTCTGAAATCAGTACCTTCTGAATAATCTTTTACAAAATACTTCAATTTCTGATAATTGGATCCGGGTTGCCTAATGCAGACTTTTTGCCTAATTCTATGTGCTAAACTAGTCTGTCCTCTACTTATGTTTTAATTAAGACCAAATAAGTATATGCAAGACGTGGTAAACTAATCGCTATGTGATTCATAGGGTTTAGATGAGCCTTTCGTGCATTTGTTTCGTTCCTCCTTATTTGCTACTTGTTTTGCTTGTCTCCTTAGTCTTTTATCTTATTGAAACTCCACATATTCCTATGCTTCTTTTCCCCCTTTTAGGATTAGGATTCCTAACCTCGGGACTAACAGGTTGGGACAGGTATTAGCATGCAATAAGTAAACGAGACTAATCGCGTTTAAGGGGAAAATATGGATATGATGACTGGTGCACTAATATCTCGGGTGAGAATGATTGTTGGGTATTGCATCAAAGTGGTCCATATTATATTTAAGCCTAGGACCCCTTTCTTCTTTATTTATATGTGATGTTTTCCTATAAATTAATGTTTTCTTCAACCAATCTTTTTCCAAAACCACTTATGTCCTTTTTCCTTCCTTTCTATCAAAATCTTCAATTTACTTATATTCCTTATGTGGAAACATTGTTTGTTTGCTTCTACTCTTCTTAAAGTCACAACTAAGTACGGCCGGGAACTACACTAGTGAATCTTGAGGGGTGCCTAACACCTTCCCCTCGAGATAATCTCAAGTCCTTACCCGAACTCTAGTCTTCCTTCAAAATCTTCTTCTTTTCTTTAAGTTTCCTAATGCACTATAATCATTAGGTGGAGACTCTTCAAAGTCCATAATCCGATTCCTCAAAAAGGAATAAGAGTTGTTTTGTCTATAATATCGTAGACTCGATTTCGCTCTTTTGAAAAAAAAGGGGCGTCGACATCGAGATTGAAGCAAGCAATGATCGATAACTAATATGACAGACTTCGTGTAAAGCAGAGTAACAGAAAAACAAGATATATGTTGCTAGTCGAGTAATTATTTAGGATAATCATGGGATTTACTTCAGTAATTAAAATGTTACTATATACAAAATTCCTCTACTATTAAAATTTTACTATATACAGAATTCCTCTACTCAAGTGAGTTACGGATTAGTTTCAGAATGACTTCTCATTATGTTTTGATTGCTAGTGCTAGTATAATCGCATTTGCGTTGTTTCTGTAGCAAATGAGACAACCACAATTTCAAAGAAGCCACAACATTTGTGAAGCCTGGGATACTAGGAAAAATTCACATTAGCGATGACCCCTGCCGCATTTGTGAAAGTGGGTCATTGCATTTGTGAAGTTTCGGTCGCAAATACGAACTTGACAAAAATTCTCCTGGTTCGCAATTGCGATATGTTATTCTCATTTTCAGGTGTTTGCATTTGTGAACCCTCTGTTTATCCGTACTTGAACTAGAACTGACTCCTTCTGTTGTTTGTTACTAAAAATTGTTAGATCACAAAGTCGTGGTTATACATCAAATGGGAGGGTGAACCTTCCAGAGGCCATGGAAAGAGTCACTTACCCCTAGCCCTTCAAAGAGCTATATCCAAAAAGGCGACAGTCAGCCGAGGTAGAGCTACAGAGCCCACCAAATCAGTCTCTTATGTCCCGTCTAGGGAATAATTGGAGGGTGGCTAAGCGCAAGAGCAGCCTGTTGTTCGATCACAATCACATCGGCTTCAGAGAAGATATCAATTCCGAGATGAGCCTTCTACCTCTAAGAGCACTTTAGGGTTCGAAAGGTGACAATCAAGCTTCAGAGTACTAATTTAAACATGCCCTCGACACACTATCTAGTATGGTGGATATTGATTATATTCTGGGTGATGGCTGCGGGGATGATACCAAAGTTTCCGGCCTTGAGATATCGAAGAAGAAAGAGATATGGGAGGATAGGTTTGTTAGTCTGGCTACTTTCACAAGTTTTCGAGATTGGTGGCCAGTGAGATCGCTCACTTTTGAGCGAAAGCTCATGTTAAAAGACCTTGATAAATACAACCTGACAATGTTGAGATAGATCAAGGAGTGGAAGGGGTGGATGTGGTTCACCTAGAGTGTGGTAGATGCCAAGGAGTCCCTAGTTTGGGAATGTTACGCCAATTTGGCACATATAATGAAAAGGACCAAGGTAACAAATTTGAGAAATCTAAAGGTGATACTCGATCCGAACACCCGGAACATGTATTTAGGGTTTGAGGATGTGGAGTATGTGCAATACCTGGAAAGGTTAGCACCGCCAGATGCAGCTCGACCGTGGCTAGCTGAGATTCATGCAGCTCCGGGTCCACCTCTAGCATGGATCATAGTAGGGGTTCCTATTAAGCTAAACACCCTAAATTTTGAGGTAAAAGGATGGCAAACATTCATGTGTAGCAGACTAAACCCATGCCAAAATAAAATAAATCTTCCAATTCCACGGGCAGTGTTGTCACCTCTATCAAGGCCAAGTATCTAATCAATGTGCGTGTCGTGATGTCATCCAACATGTTTGTGGTCGCTAGGCTAGGTGACACCTCTTACCCATATCCCAACACTATCATTGAGTACCTTACGGATGCGTGGGTGGAGCCGAGGGATATTAATACCAAGGTGCGTGTAAAGAAGCCATTCTCATGATATTCTCTTATGGGTGGTGGAAAGCCAAAGAACAATGGTCAACCATCTACTTCTTTGGCATTTTAATAATTTTTAAGCCTATTTATTGTCTATTGTTATACCAGAAATCCATTAATTATTTCCAAAATAATCATTTTTGGTGAATAAATTATTTTATTCTTGTATTTACACCAAAATATAATTAAGGTAATTTTTGTATATTTTTACAAATTTATTAAGCATTTATTAAGCTAAATTGCATGTAATAGCAATTACAGCCTACTTTATGATTTGGAGCATTTTACAATTATAAAATTACTTCCAGCATTTTTAATTTAATATTTTTATATTATTTATTAATTTAGTACCTTCAATTTGTTTAAGAAAAACCTTTTATTATTTTTATAAAATAAAATATTAAAAGTGGCTATTTAAAATTTGGACCTATTTCATTTCAATTTTAGCCCACATTTATACCCTTATTTGACCCAATTCCACCCACCAATTTAAATAACCCAATTTCCTTTTGACCCGGCCCCTGACACAATTGCCAAGCCCGTTCGATTTCTCTTTTAAATCCTGGTCGTTGATCACTTTGATCAACGGCCATAACCCATCCGTTCCTTTTTTAATTTCCCAACCCCTCTAACCCTAAGTCCTTCGCATGAGGACACCGCCTATGACTCCCGTCGTCTCTCTCAAATCCTCTCTAGCCCCTTCGAAACCCTAATCGCCTTCCGCCTCACTTCACCTCATTTCTAACGGGATCCATGGTGTCTCCAGTCATGGATGGCATGTGCTCACCCTCTATCACCCCTGAGCCTATGCTACTCAAGGTTTGGAGGCTTGACCTCGATGGTCGCTTTCTAGATCCGCCTTAGAACCGTAGATCCGTAGTTTTTCGGCCACGTTCCGGCGTATTCAAGCATTGGAAGCTTGATTCCTACCCATTTCAACTTAAGATCTGATCTTGTTCTTCCAATCCTTTCTCATTTTCTAGGGCTTCTCAAAAACCATAAACTATTCGAGGTTATTTCTTCATTTATTTGACTAAATATGTGTTGAACCTATGCTATATTTGACGTTTTGAGTGTTTTCCCCAAATTTCCTTTTCAAAATTGTTAGTTTTTTGAATTAGGGTTTTTGAAAGTCTTTCAATTTTTGTTGTTCATTTCTTTTTAATGTCTGTCTCTATTATGCTCGTATGTTTTCCTCCTTTATTACGCATGTATTGTATTCCTGCTTTTATATATATGCTCACATGATTGGTCTGTTTTTCTCACTCTTCTACCATGTGTATTTACTTATGAGTTTCTTGAAGTTTTGCTTTTCTGAACTATGTTCGTGTTCATGTTAAGCATGTTTCGTCTGTTGTATTTAATCCCGTATCCTTTCTTACGTTCCGAAGTTTTTCTGAACACGTTCTTCATGCCTTAAAGTGGTTTTCTTTCTTTAATTGTTTCAAGCCTGCTATTGTATTCGTCGGATTCTCATGAGACTCATTGAGTCTATTTAATTGCCTTCTCATTTCTGTGTTTGATTCGATGGGGAAAACCTGGAATTTGGGGGTTTTCTTGATAAATTGAATTAGGGTTCCACTTTGGGAACCCTGTACCTTCAGACTCACTATGAGTCCCTCGCTGAACTCGTATTCTTTTGCTTATGATTCTAAATACTTCAATGTTAGACTCTTTTGTTTGAAGTGTTTGCTTTATATATGTGAGAAACTCCTGTTTCAAGTTTTTGGTGATTGCTTGATTGATTTTGGATCCCTTTGATAGGGTCTTGACTGATTGCCACTGATTTTCTTTAGTTAAGCCCTCTTTACCTATTTCTGGTTTTGTTCATTCGATTTAAAACCTGGTACTTTGATTTTATTAATTTTTTGATTGATTCCCTTTCCTTTCTATTTACAAATCAAGTATTGTTGAAACTTTTCCTTAAATATACCTCATGTATTTTCCCTTCTTATGCTACTATAAAGGATTTTATTCAAATTTCCTTTCCTTGTTTACACTTTTCTGATTGAAATTAAATCCCCTGACTAAAGGGAGAATATTTGAGACTGATTTAAAAGGTTTTCTTACTGTTCTTGTTTGCTTCCTACACTATAAAAGGGGGATGCCCTTTTGTGCTTCACAGAGTCGACTTCGACACCATCAATCTGATTACTTCTTACTCTCAAGTACACTTAGATTTTTCTTAAAAGAATTCGAATACTTTGAACTCATAAGCTCAAAGTTCTCTTCTCTGACTGTGGCTTTAATTGAAAGAATCATATTTCTCTTTGCTTACTTTTTTTTTTTAAGTTTAAAGTTTGACTTTCATTGATATCAACAAATTTACAATGAGGAATTCTTTGTAGTAGTATAGACTAACTACTACTTATACAAAATCTAACTATGCTAATACATTCCTTACACTATCGACTAAGGGTAGTGATTTAGTTGTCGCAATCCCATTTGCCATCTCTTGCATTTCCTGCCCCGAACATGTACAAGCATAGCTACTTCACGGCAGAATTGATTTTCATCAAATGATTTTCCCTCAAATCTAATAATATTCCTACTTCTCCATATGAGTGATACTGTGGTGACAAAACCAGTGGCCACCACAGCCTTCTGCCACACTTTGCTTCTAGTTAAGCAGCATATCCACTGAAGTTCAACATTCCATCTGCAAATTATCCTATTATATCCCAGCCAACAGCAAATTCTATGCCAAAGTTTCCTAGAAACTGGGCATGTGAAGTAAAGCTGGTCAAACTCTTCTGCAATTTGATGACAGAAAACACATTGCTTACTTTCTTGCAACTGGTATGTCTCTTTTGTTTGATTTCTGCCTCTTCATTATGTGTTTATGCTTCAGTCTTTTCCTTGTTTGTCTTACTGTTTCTGTACTGTAATTCTCTGCAAGCTAATTTCATTATCTATGTTCTTACATGAAATCCCCATCTCTAGTCCCTTTTTATGAGAAAACATGGCAACACCTGACATTGTTGCTCATGTATATGAACTTGACTCCATGAGCCCTAAACTCTTTTCAATTCACATTCCCCTTCTCCTTAACATGTATTTTGAGTTCGAAATTGTGGTCTAACAGTGTCCTAATCATTGTCTAGACCATAGATTGACCTCCAATAGGTCTGTACTCATATTTGACTGCCTGAACAGGCTTGCTCACGGGTGTGCCAACCTACTTTATGACTACACATGACCACCAGCCTGCCTTGGCTCTCCCTAACCCCTTCTATTGCACTTGTACTCATTCTTAAAACGTAAGTTCTATCCCCTCTTATGAGCGTTGCCTTGGGACCCATGAGCTCCCTCTGAACTTGGACACTTGAGGGCTGGCTCTTCCACACTACGGTGTAACTCATTCTAATTAACATCTTGGGTGTAGGTACTGCCTGGAGTTCTTGAAATTCCTTGGAAGTCTCAAACACCCTAGATAATAGAAGGCTTTGGAAATCTTGATCTCGAAAGTGGTTTAATCTCATATTGTTAGACACTAAGTCTGAATTAGGTTCCTTGGATGTAGCTGATAACTTCTAACGTACTTTACATTTTAGTTTATTTTACTGGTCTGTAATAATTTTTATAAAATCATGGGGATTTAGTGAAAAAGGGAAGGGTGCTACTTTTATGTACAAGGGTAGGAAACGTGCCTATAGGATTTTATTTCTAATTTGTGCAACTTCACACGTAGAAAGCATGTATAGGATTTAACCTTCGATTTATGCAACTAAGCATATAGACACCATGCATATAGGGGTTTGCATTTCTGCATATAATAATGTCATTAGGCAAACCGTTAGGTTTAATAATAACAAATGGCGTATAGATATCATTGTTCATAAGGTGTCTATTAATATTTGAAAAGGTGTTAAAATCAGTTAGCGCATAGAATGCATTCCTATAGGAACTTCGAATCTAAACCGTCACATTCGTTCAAAACAGTACCAACCGTTGAAATTAGTATTTACTTTGGGAAAACTGGCAGTCTTTTGCATTTTTTCTAAACCTCGTAAGTTGATAAACCTTTTTCTAGCAAACCAGTCTTTTTCTGTACTCACTTTTTTCTGATAAGATTCGTGAAACTTTTTCCAATAAGTCTGCATGTCCTCTGAAGTTCATTTCCTTTCTGTTAAACCCTTTTCAAAACAGTAATTATTTTCTGAAACTTATTTCACTCCGATAAAAGCTGGTAACGCTTTATAATTAGTTTTCCTCTCGAAATTGCTAGTCCTATTCAACACATAGACAAAGGGTTAATTAATCAATTGGATCAGTCTTAGAAACTGTATTTGAGCGATCCTAATATGGACTTCTCGTCTAAAATTATGTGTTGAACCATTCTTCTTTTCGCTTAAATTTAATTTTAACGACCAAACTAGTACGTGCAAGACATGCTAAACTCTATGGCTTTATCTTATTTAAGGAGGCTTACTTGAGCCCTACTTGCTTATTTGTTTTCCCTTTACTTGTATATGTGTTTTGAATGTCGCCTTAGTATTTTATCCTTATAAAACTCTCAAAAGCTTTATCCCTTTTTCCCTTTAGGAATAGTGGTCCTAAATGTCTCCGGGACTGATAGGATTGGGACGGGTAGTAGCATGAAATAAGTAATGAAACTTTCTACGCATTAATACCTTAATGGGTTCGGAAGGGTAGAATATGGATATGATGATCAGTGCGCTAATATCACATGCGGCCCCTCTTCTGAGAAGTGTACGTCGGGTATTGCATTGATGTGATCCATATTATTTGTAAACCTAGGACCCCTCTCCCCTTTAACCCCTTTACAGGTTTTCTCTTAAACTAACTTTCTATACTTTCTACTCCTTTTTCTTTTCAAACTCTTAAACTTCTTTGCAATACTATGTGAAAAACCCTTTTTCTTTATTTGAGACTTCTACTTGTCCTCTTCATTGCTTAAAGTCACAATTGTTGCATGGACGGGAATCACATTAGTGGATCTTGAGGGGTTCCTAACACCTTCCCCTCTAGATAATTTCTAGCCCTTACCCAAACTCTGGTTCTTCATCACAAATCGTTTCTTAAAAGTTTCCTTAATACACTATAATCATTAGGTGGCGACTCTTCAAACTCCAAAACCCAATTCTCGTAAGAGAATAGAGTTGTCTGCCCAAATGTCGTATACCCGATTTCGAACTCCGATTAGAAAAAGGGGGCGTCGACAGCATGGCGACTCTGCTGGGGAAACCTAGCGTATTTGAGAATGAAACACATTGACAGGTATTTCTACATTCATAAGATAAATGAATATAATAATTGATCATAGTTACAACAGTATTGAAATAAATCAATACTTGAAAGAAGTTAAAGGAAAGAAAAGACATGAAGAGCCAAGTCAGTTTCATAGTGAAAGAATAAAAGACAGTAAATAAAGCAATTAAAGGCGTATTTGTGGTAAAACTAGTCGATCAGCGATGCATTTGACGGTTTCGTGCCTTTCCCTCTTGAGTTGTCCGCTCAAGGGTAACAGTCTAAAACCCCAATAGAAACCTTACTCTATTTAACTGTACATGCATCATGGTCAAACCTAGATGAGTCAGTTATGTTGTCTAATATAATGACTCATTAAGATAGCCTAATTCAAAGTCCATTGGGTTTTCCTGAAACCCAAACTGACACCTTCATGTTCTACATTTGGAGAACTTAATGCTTGATATGTCAATTATTGGTTTAAATAGTTGAGTCTGTTGGGGTAAGGGCCTAATACTCTGTTTTGCAGAAAATGAGGCACGAAGTCCTCAGATTTGGCATGGTAACCAACATTCATCCAAGGCTGCTAAATTGGTGGAAATACCTCCACTCCAGTGATCAGAAGCTTGTCCGCAAATACTTAGGAATTTGCCTTCTCTTCTAGAAATCCAGCCTGACAACAAAATCATAGAGGCTGTGATGTTGTTCTGGGATAGTGACAGGTCCGCATTCCGCTTCGGGGACCTTGAACTGACTCCTTTGCTCGAAGAAATAAGAGGTTTAGCTGGTATTCCTTGGGATACTGCGGGTTTGCTTATGCCAGAGAATCGCAAGGGTAGGGGTTTCCTTAAGATGATGGAGTGAAGAAGAATCCAGATTTAACCTGTCTGAAAGACTCTTATATCCCATTCGACTATCTGTACTAGAGGTACGACCATAGCAAGTCATACCGCACCTACTCAGATGAATTTTCCTCACCTCATTAAGGCATATCCACATAAGGGTCTTCATTTTTATGTTCTGCTTTTTGGGAATGATAGTGTTCCCTATGAATAAGGCTAGGATCCACACCAGACTGTCCATGGTAACCAAGACTCTAATGGAAGGTATTGGCAGGCAGCCTTTTAGTATAGTGCCCATGATCGTTGCTGAGATATACCGAGCCCTAGACAACTGTTATCAAAGGGCCAATTATTTTGAGGGTTGCAACTTATTACTTCAGCTATGGCTCATGGAACACCTCCAGAAAGGTGAATACCAGCAAGAGATCCTACGCAGAGACTGGGATGAGCACATCACCTTCCACCAACCAAGGCGTATGAATTATATTCCCAACATGTTCGCTCAGCCAGAGGACGCTAGAGGATGGGTAGAGTTGTTTGAAATTCTCAAAGAAGACTAGGTGCAGTGGATGTTCGAGTGGTTCCCTATGGAAGAATTCATTATTCGATCCCGAGGCACACCATTTCTCATACGCATTGGTATGAGGGAACTTATCCCTACGTTCCCCTCCGAGCCCATGAGGCAGGCTGGAAGAAAGTAAATCATACCAAGGGTCGACAAAATGAGTCACTTCAGGCTTGACTTACAGGATGATAATAGCCCTCACAAGTACCAAGCTCAGCACATGTGGCGTTGCAAACTCGTTTTGGGAAAAAGAATCTATTGAGACAGATAGGTATCACGCCGGTTGTGTGCCGCACTATTCAGGTTGGTTGGAAGATAATCACAATGGTATGGGTCAGCCCGGGTTCATCCGAGGTCGCAGGGTCATCGATGTGAAAGCTAAATCACGGTTAAAGTACAATCAATTGCGCAAGAGAATTCGAGAGTGTGAAAGTGAGCATCGGGAAATACAAGAAGCCCATCAGAAGTTGATCAAGGAGTGTAATGATATGGCTGTCAACGCCAACAAGTGACTAGGGTATTTGGAGCGGGGTCTAGTGGAGCTGGAAGGAAAGTTCATCAAGAGGATTGAAGACTGTCAAAACGCTAAAGGGAATGCAGGTGGACATTTGGCCCTAGCTTATTTGCTGCTAGGACTACATGAGCTGGTGAAGCTGTTCGAGGGAGACGAAGATGCCGAATCAAGGGAAGGTCCTTGTAGGACCAAGTAGATAGGAGTCTTTATTTTTTTCTTTAATGATGTAATAAGGTTAATGGCCAATAGTGACATTTTACTTTCTATTATTTAGGGTCGTTTTGGATTCATTTTATTTTTATCAATAAAATGAGGCATTTATCATTATCGATTCTCCAAATTAATTTTTTGCTAGGCCTACCTCGGACATAATGGGGCACCAAAATTAGGATGCGATTTATATTCTTGCACAATGTGTTTAAATACTGCAACATTTTCTCTCTCTCTCTCATAATCCGCACTAACTTGTTATCTTTTGTTTATTTTTTATTCCCCTCCCCAAAGATTAGTTCATGCATTCTGGCACCATCATTATACAGTACGAGATCCAAGGCCCTCCACCTCCTCCTCCTCCGAGTCCTATCCGGAATAAGAACAAAGGTAGAATGGGAGATTCAAGCACCAGAAAGGAAATTGAAAGAACTGGGATTTCTCAAGGTACCCCGATTGCTGAGGAAACTGCTGCCCAACTTGAGCAAAAATTATTGAAGTTCCGAGAAGAACTAGATCAGGTTCAGAACTTAGCAAACTTATCATCCTCTCTCACTACTCCCGATGTCAACTTTCCAAATGCTCAAAATCACGCACCTCCACATAACACCCCACAACCACAAATACAGCCCACTCATGCTCAACTCTGCAACACATGCCACACTCCCAACAACACTCCACTACTCATTCCTGAACCACTGAAAACCACAAATGACCACCTCCATAACACTCCCATCTACGTAGATATTGTACCCCACTATACTCAACCAGTCTCAAGTGCACATGCGCCTGATGACAAAGACTCTCTTATCAGAAACTTAGCAGCAGAACTCAAGAGGGTGACCAGCCGAGATTAGGGCGTGGAAGGAAACAAAGGTATCGAGGGGCTGAATTATGAGAACCTATGCATTCCGCCAGATGTTAAACTTCTGGAGGGGTACAAACCTCCCAATTTTGAAATGTTAGATGGCATGGGAGATCCTAGAGTTCACTTGAGGACATATTGCGATAAGCTGGTCGGGGTCGAAAGGGATGAGAAGATCCGTATGAAACTCTTCATGAGCAGTTTGAAGGGAGATGCTTTATCCTGGTACATTAGCCAGGACCCCAAGAAATGGACAATATGGGTAGGTATGGAATCAGATTTCATGGATAGGTTCCGATTCAATAACACAGAATGCACCTGATGGATTATACATCCAAAATTTGAAGAAGAAGCCTACCGAAACATTATGCGAGTATGCTACTCGTTGAAGATCAAAGGCTGTTAAGGTCAGACTGGCCTTAGAAGAGGAACATATGAACAAATTCTTCATCCGGGCTTAGGATCCACAATGTTACGAGAGGTTGATGATGATCGAGGGTCAGAAATTCTCCGATACTATCAAGCTGGGGGGAAAGAATTGAGGAATGCATTAAGAATGGTATGGTTACTAATCTTGAAGCATTGCAAGTCACCAACAAGGCTTTACAGTCTGGTGACACGTCCATGAAGAGGGATGTGAGCGCCATGATGGTCGCACAGGGAGCCAAATCACCACTAAAATAACACACTTACCCATCACCTCCACTTACATATCAACTTATCCAAAATTACCAAGCATCCACACCCTCTTACCAAAATCCACCACCTGTTTACCAATCCTCTCCACCTCCAACATATCAACACACCTCACCTAGATACTCTCAACCTGACCTGTCTACGAAGATTACAATGCCCAACCCTCTCACTACCAGTCACCTCCCACTTGCCAAAATTTCCCTAGACCTAGGCCAAATTTTGACCGCAGGCCTCCCAAATAATACACAGCCATTGCCGAACCAATTGACCAGTTGTACGAGAGACTTAAAGCTGCTGATTACATCACCCCTATCCTTGCCATAACTCCAGAAAATCCTTCCCAGTGGGTCAACCCTAATAAGACTTGTGCATATTTTTCCATAATGAAGGGACATACCATTGACGAATGCCGCTCTTTGAAGGACAAGATTCAAACACTCATCGACAATAAGGTCATCGTAGAAAAGAAGCATGCTTCTAATGTTTGCAACAACCCTCTGACTTATCACAAAGGCGGAGACATTCACATGATCGAGATCGAGGATGACTGGGACCCCAAGGGGTCAATAGGATTGATTGCTGAGGGTGATGAGCCAAAGAAACCAGCGGTCACGCTTAACCCAATTGTTGTGCAGAATCATCCCTCCGGGGGTGATGAAGTTAACATGTCTATGCCACATGAATTTGAAGTAACCTTCTTCTGCGATGGTGGCCGGACCAATTGAGGTTGAGTTTGGGGCTCCAAATGCACCTATAGCCGTTGAAGTTGATGTGTTACCACCGAGGGTACCTATTGTTGTAGCAATGTCAGACATAACACCATTCCACTCAAATGCCATACCATGGGATTACACAGCTGAAGCCAGGAGGAAAGGAAAGGCCAAAATTGGAGAAGCAATTGGTGCACAGGGTATGACTAGAACAGGCAGGGTTTACACTCCAGAACACCTAGCTGAGTCCAGTAAACAAGCCTCTGGATGGCCTATTGAAACTAAGTCTGATGATCTTTGGAGGAAAATACAAGCTAAGGAGTACTCGGTCATTGAGCAGTTGAACAAAATGCCAGCGCAGATCTCCATCCTGGCTCTTCTGCAGAGCTCTGATGCACACAAAAATACTTTGATGGAGATACTAAGTGAAGCTTACGTGCCCAGAAACATAACTGGAGGCGAAATGGATAATATGGTAGGACATGTACTAGAGAGCCACTAAATCACCTTTCACGAAGATGAGCTGACATCGGAAGGACTGGGCCACAATAAGGCATTGCACATCTCTTTGCAATGCGAGGATTACTTCATCACTAGAGTCTTGATTGACGGAGGATCAACCTCAACATTTGTCCACTGATAACTCTCACAATATTGGTAAAGATCCTGCACGAGATCAAAGATGGGGCCATCAATGTCAAAGCCTTCGATGGGTCCTAAAGGTCCACTATTGGAGAAATCAGCCTATGCTTGCAAATGGTACCATTATGGTTCGACATTGACTTTCAAGTGATAGATGTCCCGATATCCTACAACTTGCTGATGGGACGACCATGGATCCACGCCGTTGGAGCTGTTGCATCAACCCTGCATTTGGCAGTGAAGTTTGAATGGAATCACCAAAAGGTGACTATTCATAGCGATGGTAGAAACCCCATATATAGTCGCCAGACCATCCCGGTGATTGGAGGCAAAATGAGAATAGGCGGATAAACATACCACCACATTGAAAGGGTCAACGTTGTAGACAAGGATAAATGGTACGATAACAAGATTGAAAGTATCCTGAATTGGTGTGGGTACGAACCTGGAAAGGGACTCGGCAAAAACCTCCAGGGAATAACCAAGCCCATCAAGCTGAAGAAACATGGTATTATATTTGGTTTGGGCGTATGAATACACTTGGAAGGAGTTCGATGACTGGTCACCACCTTGGTGCTGCTCCTACTATCCACTAGAGCATCTGATACCTCGTCTGGAGCAGACTTTCCAACCCACAGATACTTTATATGGGTCAGAGGTAGATTAAGCATTGGCAGCCATGAAGAATCTATTTCTCGAGGATGAGGATATGGATTGTTGTGTTTTTTTCGAGGAGGAGGGAGAGGAAAGCCCTTATTTACAAGCTGTGAATCGAGGAGAACGCCTCAGCAATTGGTCAATCAGAACCACCAGGGCCCAGAAAGCTTCGGGGTAGCAAGGCTAAACAAAAGCACCATGCATCACATTTTACAATTACTAGCTGATTTTCTTTCTGCATTGTATTTAATTTCGAAAAGAGCTCTGATGTTCCAAACAATTATGAATTTAATCAAAGAATTTCAGTTTATTATATATCTCGATATTCTATTCTCTATCATTTACTTTATTTTTACACAGCATTACTATTACTTATCTTGACGATGAACCAACAATTATGACTTTCAATGAGACAATGCAACACACGGATATAGATTCAGAAGAGGATTATATACGGAAAGAGGTCGTCAGAGAGGTTGAGAATTTTGAGAATAGGCCTAAGTCTAACTTGGACGAAACTGAGGTCGTTAACGTGGGGGGGGGGGGTAAGAAGAATGTCAAAGAAACGCGCATAAGTGTTCACCTGTCATCATTAGAAAAAAATGAGTACAAGAAGTTTCTAAAGGAATATGAGGACATATTCGCTTGGTCGTACGATGATATGACTAGTCTCACTACATCCATTGTATCTCACAAAATGCCAATAGATCCAATATATCTACCGGTAAAGCAGAAACTCAAAAAGTTCAAACTCGATATGAGTTTGAAAATCAAAGAAGAGGTTACCAAGCAAGTCAAAGCCAAGGTCCTCGGGCTAGTAGAGTATCTGACATGGTTAGCCAACATCTTTCTAGTACCAAAGAAGGATGGGAAAGTTAGAGTTTGTGTCGACTATCAGGATCATAACCGGGCTAGTCCCAAAGACTACTTCCCCTTGCCGAACATACACATTCTTTTTGACAACTACGCCAAGCATGAGCTGCAGTCTTTCGTTGATTATTTCACTAGATACCATAAAATATGGATGGATGAGGAGGATGCAGAGAAAACGACTTTCATCACGTCGTGGGGAATGTACTGTTACAAAATGAGGCCATTTGGTTTGAAGAATGCAGGCACCACCTATATGAGGGCCATGACTACTATCTCCCATGACATGATACATAAGGAGATCGAGGTGTATGTAGACGACATCATCATCAAATCCAATCCAGCCACGGATCATATAGAAGACTTGAGAAAGTTCTTCAACAGACTGAGGAGGTACAATTTGAAACTGAATCTCGCCAACTGTGCATTCGGGGTTCCTGCTGGAAAATTATTGGGTTTCATCGTGAGTCGCCGAGGAATAGAAATGGATCCATCAAAGGTCTAAGCTGTCCAAGAATTATCGCCACCAAAAGCCAAGAAGGACATGATGAGTTTTCTAGGAAGACTCAACTATATCAGCCGGTTCATAGCTCAATCCACGGACATTCGTGAACCCATCTTTAAAATGTTGAAAAAGGATGCTGCTACCAAGTGGACTGACGATTGTCAAAAAGCCTTTGATAGCATCAAGGAATACTTGTCAACGCCGCTGGTCTTGGTTCCGCCCGAGCCAGGAAGACCTCTATTGCTTTACCTTGCAGTAATGGATGGGGCATTCGGTTATGTTTTGGGACAGCATGATGAAACAGGGAGAAAGGAGCAAGCCGTCTACTATTTCAGTAAGAAGTTCAACCCGTACGAGGCCCTACTAGAGCGCACTTGTTGTGCCTGACTTGGGCAGCTCAGAAATTGAGGAATTATTTATGTGCCTACACTACTTATCTCATATCCAGAATGGACATGCTGAAGTATATCTTCCAGAAGCCCATACCTACTAGCAAGCTCGCCAAGTGGCAAATCCTGTTAAGTGAATTCGACATTGTTTACGTGACTCAGAAGGCAATCAAAGGAAAAGCCTTAGAAGATAACCTCGCCAAGAATCCCGTGGACGGAGAAAATCTGAACCCTTCCAAGACCTCCTATGCGATCGCATAGAGCAAAAACCTGTAAAACCGATCTGCAATTTTCTGCAACTTTCACAAGCCATGATTGGTCCGATAGACTACCTGAAAACACCCCGAGGCCCTCGGGACCTCAGCCAAAAGTGCCAACCCATCCAAATACATGATACGAACCTGTTCCCATCATAAAAACACATCCAACAACACAAGAATTATCAATTCTCAACGGATTCAAGCCTAAGTTCAACCAAAACTTCCAAAACTCACATTCGATCAAAAACCCGACCTAAACACCTCCTATTCAACTGAAATTTTGCACACACATCAAAAATTTCCTAACGAAGTTATTTCAACTCTTGGAATTCCGTTCCGACCCTCGAATCAAAATATCACCTATCAACCGGATATCGCAAAAATGCTAACTTCGCCAATTCAATCCTAATTCAACACCGAACCTCCAAAATTACTTCTAATTGCGCTCCTAAGACTCAAATCATCCCCCGAAACTAATCAAATCATCCAAAATCCATTCCGAGCCCTCTAACTCACAAGTCAACATTTGGTTTTTTTCCAAACCAAACCTTCCTTAAAGAGACTAATTGTCTCATTTATTACCAAACTCTATCCGAATTAATTCAAACTCACCAAACACGTATAACAAAGCATGTAGAAGCAAAAAATGGGGAAAATAGAATGGAAACACATGAGACGATGGTCGGGTCGTCACATCCTCCCCAACAAAAACAAACGCTCGTCCTCGAGCGTCAAGAAACATACCTGAAGCCTCAAATAGGTGCGAGTATCTGCTTCGCATCTCATGCTCGGTTTCCCAAGTGGCCTTCTTCACGAGCCAACCTCTCTATTATGCCTTCACCAAACCTATATCCTTTGATCTCAATTTTCGAACCTGACCACCCAAAATAGCCACTTGATAAACATTATAAGTCAACTAGTCATGCAACTGAACCGTGCTAAAGTCCAAAACAGGAGACGGGTCTCCAACATACTTCCGGAGCACGAAAACATGGAATACCGGATGAACGCCCGATAAGCTGGGTGGAAAGCACGTATATAGGCCACCCCCCCCCAATCCTCCTAAGAACCTCAAGAGGTCCGATGAACCACAGACTCAGCTTCCTTTTATTTCCAAACCTCATCACACCCTTCATGGGCAAAACCTTCAGCAAAACCTTCTCACCCACCGAGTAAGATACATCTCGAACCCTCCGGTCTGCATAACTCTTCTGGTACGACTGAGCCATACGAAGTCTCTCCTGAATCACCTTTACCTTCTCTAAGGCATCCTGGAAAAAATCTGTCCCCAACAACCTAGCCTCGCTCGGCTCAAACTAACCGACTGGAGAAGTCAATCACACATGCACGGAGCATATCCTCCAATATCTGAATAGTACGCTCGGACTGTTCGTTCTTTTGAGGATGAAAACTTTAACTCAGCTCCAACTGAGTACACAACTCGTGCTGAAAAGTCCTCCAAAACTGAGAAGTAAACTGAGTACCTCTATCCGATGTAATAGAAATTGGAAAACCATGCAATCGGACAATCTCACGAATAAAGATCCCTGCCAGCCGCTCCGAAGAATATGTGGTACTAACTAGAATGAAATGCATGGACTTGGTCAGCCTATCCACAAACACCCAAATTGAATCAAACTTCTTCAGAGTCCAAAGAAGACCACTCACGAAATACATAGTAACTTTCTCCCATTTCCACTTAGGAATAGCCATCTGCTGAAGCAAACTGCCTTGTCTCTGATGCTCATGTTTTGCTTGCTGACAATTGAGACACTGAGCCACAAATCCCACAATGTCCTTCTTCATTCTCCTCCACCAGTTATGTTGTCTCAAGTCCTGGTACATCTTCGCGGCAACCGGATGGATGGAGTACTGCAAACTGTAGGCCTCCTCAAGAATCAAATCACTAAGCCCATCTACATTGGGCACACAAATTCGGCCATGCATCCTTAACACACCATCATCACCTATATACACATCTCTAGCATCTCCGTGCTGAACTCTGTCCTTGATGACAAGCAAATGTGGATCATCATACTAGCGCTCTCTGATGTGGCCATATAAAGAAGACCGAGAAACCATGCTCGCTAGCACTCGACTAGGCTTAGAAATATCTAACCTCACCAACCGATTGGACAAAGCCTAGATATCAACTGCAAGGGGTTTCTCCCCAATTGGAATGTACGGCAAACTCCCCATACTGACTCCCTTTCGTCTCAAAGCATCGGCCTCTACATTGGCCTTTCCCGGATGATACAAGATGGTAATATCATAGTCTTTATGTAACTCAAACCACCTCTGATGCCTCAAATTAACATCATTCTGCTTGAACAAATGTTGAAGACTGCGATGATCGGTGAATACCTCACTAGGTACTCCATATAAATAGTGCCTCCAAATTTTCAAGGCATGAACTATAGCAGCCAACTCTAGGTCATGAAAAAGGTAGTCCTTGTCATGGGGCTTCAACTGTCTAGAAGCATAAGCAATCACTCTAAACTCATGCATCAATACACAGCCAATCCCGACTCTCGAAGCATTACAATAAAGGGTGTAAGAACCTGAAGCTGATGGTAAGACAAATACTGGAGTTGTGATCAAAGCTGTCTTGAGCTTCTGAAAGCCCTCCTCACACTCTTCCGACCATACAAACAGAGCTTCCTTCTACGTCAACTTGGTCAAGGACGAGGCAATATATGAGAAACACTGAACGAACCAACGATAATAAGCCGCCAAACCGAGGAAGCTACGAATCTCTGTGGCCGGGGATGGTCTAGGCCAACTCTGATATGCCTCAATATTCTTTTGATCAACCTGAGTACCATCACTGGACACCACGTGTCCCAAGAAGGCCCCGAACTAATCCAGAACTCACACTTGGAGAACTTGGCATACAATTTCTCCTCCCTCAATCTCTGCAATACCACTCGAAAAATGCTTTGCGTGCTCCTCCCGGATACGTGAGTAAACCAAGATATCATCAATGAATAAAAAAACAAACGAATCTAGATATGGCCAAAATACACAATTCATCAGATGCATGAATGCTGCTGGGGAATTGTGCAGCCCGAAAGACATAACCTGAAATTCATCTGACCATATCTAGTCCGGAAGGTTGTCTTAAGAATATCTTACTCCTCCATCTTCAACTGGTGATAACCCGAACGGAGATCAATCTTAGAAAACACCCTCGCTCCCTGAAACTGGTCGAATAAATCATCGATGCGAGGTAGGGGATACTTGTTCTTCACTGTTACTTTGTTCAACAGCTGGTAGTCAATGCACATTCTCATTGTGCCATCTTTCTTCTTCACAAATAACACAGGTGCCCCCCATGGTGACACACTAGACCAAATAAACCCCTTTTCTAGGAGTTCTTGAAGCTGATCTTCCAATTATTTTAACTCCACTAGTGCCATACGATACGGCGGAATGGAAATGGGTTTGGTGCCCGGCACCAGGTCTATACCAAATCAATGTCCCTGTCTGGGGACATACCCGGCAGGTCTGCAGGAAATACATTAGAGAAGTCTGTCACAACGGGAACATAATCTATACTGGGAGCCTAAGCTCCAACATCACGCACGATGGCCAAATATGATAACAACCCTTCCCAACCATGCGTTGGGCTTTCAAGAAATATATAACCATATTGGGGACATAATCAGTCATACCACGCCACTCGATCCTCAGAACACATGGCATAGCCAAGGTGACTGTCTTTGCATGACAGTCTAGAATAGCATGGCACGGAGATAAAAAGTTCGTGCCCAGAATAACATCAAAGTCTACCATGCTCAAAAGTAAAAAATTAACTCGGGTCTCCAAACCCCCAATAGTAACAAGAGAGGACCGATATATATGGTTCACAACTATAGTATCACCCACAGGGGTAGATACGTGCACATGTAAGGCAAGACACCCTCGTGTCTTACCCAAATGATTATCTAAATATGATGACACATAAGAATAGGTAGAACCTGGATCAAGTAAGGCATCTCTGTGGAAAATTGAAATAATACATGTGATAACAGCATCTAATGCAAGGGCATCTGTCCTGCCTGGGATAGCATAAAATCTAGACTGGCCGCCACCGCCTGATCGGCCTCCACTCCTAGGGCGACCACTGGCTGCCTGGCCTCTACCCTTCTCTAATTGGCTGGTGCTGAAGAAACCAGAGCAGAAGACGAGGGTTGATCCCTCTGCTGAGACTGACTACCACGACATCGAAGACACTACCTCCTCATATTGCCAAACTCGCCACACTTGAAGCAAATACCAGATGCTGGAGAAGGGGACAGAAGAGAACCCTCACACTAGAATGACCAGCCGATGCGCTCTGTGCAGAAGAAAGTGATGAGCTCTAAGCTGGGAGGGTACTAAGTGAAGACTGGCCCTGCTGGAATCCCTGAGAACCACGACCTGAAGACATCCCATGATACTCCAGACGAGCTGACTGATGAGGCCTAAAGAACGACCTTTGCTCTACTGAAACTAGCCCCTAGATAGAGCACCACTGAAGCTACTCGATTCGCGAGGCCTCTAAGCCTCCCTCTCCTCTATCTCCTGACAGCGAGCCGTCTCAATATTACGAGAAATATCCATTGCATCCTCAAAGGTATGACTCGGAATCCTCTCTCGGGTCATCAGAATACAGACGTGATAGATAAGTCCATCCACAAACCTCCTAATCATCTCCCGATCAGTCGGGACCATCCATGGAGCATAACGAGCCAACTCCAAAAATCTCACCTCATAATGTGACACAGTCATATCTCCTTGACGAAGACATTCAAACTGTCTCTGCAGCTCCTTCCTCTGGGACTGCAGTACCCACTTCTCCAGGAAAAGAGTGGAGAACTCTTGCCTTGATAAAGGCTCAACACCTATACGACTACGCCGCTCATATGCTTCCCACTAGCTAAAGGCTGCTCCTGAGAACTGAAAAGTAGTAAATAATACATCGCTCGACTCGAAGATCCCTGTTGTCCGCAGTATACATCGACGCTTGTCAAGAAAACCCTGGCTATCCTCGCCCGGAACACCACTAAAAGTAGAAGGTGGGAGCCTACTGAATCTCTCAAGATGACACTGCTCATCGTCTGGCATAGCTGGAATCACATCGTCCTGAACGGGGTCAACCAGCTGACTGGGGAAACCTGCTGAACTGCTCATCCGGCGAAAGCCACAACGAATAAATTATAATTGGCTAAGGAAATATAACCCAATTGAAAAGCTCGAAAAATATCGAAAACTACAAAATTTTGAAAAACCCGAGCCCCGAGCCAACTTCTCAAAAGTCAGAAAGTTTTACACAAAAATGTTCCTTATCTAGCTACGAGTCTATACATGTAAAAATTATCGAAATTGGAGTCCAAATGCTCCCTCAAATCCCAATTTCTCATTCAAAAACACAAGCCCTAGTTCTTCCCTTTTTAATCAAATTCCTTGAATTTAGATGTCGAAATCACAATTAGCTAATGTTTCTAGGCCATACGACTTACCTCTAATCGATTCCCAGTAACAACCCTATAAATTCCTCGTCAAAAGCTCCCAAGGTTGCTCAACAATTGTGGAAATTAGACCCAAGTCGCGGATGAAATGTCCTTAAAACATTCTGCCCAGGTATAAATTAACCCTATGTGATCGCATCACCACTATTGCGATCGCATAGCACAAAAATCAAACCTCCCAAAATCCTCTTATGCGATCGCATGAATGCCCCTGCAATCGCAGAGCACAGATTTCAACACCTATGCGATCGCACTCCAAGCTCCACGTTCGCATAGAACAAAAAGCTACTAGGGACCCCAGGTCCGATTACACTACGCGATAGCAACACAATGAACGCGAACGCACTGACCAACCTTCCAAACCTATGCGATCGCACAGCCTCTTACACAATCACATAGAGAAAATCTGAACCTCTTCCAAGACCTCCTATGTGATCGCAATGATCCCCCTTCGATTGCATAGAGCTAAACCTGCAACACTGATCAGCAATTTTCTGCAACTTCCACAAGCCAAGATTGGTCCGATTGACCACCCGAAAAAACCCCAAGGCTCCGGGACCTCAACCAAAAGTGCCAACCCATCCTAAAACGTCATACAAACCTATTCCAATCGTCAAAACACATCCAACAACACAAGAATCACCAATTCAGAACGGATTCAAGCCTAAGTTTAACCAAAACTTCCAAAACTCATATTCGATAAAAAATCCAACCTAAACACCTCTGATTCAATTGAATATTTGCAAAAACATCAAAAATCACCTAATGAAGCTATTGCAAATCTTGAAATTCCATTCCGAACCTCGGATAAAAATCTGACCTATCAACCGGATATCGCCAAAATGCTAACTTCGCCAATTCAAGCCTAATTCTACACCGAACCTCCAAAATTATTTTTGATTGCGCTCCAAAGCCTCAAATCATCCCCCGAAACTAACTGAATCATCGGAAATCAATTCCGAGCCCTCTAACTCTCAAGTCAACATCCGCTTGACTTTTCCAAATCGAACCTTCCTTAAAGAGACTAATTGTCTCATTTATTACCAAACTCTATCTGAATTACTTCAAACTCACCAAATACGTATAACAAAGCATGTGGAAGCCTAAAATTAGGAAAACATAATGGAAACATATGAAATGACAAGTCGGGTCATCACAGACATGAACATTCAGGAGTTGCTAGTGATTGGGGATTCAGACTTGCTCATACATCAGGTTCGAGAAGAGTGGGCAACCAATAACTCTAAGATACTTCCCTACCTGCATTGCATAGATGAGTTAAGGAAAAGGTTCGCGAGGACAGAAATTCAGTACATCCCCAGGGTCCATCATCCATGATCCAGCATCCAGATACGAATTTTATTTATCCCATCCCAGTAAAGATTTATGATCAACTAGCTTATTGTGCTCATGTCGAGGAGGAGGCAGATGGAAAACCTTGGTTCCATGGCATCAAGGAGTACTTGAAAACAGGAAAATATCCAGAACTTTCCAAGGCTACTCAAAAGCATACACTTCGGAGGTTATCTAACAACTTCTTTCACAGTGGAGGAATATTGTACGAGAGGACTCCTGATTTGGGCTTACTAAGGTGTGTCGAATCAAAAGAAGCATCCAAGATATTGGACGAAGTGCATGCAGGGACCTGCGGGCCACACATGAATGGTTTTGTCTTAGGAAAGAAGATACTCCGAGCAGAGTATTTTTGGATGACTATGGAAACAGACTGTATCCAGCATGTTCGCAAATGCCATTATTGTCAGATACATGCACATATGATAAAAGGCCTCCAAAGAGCTTACTACAACAAGCTCCCCATGGTCATTTTCCTCTTGGGGGATGGATGTTATCAGGTGTATCGAGCCAGCCACATCAAACGGGCACATGTTCATCTTAGTGGCAATTGATAGCAACATCATACAAATAAGTGACAAAGAAAGATGTGGCAGATTTCGTCCGTGACCGTATTGTTTGTCGATTTGGAATTTCGGAATCAATCATCACTGATAATGGTTCCAATCTCAACAACGACTTGATTAAAGCAATGTGTGAAATATTCAAGATCAAACACAAGAACTCTACACCCTACGGGCCTCAGATGAATGGAGCTGTGGAGGCAGCAAAGAATAATATCAAGAAGATACTAATGAAGAAGATCAAAAGGCATAAACAATGGCATGAGAAATTATCATTCGCTTTATTGGGATACCGCACCACAGTCCGGACATCGACCGGAGCAACTTTTAACATGCTGGTTTATGGTACAGAGGAGGTCCTCCCTGCTGAGGTAGAAATTCTCTCCTTAAGGATCATACAAGAAGCAGAGTTGGATGATGCAGAATGTGTAAAAGGTCGCTATAAGCAGTTAGCCCTTATAGATGGGAAAATGATGAATGCAGTTTGCCACGGTCAGTTGTATCATAACAGAATGTCCAGAGCCTTCAACAATAGAGTTATGCCAAGGAAGTTTACACCATGGCAGCTGGTGTTGAAGAAAATATTGTGACATCAAGATTAAGCCATTGGGAAGTTCTCTCCGAACTGGAAAGGTCCGTACATGGTTCACCGGGCTCTAACCGGATGAGCCTTTATTCTTGTAGATATGGACGGAGAAGTCTGGCCTAAGACAATCAAATCAGATGCAATGAAATGATATTATGTGTAATCATTTATGAATTCTTTATAATGTAGTTTGAACTACTCCTGACCTGATTCCCATTTAAGAGGGGATACGTAGGCAGCCCTATGGGTTCGGTAACAATTTAATAAAAATTCCATTTTCCCCCTACTATTGGAACTGGGGCAGAATTTTGAGGAGGACCCACAAAATTCCGAATATGATTTTTAGTCCATTCACTACCAGAAGTGCCGGCCCAGTAAACTAAGCAAGAATTTTGAGGAGGACCCTCAAAATTTCGAAGATGATTTTTTCAATTGTTCAGCGCTACTGTCAGAAGTATCCACCCAGTAAACTGGGGCAGAATTTTGAGAAGGACCCTCAAAATTCTGAAGCAAGAGGAGGTTGCAATGTGTTGAACCGCATCGCAGTCATTGGTTCATCTAAAAAAACTATTTTTTATTATGTACTTGCGTTATATTTACTAAATCATGCATAAATATTATCCAAATTGATGTTGTTTAGCGGCGCTACCCCGATGATACACAACGTCAGGAGCCAGGGGAAGATGAACTAGCCTCCCCTCCCTTACAGAACTCACGATTTTCTTTGGATGCAGGCACTTCATTTGTAGTATCGCTAAGTATATTTATGTGCGTATACTTTCCCAAGAATGCAACTTCTCAAAACCATCATTTACCCGCAATTCCTATCCGTACACAACCTCCCCAGCAGTCATGATATCATAATCGGCTATCAGCTAAGAGATCTTACTACTATTCATCCTTTTACATTCTTGCATTTCATAAGGCTACTCTTCTGCCCTCCAAGGTTAAGCTCTACCTCCATCATCATTTACATAAGGCTACTTATCTTCCTTTCAAGACTAAGTCATGTCTCCATTTGCATTTCTGCAAAGGCTACTTATCTGCCCTTCAATACTAAGCTCTGTCTCCATTTGTATCATCTGCATAAGGCTACTTATCTACCTTTCGAGACTAAGCTCTGTCTCCAACTTTATCATCTGCATAAGGCTACTTATCTGCCTTTCGGGACTAAGCCTTGTCTCCATCTTCATTCCTGCATAAGGCTACTTATCTTCCTTCCAAGGTTAAGCTGTACCTCTATCTGCATTATTTGCATAAGGCTACCTATCTGCCTTTCGAGGTTAAGCTCTACCATTATATGCATTTCTGCATAGGGCTACTTATCTGCCCTCCGGGATTATGCTCTACCTCCATCTGCATTATTTGCATAAGGCTACCTATTAGCCTTCCGAGACTAAGCGATGCCTCCATCCGCATCTTGCATGGTTGAAATACCGCCTCTTCACTTTTTCTTGCACGACTGCAATATCGCCACCTCCATTTAAATTATACATCGGCTAAAATATTGTCATTTATTGCATAGGTTGAAAGATTTCCACCCTTTTGCATTTCATAGGCTGAAAGATCTCTAACCTATTCAAAGGCATCATAGTTGTGAGGCACCATCCGCATAGCCCGCGAATCATTATTTACGCTCTTCAAGGCCTGGGACATCATAGTCCGAGGACGTCATCCTAACCATCCAAAGACAACATTCACGGTCCAAAGGGAACTTGTATCACGTTTAAGTTTATGCACGATATATTCTCGTATTACATACTTTTAGGTATACAGGCTAGAAATGGCAGTGTCAGCAGGAGCGATCCTGCTCCGTTTCCAGCAACCTATCAGATTTCAAGTACCTGTTGCCACCTAAACATCGTATCCGTCTCTTTAAAATCCCCATCGGCACATTCCATCAGTGGTTCCTGAACTACATATGGCATGATTCCTGTAAAATCAGAGATATGTAGGAAGCTCAGAAACCAGAGCTAGGTCAAGATACTTTTCAAATCATTGCTTCCGCTCAAAACTAGCCATTTTGTCTTTACACAACAACTCTTTCATCCTCCTCGGGTAAAGAGGGGAAGCTATTGATACCCAATTTTTTCTAGGTATTTTTATACCCAAAATACTTACAAAATAGCATATGTGTTCATATATAAGCGCGCCCAAGAGTTTTTGCATTATAAGATAAATTGCATGTAATTGCAATTATAGCCTACTTTATGATTTACAGTATTTTATAATTATAAAATTACTTCCAGTAATATTAATTCAATATTTGTATATTATTTATTAATTTAGTACCTTCAATTTATTTCATAAAACCTTTTATTATTTTTATATAATAAAATGGGAAAAAGTGGCTATTTAAAGTCTGGCCCTATTTCATATTAGTTTTAGCCCAAATCGATACCATATTTAACCCAATTGCACCCCCAAATTAAACAACCCAATTTCCTTTTGACCCGGCCATAACCCACTCTTTCCTTTATTAATCGCCCAACCCCTCTAACCCTATGTCATTTGCATGAAGGCGCCGCCTCTACCTCCCTTCGTCTCTCTCAAATCCTCTCTAGCCCCTTCGAAACCCTAATCGCCTTCCCCCTCACTTCACCTTATTTCCAACGGGATCCATGGCATCTGCAGTCATGGATGGCATGTTCTCAACCTCTATCAGCCTTGAGCCTAAGCTACTCAAGGTTTAGAGGCTTGACCTCGATGGTCTCTTTCCAGATCCGCCTCAGAACCATAGATCCGTGGTTTTCCGTCCACGATTCGACGTATTCAAGCACTGGAAGCTTGATTCCTGACAATTTGAACTCAAGATCTAATCTTTTTCTTCCAAGCCTTTCTAATTTTCTAGGGTTTCTTAGAAACCCTAAACTATCGAGGTTCTTTCTTCGTTTATTTTCCTAGATTTGTGTTGAACCAATGCTATATTTGACATTTTGAGTTTTTTCTCCAAATTTCCTTCTCAAATCGTTGGTTTTTCAAATTAAGGTTTCTGAAAGTCTTTCGATTTTTGTTGTTCTTTTCTTTTAGATGTTTGTCTGTATTATGCTCGTATGTTTTCCTCCTCTATTACGCATGTATTGTCTTCCTACTTTTATATGTATGCTCACATGATTAGTCTTTTTTTCTCACTCTTCTACCATGCGTATTTACTACTGAGTTTCTTGATGTTTTGCTTTTCTGAACTATGTTCGTGTTGTTTAAGCATGTTTCATCTGTTCTATTTAAACCCGCATCCTTTCTTATGTTCCGATGTTTTTCTGAACATGTTCTTCATGCCTTAAAGTTGTTTTCTTTCTTTGATTGTTTCAAGCCTACTATTGTATTTGCCTGATTCTCATGAGACTCCTTGAGTCTATTCACTTGCCTTCTCGTTTCTATGTTTGATTCAATAGGGAAACCCTGGAATGTGGGGGTTTTCTTGATAGATTGAAAGGGTTCCACTTTGGGAACCCTGTACCTTCAGACTCACTATGAGTCTCTGCCTGAAATATTATTCTTTTGCTTATGATTCTAAACACTTCAATGTTAAACTCTTCTGTTTGAAGTGTTTGCTTTATATGTGAGAAACTCCTCTTTCAATGTTTTATGTGATTGCTTGATTGATTTTGGATCACTATGATAGGGTCTAGACTTATTGCCACTGATTTTCTTTAGATAAGCCCTCTTTACTTATTTTTGGTTTGGTTAATTCGATTTAAAACTTGGTACTTTGATTTTGTTAATTGTTTGATTGATTACCTTTCTTTTCTCTTTACAAATCAAGTACTGTTGAAACTTTTCCTTAAATATACCTCATGTATTTTCCCTTCTTATGAAGCTATGAAGGATTTTTTTTAAATTTCCTTTCCTTGTTTATACGTTTCCGTCTAAAATTAAATCCCTTGACTAAAGGGAGAATATTTCAGACTGATTTTAAAAGGTTTTCTTACCTTTCTTGTTTGCTTCTCTACGCTATAAAAAGGGGGCTGCCCTTTTTTGCTTCACACGACTTCGAAACAATCAATCTGATTACTTCTTACTCTCAAATACACTTAGATTATTCTTAAAAGAATTCGAATTCTCTGAACTCATAAGTTTAAAGTTCTCTTCTGTGGCTGTGGCTTTGCTTGAAAGAATCATGTTTATCTTTGCTTATTTTCTTGCAACTGGTATGTCTCTTTTGTTTGATTTCTTCCTCTCCATTATGTGTTTATGCTTCAGTCTTTTCCTTGTTTGTGTTACTATTTTTGTACTATAATTCTCTGCCAGTTGATTTCATTAGCTATGTTCATACATGAAATCCCCATCCCTAGTCCCTTTGTATGTTGAGTTTCGGTTTAGAAAATGTGGCAACACTCAACATTGTTGCTCATGTTTATGGACTGGACTCCTTGTTTGAAACTGTGGTCTAACAGTGTCCTAATCACTATGTATACCATAGCCTAACCTTTAATAGGTGTGTACTCATATTTAACTGGCAAAACAAGCTTGGTCAGGGGTGTGCCAGTCTACCTTATGACTAGGCATGAACACCAGCCTGCCTTGGCACTCCCTAACCCCTTCTATTGCACTTGTACTCATTCATATAACTTAAGTTATGTTCCATCTTGTGAGCCTTGCCTTGGGACCCATGAGCTCCCTCTGAACTTGTACACCTGAGGGCTAGCTCTTCCACACTGCACTGTAACTCATTCTAATTAACATCTTGGATGAAAGCACTGTCTGGAGTTCTTGAAACTCCTTGGAACTCTGAAACACCCTAAATAATAGAAGGCTTTATAAATCGTGATCTCATAAGTGGTTCAATCTTATATTGTTAGACACTAAGTCTGAATTAGGTTCCTTTGATGCAGCTAATAGCTTCTGACGTGCTTTCAATTTCAATTTTTTTACTAGTCTATAATAATTTGTATAAACTCACTGGGATTTAGTGAAAAAGGGAAGGGGTAACTTTTATGTACAAGGGTAGAAAACATGCCTATAGGGTTTTATTTCTAATTTGTGCAACTTCACACGTAGAAAGCATGCCTATAGGATTTAACCTTTGATTTCTACAAATAAGCAAATAGACACCATGCCTATGGGGGTTTGCATTTCTGCATATAATAATGTCATTAGGAAAACTATTAGGTTTAATAATAACAAATGGCATATAGATATCATTGTTCATAAGGCTTCTATTAACATTTAAAAAGGTGTTAAAACCAGTAAACGCATAGAAAGCATGCCTATGGGAACTTCGAATCTAAACCGTCGCATTCGTTCAAAATAGTACCTACCGTTGAAATTAGTATTTACTTTGGTAAAACTAGCAGCCTTCTGCATTTTTTCTGAACCTCGTAAGTTGATAAATCTTTTTCTAAGCAAACTGGCATTTTTTTGTAACTCGCTCTTTTCTGATAAGATTCGTAAAACGTTTTCTTATTAGTATGCATGTCCTTTGAAGTTCATTTATTTTCTGTTAAACCCTTTTCAAAATAGTACATTCTTTTCTGAAACTTATTTCACTCTGATAAAAACTGGTAACCCGTTATAATCAGTTTGCCTTTGGAAATCGCTAGTCCAATTCAACACATAAACAAAGGGTTAATTAATCAATTGGATCAGCTTAGACAACTACATCCGAGCGAGCCTAATGCGGACTTCCTGTCTAAAAATATGTGTTCAACCAGTCCGCTTATCACATAAATTTAATTTTTAAAACCAAACCAGTACGTGCAAGACATGCTAAACTCTATGGCTTTATCTGATTTAAGGAGGCTTACTTGAGCCCTACTTGCTTATTTGTTTTCCCTTTACTTGTATATGTTTTTGAATGTCACCTTAGTATTTTATCCTTTTAAAACTCTCAAAAGACTTATCCCTTTTTCCATTTAGGATTAGTGGTTCTAAATGTCTCTTGGACTGATAGGATTGGGACGGGTACAAGCATGCAACAAGTAACAAACCTTTCTGCGCTTTAATACCTTAATGGGGTGGGAAGGGTTGAATATGGATATGATGACCGGTGCGCTAATCACGTGTGAACCCTCTTCTGAGGAGTGTATGCCGGGTATTGCATTAATGTGATCCATATTATTTGTAAACCTAGGACCCCTTTCCCTTTTACTTGTTAACCCATTAAAGTTTTTTCTTTTAAACTAACTTACTATAATTTCTACTCCTTTTTCTTTTCAAACTCTTAAACTTGTTTGCAATACTATGTGAAAACACTTTTTCTTTATTGGAGACATCTACTTGTCCTCTTCATTGCTTAAAGTCAAAATTGTAGCATGGTCGGGAACCACACTAGTGGATCTTGAGGGGTGCCTAACACCTTCCCCTCGAGATAATTTCTATCCCTTACCCAAACTCTGGTTCTTCATCTCAAATCTTTTCTTAATAGTGTCCTAATGCACTATAATCATTAGGTGGCGACTCTTCAAACTCAAAACCCCAATTCTCGCAAGGGAATAGAGTTGCCCGCCCAAATGTCATATACCTGATTTTGAACTCCGAATATAAAAAGGGGGCATCGCAATAACACTTAAAGAGCGGACGAAAAACAATAAGCTATCTGAACATGAATATCTAATACAACTATTTGAGTCTCGACTACCCAGAATTGGTGTTACAGTTTCACAGACGGTCTAAGAATAATATAAATAAAGGCCTGAAAGAAATAAGTACAACACTATCTCTAGAAATGCATGAAACAAACAGGAATAGTAGATTGAAGGGGACTCCAAGGCTTGCGGAAGCTTACAGGACTACCTTGGGTCGCCTAATGATCTAGAATCAGCAATCTCCCTGCGGTCCGAAGTCCACAACACTAGGGTCTACACAAAAGAGTGCAAAGCGTAGTATCAGCACAACCGATCCCATGTGCCGGTAAGTGTAGCCTAACTTCGGCGAAGTAGTGACGAGGCTAGGACCAGACTACGAAATAACCCTGTGCAGTTATATAATATATAGCGGAAAGTAAACAAGGAATAAACAAATAAAGACGGGAGGGGGGAACATGCTTCGGGGAATAACAGGTAAAAACAAAATATCAAGAGAATTGTAAAGGAATCAAAATCCACCACTAACAAGAATAACGAAAACAAAGGAAGATTTCACTTTCTTTTCACATCTTGTTGAAGGCATGCAACCCGATCCCATTTCTTGTATCTCGTGGCAAGCGTGCCACCCGCTCCCATTTCATTTATCTTATAGTAGGCTTACCACCCGCTTCAATTTTATCATATCTTGTGGTAGGCGTACCACCCGCTCCCATTGAATCATATCGTGTGGTAGACGTACCACCCGCTCCCATTTCATTATATTTTATGGTAGGCGTACCACCTGTTCCCATTTTACTATATCTTGTGGTAGGTGTACCACCCGTTCCCATTTACAAACCAACAATAATCACAAGGAATCTCCGCAAGGGAACAAGAGCAACATAATAACTTTTCGGAAATGGAACATTAATATTTAACAACATCCCGGCAAGAGAACAATGATATCTCAACAATATCCCGACAAGGGAACAATAATATCGAACAAACAATCCCGGCGAGGGAACAATGAGAATAATTACATGTGAGGCATAATAAACCATAACGGAGTCATAACAAATTATAACACAAGACTCACGTGCAATCTTTACACCGACTTATAGATACTCGTCACCATACCTATATGTCATACTCCAAAATTGACACGTAGCAAATAGACACAACTCCTAATCTCTCAAGCTAAGGTTAGACCAAACACTTATCTCGATGCCACAAACACAACTCAAGTTTCAACTATGTCTTTACCCCTTGATTCCATCACCAATTTGCTGTCACAAGTTACTTGATTACATCAATGAATGCTAAATAAACAATTTCTAATGTATGGAAATAAGTTTTCTAAAGCCTTTCCCAAAAAGTCAAAAATCAGCCCCCGGCCCACATGGTCAAAACCCGAGGTTCGAACCATAACCCGACTACCCATTCACCTATGAACTCAAGTATATAATTTTTTTTGAAATCGGACCTCAACTCGAGGTCCAAATTCTTTTCTTAACCTAGGTTCTACCCAAAACACCCAATTTTCCCCATGAAAACTATTGATTTTGAGTTGAAATCGTGTTAAAAGATTTTAATGATTGAAGAAAACTAGTAAAAATTGACTTACAATCGATTTGGAAGAAGAGTTGTTCTTGGAAAATCGCCCTAGGGAATTTTTGTTTTGAAATGATGTGAAAAGGGGTTGTTTTTCGACTAAGTATAAAAAGCTGCAGTCTGCAATTATGGGAATTGCAAAGCGAGGTTAAGAAATGCGAACTGGGAATATTGAAGGGGGGTTGGGAAATGCGAAGCTTGCAAACCTGCAATTCCTTAAGTCCAAAATTCCCCACTGTGGCTTATCCAAAACTCACCCGACCCCTCGGGACTCCATTCTAAATGTACACACAACCTCAAAGACATCCTACAGTATTATTCATGTACTCAAATCACCAAAATAAGAACATGAACATCAAATTAAACCTCAAGATCAATGAAATTTCTCAAAACTTCTTTAAACATCAAATTTGCATTAAAGGTCCGAATCACGTCAAACAGATTTCGTTTCTTACCAAACTTCACAAAATTATATTAAATCACATATAAGACCTGTTCGGTGCGCCGGAACCAAAATACGGTCCTGATACTAGCATGTTCTAATCAAAATTACTTTCCAAATCCTTTAAACAATTTAAAAAAGTATTTTTCTTCAAAAATTTATTTCTCAAGCTTGGGACCTCGAAATTCGATCCGGGCATACGCCCAAGTCCCATATTTTTCTATGGACCCTCCGGGACCGTCAAATCACGGGTCTGGGTCCGTTTACCCAAACATTGACCAAAGTCAAATTAATTTATTTTATAGTCAAAATTTATCATTTTCACATGTGGGCTTTCCGGCTATGCGCCCGGACTGTGTACACAAATCGAGGTAATACTAAAAGATGTTTTTAAAGCCTCAAAATGCATAATTCATTTTTAGAACAAGTGATGACCTATTGGGTCATCATCACATTCAGCATCAGTGCCTTCTACCTCGGCTTTGAAGCCGGTGCCCATGCCTACTCACCCGCTATCTGTGCTGTGAGTCTCCCAGACACTGGCGAGCCTCAACAACTTTATGCAGACAACCACTGCAATGTTGTCTAACATAACCAATACTGTTGCAGCACAGTTATTCAATCCAGCACCCCATATTCCACGAGGAAGAGTTACCACTAGAAGGGCTTAGTCACAACAAAGCATTGCACATCACTGCGTAATGCGAGGATCATTTTATCACCAGGATCTTAGTCGACGGGGGATCCAGCCTTAACATCTACCCATTGTTAACTCTCAGGACATTAGGAAAAGGACTGCCCGAGATCAAAGACGGAGCTATCAGTTTTAAAGCTTTTGATGGGTCTCAAAGATCCACCATCGGAGAAATAAGCATATGTCTACAGATAGGACCGACCTGGTTCGATGTTGACTTCCAAGTCACAGACGTGCCAGCATCCTACAATTTTTTGCTGGGACAACCCTGGATCCACGCCATTGGGGCTGTTGCATCAACTTTGCATCAAGGTGTAAAGTTTGAATGGAAGCATCAGGAAGTGATAATTCACGGTGATGGTAGAAACCCTATATACAGTCGCAAAACCATCCCAATGATCGGAGGTAGAAAAAGAATAGGTGAAGATATATACCACCACATTGAACGGGTCAATGCCATTGACAAAGACAAATAGTGGGATAACAAGATCTAGAGCATTCTGAACTAGAGCGGATATGAGCCTGGAAAAGGACTTGGTAAAAATCTTCTGGGCATCACCAAGGCTATCAAGTTAAAGAAGCATGGTACCACTTTTGGCCTGGGAATGAGTACACTTAGGAGGATTTCAACCATTGGTCACCACCATGGCGCGGTCCCTACTACCCATTGGAGCACCCTGTACCTCAGCTGGACCAGACCTTTCAGCCGGCCGACGTTATATATGGATTAGAGGAAGATGAGGCAGTGGTCGCAATGAAGAACCTGTTTGTGGAGGATGATATGGATTGTTGTGTTATCTTCGAGGAGGAAGGGGAGGAAGGCCCTTCCATTCAAGATATGAACTGAGGAGAAAACCTCACCAATTGGTCAGTCAGGGCCACCAGTGCCCGGAGAACTTCGGGGTAGCAAGCTAAACAACGCATATGCATCGCATTTTACTTTCAGTTGATTTTACTTTTCCGCATTGTCTTTACTTTTGAAAAGAGCTCTGATGTTTCAAACAGTTATGAATTTAATCAAAAGCATTTTCCAAATATATCTTTATATCCCGCTCTTATTACTTTTCTCTACCATTTACTTTATTTTACACTGCATTAATATTACACATCTTGATGATGAACCAACGACTGTAACTTGCAATGAGGCAATGCAACAAACGGACATAGACTCAGAAGAGGATGAAATACCAGAGGAAGTCGTCAGAGAGGTCGAGAATTTTGGGAATAGGCCTAAGTCCAATTTGGACGAAACTGAGGTAGTTAATCTGGGAGACGCAGAGAATGTCAAGGAAATACGTATCAGCGTACATTTGTCACCACCAGAAAAGAAAGAGTACACAGAGCTCTTAGAATAATATGAGGATATCTTCGCCTGGTCGTACAATGATATGACCGGTCTTAGCACATTCATTGTAGCTCACAAGTTGCCGATAGATCCGGCATGCCCACCAGTAAAACAGAAACTCAGAAAATTCAAGCCAGACATGAGTTTGAAAATCAAAGAAGGGGTTACCAAGCAAGTCAAATCCAGGGTTCTCAGAGTGGTAGAATATCCGACATGGTTAGCCAACATCGTGCCGGTACCAAAGAAGGATGGGAAAGTTAGAGTCTGTGTTGACTATCGAGATCTCAACCGGGCCAGTCCCAAGGACGACTTCCCTTTGCCAAATGTACACATATTGATTGACAACTGCGCCAAACATGAGTTGTAGTTGTTCGTAGATTGTTTTGCTGGATACCATCAGATATGGATGGACGAAGAAGATGCAGAGAAAATGGCATTCATCACGTCGTGGGGGATGTACTGTTACAGAATGATGTCGTTTGGTTTGAAGAATGCTGGTGCTACCTACATGAGGGCCATGAACACCATCTTTCATGACAGATACATAAAGAGATCGAGGTATATGTGGACGATGTCATCATCAAGTCCAAGAAAGTTGCAGATCACATGGAAGATTTGAGAAAGTTCTTCAACAGACTGAGGAGATACAACTTGAAATTGAATCTAGCCATGTGTGTATTCAGGGTCCCAGCTGGAAAGTAATTAGGTTTCATTGTGAGTCGCCGGGGAATGGAATTGGACCCGTCAAAGGTCAAAGCCATTCAAGAGTTGCCACCACCAAAGAACGAGAAGGATGTAATGGGTTTTCTAGGAAGACTCAATTATATCAGCCGATTCATAGCCCAGTCCATTGTTATTTGTGAACCTATCTTCAAGATGCTAAAGAAGGATACTGCCTCTATATGGACTGACAACTGTCAGAAGGCTTTCAAAAGAATCAAGGAATATAGTTCAGCACTGCCAGTCTTTGTTACACTCGAGCCACGGAGACCTCTATTGTTTTATCTTGTAGTATTGGATGGAGCATTTGGGTGTGTTTTGGGACACATGATCTACTACCTCAGCAAGAATTTTACCCCATACGAGGCACAGTACTCCATATTAGAACGCACTTGTTGTGCTCTAACCTGGGTAGCTCAATAACTAAGGCACTATTTATGTGCTTACACTACTTATCTCATATCCAGGATGGATCCGTTGAAATATATGTTTAAGAAGCCCATGCCTACCGGCAAGCTCGCCAAATGGCAAATACTTTTAAGAAAGTTCGACATTGTTTATGTTACCCAGAAGACCGTCAAAGGACAAGCTTTGGTAGATCACCTCGCTGGGAATCTTGTAGGAGGAGAATACGAACCTCTAAAGACGTATTTTTCTGACTAAGAGGTATCTTTCATAGGAGATGACATTGTCGAATCCTATGATTGTTGGAGGATGTTTTTCGATGGAGCCACAAATTTCAAAGGAGTCGGCATAGGAGTGGTCCTGGTGTTAGAAACTAGTCAGCATTACCCAGTGTCCACCAAGCTCAGATTCCCATGCACCAAGAACATGGCTGAGTACGACGCCTGCATCTTGGGGCTCAAATTGGCCATCGACATGAACATTTAAGAACGAAGACTCGGACCTACTCATACATCAGGTTTGAGAAGAATGGGCAACCAAGAATTCAAAGATACTCCCCTATCTACACCATGTACAGGAGTTGAGGAAGAGATTCAGAAAGACGGAATTCCAACACGTTCCTAGAATACAAAATGAGTTCGCTGACGCCCTAGCCACTTTATCATCCATGATCCAGACTCTAGATACAAACTTTATTGATCCTATCCAGGTAAATATTCATGACCAACCAGCTTATTGTGCTCATATCGAGGAAGAAGTCGACGGGAAGCTTTGGTTCCATGATATCAGAGAATACTTGACAACAGGGGAATACCTAGAACTTCCCAATGCTACTCAGAAGCACACACTCCGGAGGTTATCCAACAACTTCTTTCACGGCGGAGTAATAATGTATAGGAGGACTCCTGATATGGGATTATTAAGATGTGTCAAGGCCAGAGAAGCAACCAAACTATTGGAGGAAGTGCACGCAGGGACCTGCGGACTACAAATGAATGGTTTTGTTTTGGCAAAGAAGATACTCCGAGCAGGATATTTTTGTATGACTATAGAAACGGATTGCATCCAGTATGTCTGGAGATGCCATCGTTGTCATATACATGTAGATATGATAAAAGTGCCTCCGTACGAGCTTACTGCAATGAGCTCACCATGGACGTTCGTCGCTTGGGGAATGGATGTTATTGGACCAATCAAACCAGCCGCATCAAACGGGCACAGGTTCATCCTAGTGTCAATTGATTACTTTACCAAATGGGTTGAAGCAGCATCCTACAAAGCAGTGACAAAGGAGGTTGTAGCAGATTTCATCCATGATCGTATGGTTTGTCGGTTCGAGATTCAAGAATCAGTCATCACCGACAATGGTTCTGATCTCAACAGTGACCTGGTGAAAGTAATGTGTGAATCATTCAAGATTAAACACAAGAACTCTAAGGCTTACAGACATCAGATGAACGGAGCTGTAGAAGCAGCCAATAAGAACATCAAGAAGATACTAAGGAAAATGGTTAAAAGGCACAAGCAGTGGCACGAGAAATTATCGTTCGTCTTACTGGGTTATTGTACCACGGTCCGCACATCAATTAGGGCCAATCCCTACATGTCGCTCTATGCTACAGAGGCAGTCATCCCCGTCGAAGTAGAGATTTCCTCCTTGAGGGTCATATAAGAAGCAGAGTTAGATGATGAAAAATGGGTCAAGGTCGCTACGAGAAATTAGCCCTCATAGACAGAAAGAGAATGCAATTTATCATGGTTAATTATATCAGAATAGAATGTCCAGATCCTTCAACAAGACAGTTACGCCAAGGAAATTCACACCATGACAGTTGTTATTGAAGAAAATATTTCTACATCAAGATGAAGACAAAGGGATATTCTCTACCAATTGGCAGGGTCTGTACATGGTTCATCGGGTTCTAACTGGAGGAGCCCTTATTCTCGCAGAAATAGACGGAGAAGTCTGGCCAAAGCCAATCAACTCAGACGCAGTGAAACAATACTACATTTGATCATATGTTTTTTCTTCCTGATTGTCATTTGAACTACCCCTGATCTCAATCCCGTTTAAGAAGGGATACGTAGGCAGCCCTATGGGTTCGGTCACATTTTAATAAAATTTCCATTTTCCCCCGCAATTGGAACTGGGGCAGAATTTTGAAGAGGACCCTCAAAATTTCGAAGTCTGCCTGTCAATATCTTCATCAGTGCCAACCCAATAAACTGGGGCAGAATTTTGAGGAGGACCATCAGAATTCTGGAATCAATCCGCGTTCAATTATTCAGCACAGCCATCAGTAGCACCATCCCAGTAAACTGGGGCAGACTTTTGAGGAGGACCCTCAAATTTCTAGAGCAAGCAAGGTCGTCGCTCCTTGAACCACATTGCAGTTGTTGGTTCATCCAAAATAAATCATATATATATATATATGTGTGTGTGTGTGTGTGTGTGTGTGTGTGTGTGTGTGTGTGTGTACTTGCATTATAAGTTATGCATAAATATCATTTGCATCGTTTAGCAATGCTACCCCCGTGATACACGACACCAAGACTAGAGGATACGAACTAACCTCCCCTATACAGAACTCACAAGTTTTTCTTTTGATGCACGAATTTAGGCCACGGATCAAAGTACATTTGCTCTTCAGAATCAAAACCCTCAAAGGGTCACTATCCACACCCAACACTCGCCAGGAGTCCTAATATCGCAAACCGTCTATCAGCTAAAAAAACCTTACTACTATTCGTTCTTTTACATTCCTGCATTTCATAAGGCTACTCTCTGCCTTCCGAGGTTAAGATCTACCTCCATTTTGCATAAGGCTATTATCTGCCTTTCGATACTAAACTCTGTCTCCATCTGCATTTTTGCATAAGGCTACTCTCTGCCTTCCGAGATTAAGCACTACCTCCATATTGCATATGGCTACTCATCTGCCTTTCTAGACTAAATTCCTCCATCTGCATTTTTGCATAAGGCTACCTATTTTCCTTCCGAGGCTAAGTGTCGTCTCCATCCTGCATGACTGAGATATCGCCGCTTTTATTTTTCGAACGAAAAAAACGCCAACTACATCTTAATTTCTTGCTCTGGTTGAAAGATTTCCACCCTTTGCATTCATTTGTCTGAAATATCTCCATCTTTTGCATTCATTTGGGTGAAAGATTGCCACGTTCTCATGGGCTAAAAGATTGCCAACTTATTCAAGGGCGTCATAGTTCAGAAACACCATCCGTATAGCCCGAGAACACCATTTCATGGCCTACGAGTCTTAACTTCTATGCTCTTCATAGCCCAGGATATCATAGTCCAAAGATATCATCCTAACCGTCCAAAGATGACATTCGTGGTCCAACGGAAACTTGCATCATATTTAAATTACGCACAATATATGCATTTTTTCATTTACCTGTACCCCGGCTAGCGAGCAGCCGTCTCAGCAGGAGCGATCCCGCTCCGAGTTTTTCCTCAACCGATCTAAACCCAAACGTCTTTTCAAGCTCAACCATTGCCTCCGTCCTTTCAAACCTCCATCACACATTCCGTCAATGGACCCCGAAATACATATGGCCTGACTCCTGTAAAACCATGGATATGTAGGCAGCTCAAAAACCAGAGCACGGTCATAATTCTTTTACAATCACCATTTTCGGTCAAAATTGGCCATCTTATCTTTACCTGACAACTCTTTCATCCTCCTCGGGTAAAGAGGGGCAGCTGTTGATACCCAATTTTTCCCCATGTATTTTTTCTTATAGCGTATACATTCATATATGAGAACACCCACGAGTATTGGTATTTTAATAATTTTTAAGTCGATGTACCGCCTATTTTAATATCATAAAATTATCAAAATTATGCCCAAAAAAATCTTTTGGTGAATAACTTATTTTATCCTCATATTTACATTAAAATATAATAAATATAATTTTCCATATTTTTACGAATTTATTTGGCATTTCAAAAGCTAAATCGTATATAATTGCAATTGTAGCCCATTTTATAATTAAACATATGTTGGGATTGTAAAATTATTCCTAATATTTTAGATTATTATTCATATATTATTAACCGGTTCAATATTTTTTAATTTATTTTTATATTATTTTTACTATTTTTAATTAATTAAAAGGGGAAAGTGGCTATTTAAGAACTAGCCTATTTTGTATTTCAATTATAACCTCAATCTACCCCCTCCCCCCAATTTTAAACCCAATTCAAGCCGACCCATATTATATTTGGACCTGACCCATAAGCCTGACCTAGCATTGGTTCAATCTGAACTGTTGATCAAATGAGATCAACGGTCCAGATCAAATTACTTAAAATAAATCCTAATCTACCCCCCCCCCCTCACGACCCCTCATTTCATCAGAGACCGGTCTCTATCTCACTCTCTCTCTAACGCTTGCTCTCCCTTCTCTCTAAAACCTTCTGGTTCTCTCCTTTTTCTCCGACGAGCTTCATCGCCTCTCCGGCCTTACTCCGTCCTCACTTCTCTCGACGTCTAGCAACCATGGGATCCTATATCGCTATTTCTCTCCAAGTTTTGAAGCCCCAGAAGCTTCCACCACGAATATGGTCACTGAAGCCTCGCCGGGGTCCGTTTCCGGCCTTTCTCCGATGGATTTTTGTTCGATAATGCTTAAAACACCATTATCCTTGAGCTTCACGGCCAGGTTTCTCTTACCCCTCTCACTGGTTTCTTACGAAATCCTAATCTTGACCCAAAACCGCTCAAATATCTTATTTTTTAATGATTGTAACTCGTACCTTTATGTTTTGTACTATTTTCTACTCGATCTTTATGATTACTCTGGTTTTAAACAGTTTTGCTCCCTTTTGAAACTAGGGTTTCTAACCCCCTTTTGAAATCATCTTACTTTCTGAAATTTTAGCACTATTCGTGATTCTTCTAAACATTTTGCTTAGGTCTGATAAACCCTAGCCTTATATGTTTGTGTTTGTGTTATTTTCTTATTTGTGTGTTCTTCTGGGTTCTCCTCTAAGCCCCGTGTTCTTTGCTTCAATTTTTGTTACTAGTGTTTTATTCTCCTACTATGCTGTTTTCTCCATTCAAAGTTTCTCTGACTGTTTGCATGACGATTTTATAATGATTCTTACAAGCCTCTTTTGAAATTGTAATACTTTCCCTAAATTTGGATTCCGCGTATTGTCCTTATAGTTTGGGAATAATTTCAAATTTTCTTCCTCAATTTGTGGGATACTTTCCTCAATTAATATTGGTTTCCTGAGTCCTCAATCGCGTCCCTTATTTTCTGGGGATTATTGTCCAAAATTGGAGCAGTATCCCGCCCTATGTGTGTGGATGAGTATGTTAATTGATTTGCTCAACATGTTTTCCTAATTAGACTATCATGTACCTAGTCTCTATTGCATGCTTTATGCTATTATGTTCCTTATGTGATCATACCTTGTGATTTCTTTCCTTTTAAATAGTTGCTTATTACAGTTTAATTTTGATTGATGCAGTTCCTTAATTAGGGATTGCTGACTTGTTTGTCTACCCATATTCAATAATATATGTACCCTCCCCCATTCTCTTTGCAAGACATGAATACATTGCTTAACACTTAACATACACAGACACAAATAAACCTAGTGTTCTGAACTCTCTCTCTCACACACACACACTAACATCTTTATGCTCTTTGTTTCTACATCAATTTCTTTCACTTTTCCTGTTGAATGCTAATCACTCAACTGGATGCAAGCCAAAGTTGAGTAACCTTGGTCACTTTTACCTGCTGGCTTCTACTGTGTTGTTTGCTTTGGGTCTGCTTGTTGCTCATTTCTTGCATACTGCTGCTCACTTCCTGCATACTGCTGCTCTGCTCTCTACTTCTCTCTGCACATTACTAATCACTTCTTTGCTCACTACTACTCTGTGTTTACATTATTTTCCAACTGGTATGTATCTTGTTTAAGTTATAACCTCAAAAACAATATGCTTCTATTGCTGCTATTCTTTCTTTTGTTCCTTGTGTGATTCTACTTGTGGTTCTGTTGCTCCTATTGCAACTAAAATGCATATGAGTTAATTAGTAAGCCTAGCATGTTCATTACCCCCTTTCCTCCCCCCCCCCCTCCGCCATGCATGTCTCCCCTTTGATTCTTTATACTACTAGCATCCTCTTGGCTACTCCATAGCCTCAAAAACTCTTTTGAGGATGATTTGGTTTGATGTCTGGTGCTGTAAGAACTAGACTCCTATTTGAGGCATGAACTTTCCTTTAATGTGTATGACTGATTGTTTTGTTTGTAAGTTGTTTGTTCCATTTGCCATTACCCTTGCATGTGTACTGTTGCTTTTCAAAACTAGCCTCAAAGTAACTGTTTTCAAACTTTGTAAAAATTTCTCACTCTCCTACTATTTTTTCTCAAGTTGTCTTCATGTAAAACCATTTCAACCCAACTCCTTCAAATTATATCACAATCACTACTCTTGGAATTAGGTTCTGCCCCCTTGTCTAAGCATTGCTTTGTGTACCTTGAGTACCCACTGAACTTTGATGCATAAAGTTGAAAATTCCACACTTGCACTTATCAATGGTGATTTTATTTTGGGTGCTTGGTGTTGCCCGGGGTATCAAGAGACCCCTAGGGAACATTGCCGCACCCAAACGCTTAGTGAAGGTTGTGAAGCTCGAATGAAGTGAGGTTGAAGGTCTGGGCCTGGCTGAAGGCTCCCTGTAGAATAGTTTCTTATTTTCTTCTTCACTTTTGTAATTTAACTACTTAATTTGTAATAATTTGTAAAGAACATGGGGGTTTATAGTGAAATTAGGGAGGGTTATGCATGTTTATTGAGGATATGGGTAGAGAACATGCCTATAGGATTTTATTTATATATTCATGCAATAGAAATCATGTTAAAGTATGCATTCTACATATAGAAACCATGCTCCTAGGATCTTTTGCTTTCAATCTGATGTCTCCCATGACCATAACCAGTTAATAATTAAAATCTACTACTGCATTTAGATATCATGTCTTAGGACCATCACGTGTATTAGATATCATGCAATTAGGAACTCACTTGCAATGTTTTGACCATCCTATTAATTATTCAACCGCATAAATTGGTTTCTAAAATTGAAGAACGATGTGCATATCTGTTATAACGCCTAGGCAAGCCTTAGGCCGGATAAAAATACTAATCATATTAATCCATTCGACCTCCTTAAGTTGACCAAACTAATATGCCTCTCTGAAGTCTATTTGGTTTTACTACTAAATTCATGTCTTACTCTTTCACATACATGCTTTCAAACAAGTTGCTTTTTCCAGTCCAAGACTGGACTACCGCTTTCCTAAAATTTATAACGAACTCTATAATTTTGTAAGGGCCATACTCTCCTTGTTTTTCTATAATTCTAAAGTTGTTTTTACATCTCCTATATACGCTATTTTCAGTCCAGAACTAAACTAGTGTTTCTGATAGCAGGCTACTGCACACATATATGTTTGTAACTGTGTTTGAAAGAATAAATATTTTCCCTACCCTTAAATGATACGCATATTTTTACTACTTTACCTTCAGTTTTTTTCCTACTTGTCCGGCCTAATTCTGCCCAGATTTTTAGCTCTCTACATTCAGATTTGTTTTTCAAACTCTCTCGCTCTTAGACCTTAGATGTGATTGAGGCGTGCTACTTGTATGTATATTCATGGAGGGGTACCTGATCCATTTACATGATTTGTTACGTGATCCCTTATATAAAGTCCTACTTGCTTTTATATGTCGCTTAGTATTTTGCCTTTAAACTTAACGGTTCAACCTAGACCTTCCATTGTAGGAATAGTGGTCCTAAACACCCTCTAGGACTTATAGGATGGGACGGGTAATAGCACACGCTAAGCACTCGTGACAATACACACGCTTAAAATAGCCTCTACGGGGTGGGAAGGGTAAAATATGGATATGATGACCGGTGCGCTAATATCTCATGTGAGAATGATTGCTGGGTATTGCACCGAAGTGATCCATATTACATTTAACCATAGGACCCCTTTGTCTCTTTTATTTATATTTTCTTAAATTAACATTTTTCTCTCTTCTTTTTTCAAAATCACTTATGCCTTCTTTCTCACAAAATTCTCAGCTTGTTTATGTTTTCTATGTGCAAATTTTACTTATTTGTTTCCACTACTTTAAAATTCACAACTAAGCATGGCCGGGAACCAGACTAGTGGATCTTGAGGGGTGTCTAACACCTTCCCATCGAGATTATCTCAAGCCCTTACCCGAACTCTGATTTTCTTTCAAAAAAATCCTTTTCTTTAAGTGTCCTAATGCACAATAATCATTAGGTGGCGACTCTTCGAAATCTTCAAACCCGCTTCCTCAAAAGGAAAAACAACGTTTTCTCCATAATGTCGTAAACTCAATTTCTCCGCTCTTTGAGTTTGAGGAAAAGGGGGGCGTCGAAGACTTGTCGATCTAATATAGCCACTGCACTTCTTCATATGATAGATCTTTTGTAACTTTTACATATTTGATAGGAACGACTCGAGAAGGGTCACCAATATATTTCCTCAACATAGATACATGGAATACCAGGTGGACAAATTCTAATTCGAATGGCAATTCAAACTCTTAAGCAACCTGTCCAATTCGTCGAAGAATTTTATATGGACTGATAGACCGCGGACTCAACTTACCCTTCTTCCCAAAACACATAACACCCTTCATCAGAGAGATCCTCAAGAAAACCTAATCACCAACCTCAAACTCCAGATCATGACGTCATATATCGGAATAAGACTTTTGCCTGCTTTGCGCCATCCCCATTCGTTCTTGTATCACTTTCACCTTCTCAATGGCTTGGTGAATCAAATTTGACTCATATAATTCTATTTCGCCGACTTCAAACAGTCCAAATGGTGATCTATATATTCTCACGTACAATGCCTTGTACGGAGCCATTTTAATACTGGAATTGTAGCTATTATTGTAGGCAAATTCTACCAATGGTAGAAAGTCATCCCAATTCACCTTGAACTTTAGAACACATACTCATAGCATATCTTCAAGTGTCTCAATGGGACGTTCAGCCTGTCCGTCAGTCTATGCATGGAATGCAGTGCTGAGATTCACTTGTGTGCCTAAATCTTTCTGAAAATACCACCAAAAGTTAGTCGTAAATTGATCTCATCGGTCTAATATAATAGATATCGGCACACCATGAAGCCTAACAATCTCCTTGATATACAACTTCGCATAATCTTCAGCCGTATAAGTTGTCTTAAATGCAGAAAATGGGCATATTTGTAAGTCGATCAACAATCACCCAGATAGTGTCAAACTTATGGTAAGAGCGAGGTAATCCAATAATAAAGTCCATATGTCACGACCCAAAATTCACTAAGGGTCGCGATGGCACCGGACACCACTGTCAGGCAAGCCAACTCCAATAAGTTAATTTAGTTCTCGTTTTCATAATTTTGAAAACAATGATTTTCCTTCCGTTTATCTAGTAAAGATAATCTTTACAGAATAAATAAAAGAATGTTTACAATTAATACTCAGTACCCATTGTCGCAAGTGCATAAGCAATTTATTGGAAGTAAATATGATACAATAACTATCTGGAATACAAATTATATAGAAAAAATACAATACTCTAAAGGAGACTCTGCTGATCACGGGTCGTATCGAGAGATGCAGCTCACCTAAGTCGTTGTATCAACCATGCCGCGGCGCCCAATGAAGGCATTGGACATACTTATTCCTGTGCAACAAAAATTCACAACAAGTGTAGTATGAGTACGAAAATAACATATACCCAGTAAGTATCCCGTCTAACCTCGAAGAAATAGTGACGAGAAATCAACTTTGACACTTATTAGTGGTCCAACAATAGAAAATGCAGTAGAGAAGTGAATAAATATGAAACATATTAAATATAAGAGATAAGCATGTATAAAATACGTGGTACAATTCCCTTCTTTACAATTTTACTCAAGCTATGAACTAGCAAGTTCCCTCCGTAATTGGAGCATATATCTCTCTATATATATATATATATATATCTATATATATATATATATATATATATATATATATATATATATATATATATATATAGGAAATTCCAAGGTGTACGATCCATCTAACATAAAAATAAATTGTGCACTGTCGAGGGTCGAACGGTGCGAACCATAGATGCATTTATTAACCTACCGAGGCGAACACCCCGCTCCCATAAGATTGTGGTACATAAATTTTGAGGTGAATGACTCAATCCCATAAGAGTAGTAGAAGGAAATACCTTGCTCGGGAATTATATATACGACGCGGTCAAATATAATTTAAGAAATTTTCCTACTCGTGAATCATACATGTGACGATGTCCAATATAATTTATTAATAAATCAAAATTCTTTTTCTTGATTCCTTTCAGAATAAGTACAATTCACCTTTCAGAATAAGTACAATTCAATGTGAAGCTCTTAAAGAGATCTTCCCCGCTTGCAAAATGCACATGCGACGCGGTTACCAACAGAATTCATAAGTCAGTATAATATTTTTCATTTCTTTCAAAAATACAAAGTTTCATGGAAACTCTTAAAATCTTAAATTCTTCAATTCAAATTCCTTTCAACACAATTATTAAGCAACCTTAATCTTGTTTCTTCTCAAGATCATAATAACATAAATTAATAACCAAAATCAACAAAGTGTGATGAAAGCCTAAAACTACCCGGACATAGGAATAGCTAGTAGCTACCTACGGACTCTCGTTATCTCATGCGTACGTATCCCCCGCAACTAGGAGCACATAATAATTTAGTTTACCTACGGGGATAATTCCCTCTTACAAGGTTAGAAAGGAGATTTACTTCGCTCCGAAGTTCCATAACCAACTTCCAAGCTCTTCTGACGACTCAAATCGATGCACAACGCTCCAAAACAAACTAATAAATGAGAAAATCCATAAATATATGATCTATTACCCATAACAATTCAATTTAGATAAATTCCTAACTCGGCGAAAAGTTGACAAAATCTCCCTCAGGCCCACGTGCCCAAATTTCGAAATTTTTCGAAGATAAAGTCTACTCATAAACTCACGAACTCAAATATGTAATTTACTCCCAATTTTGTGCCCAAATCGTAGTCAAAATCCAAGAATATCAAATTTCTAGGTTTTTCTTCAAACCCCCAATTTTCACTAATTCCATGATTTTTAATGTTAAAATCTAGATATAATCCAAGTAATTAACTTGCAATAGGTGTGAATCACTTACCTTGACATGGATGATGAAAATGGAGCTCCACCATCGCTCCTAGGTCGGCTCCCATGGAGGAAATGAGCCAAACCCATTTCTTTACATTTATACACTACCCAGACGACTCATTTCGGGTTTGCGAGACACCCATCATTCATGAAGAAGAAAATCTTCAAAAACCATTTTTTTAAACCCTTCTCAAAAAACCTCTAGTATAATAGATATAACATTTTGTACAAAACTCCAAATGATAAATAGTTTAACATTTTGAAATCTAGACACCACGATCTACAACTTTCATGTTTTGGTCATCTCCCAATTCCTTATATATTTTGACATATATGCTGCCAAAGTCAGCCCTGTGCAACACAAATTTCTTCTTCTTCTTCCCGGAGAGTTTGTAATGTACCAGCCACAACATTTTGTACATAATTCCAAACTCTAAATAGTTTATTCTTTTGAAAACTAGACACAAAGGGATACAACTTTTATTTTTGGATCATCTTAAAATTCTTTGTAGATTGTGAGATATAAGCCTCCGAAGTTAGACCTACGCAACAAAGAATTTATTCTTCGTGAACGCGAAGAAAAAAATCCCAGAAGTCAAATCCTTCTTCGCGAACGCGAAGAACAACACCAGACACCAGCATCAGCGATTGCAAAACTGCCCGAAATGATCCGAAACCACCTCGAAACACACCTAAGGCCCCCGAGCTTGTCACGACCCTAGTTCACCATTCGTGAACATGTCATGACGGCACCTAGCCACTATGACCAGGTAAGCCTGACAATGCGGAAGCAACATCATTTCCGGAAAATAATTAATAAAAACTAGATAAACTCAAGGAGAATTGTATGTAAGTGTCGCTCGGCATATACAACTCAGCATCACAAGTCTGAAATGACAATCCCAACACCCGGAAACTCACGGGCAACACAGGCTATAGAAATATATAATAAAGGCTCTAAACTCCAGAAGTGTCTACATCAAAGAAAGACAGGAAGCTAAGCACAATAAGATAGATTAAGAGGTAGACTCTTCGGTCTGCGAACGTAACAAATATACCTCAAGACTCCGTAGCTCTTCCTGATCACTGATAATGCTCTTGAGAGGTGGTACCTGGATCTGCACATGAAAAACATGCGCAGAAGAGGCATGAGTACACCATATCGGTACGCAGTAAGTTTCAAGCCTAACCTCGGTTGGGTAGTGACGGGGAAGGTCAGGGCCCTACTGAGATAAACATAATTATAAAAATGTATGGTATGAAAAATGGGTAGAATAACGGAAACACTAGCGAGATAAGATAGAATCTACAAGTCAACAATAAATGACCGAAGTAAAGAATAAACACGGAAAAAGTACAGCTCAATACTAAGGATGCCATGAGGATCTCCCAGGATACTGTCCAGTAGTCCTTTCTCAATTGTCCAGTGGATCTCCTGGGATACCGTCCCATAGTCCATCATATATGTATATCTGAAGGATCTCCCGGGATATCGCCTCGTAGTCCAACTTTCAATGTGCCAGGGGATCTACTGCGAATCTAGCTGGTAGTCCTAAAGTAAATGTGCAATGGGATTTACCGGGAATATAACATGTAGTCCCAAAGTAAACAAACAAGGGGGAGCTAGCGGAATTCCCCATCCATAGTCCCAATGTAAATGCCCAACCACAACTAAAGGATATTCAGAATTTAAGTACTAAACACAAGCAAACAGGTAGTACTAGCCAAACATGCTTCACATAGTACAATTTAGGCAACTTGAGCAAATAGCAGTTAAATTCAACTAAGAATGCTTTTCAAACTAATATAGGTTAAACTTGCATTTAGAATAATCAAGTAAGCAAGAAAACTCAATTTAAATATTTCAAGTAAAAATGGATTTTCAACAATTTGCTCAAGTACGCGCTCGTCACCTCATGTCTAAGGCATTCAAGCATCAAATAACATATCCTAAGGGGAAGGGTCCACCACACAAGGTTAGACAAGCCACTTAACTTGAACCGGCTCAAAACTCAACTAGGAACCACGCCTTTGCCACGAGTATCCGACTCCAAATGGCCCAAATCTATTCAATTTAATTACATATCGTAAATAACATTGCAAGCAACTGAATCCACTATTAAATTTAAAGATAAGACGCGAAAATAGGTAAAATGACCAAAACTCCCCTCAGGACAACTTCTCGGAATTGGTTAATTTTTACAATTTGGGAACCCTCGTATTCTCACAAGTCTAACCATATAAAAATCTCCCAAATCGGAGGTCAAATGCTCATTCAAAAGCCAATAGTTTGGTCTAAGAAGTCTTCTCCAATTTTGATTTCAAATTCGAAATTAGATGATGGATTTAACTATATACTGATGGAATACAACTTAAAGGGATTAAAGGAACATTGCCCAATGATCTTCTCTTCAAAATCCACTTAAAATCGCCCTCTCCCGAGCTCAAATTTGATTTTTACAACTTTTGAAACAAACCTTCGAAATTGATATATCTGCACAAAAGTTTTCACTTATGCGGTCAAGGGACCGCTTTTGCGGTCCTGCTTATGTGTAAACCAAGCAGCTTATGCGATTTCCACTCAAGGCCCAAGGTTCCGCTTCTGCGAACACAAAACAGCTTCTGCAGTTCCACTTTTGCAGGCCTCAGACCGCTTCAGCGGTCACTGAATAATTGAACAAAATCAATTTTGCGAAGCCAAGGCCGCTTCTGCGGCTCCCAAGCCGCATAAGCGCAAATACCAGAGAACAGAAGATTCAGTTGCTGCAACACCTTTCCAATACCAAAAATGCCCCGATGAGCATCCAAAATACAATCGAGGCCCCCGGACCTCAATCAAACCCATGGACACATCCCATAACATCATTCAAACTTGCACCAATCCTTAAAACACCTAAAACAACAACAAATACTCGAATCAATCAATGATTTAAGCCTAAGAACTTCAAATTTCATCAAAACACGCTTTCTATCAAAAACCTAATCAAAACACATCCAAATGACTTGAAAATTTGCATACACATCCCAAATGACATGAATGAGCTACTTCAACTTCCGGAATTCCAATTCGACCCTCGTATCAAAAATTCACTATCCGACATGAAACTTCAAAAATTCAAACTTTGGCATTTCAAGCCTAAATGAGCTATGGACTTATAAAATACATTCCGAACACGCTCCCAACCCCGAAATCACCTAACAGAGCTAACGGAACCATTGGTTTTCCATTCCAAAGTCTTCTTCACATTGTTCCAACTACGGACCATTTTCCAACACTTAAGCTCTCTATTAGGGACTTAGTGTCCCAAAACTCTCCGAAACCCAATACCGAACGTATTGATATACCAAAATAATAGAAATGAACTAAGGGAAATCAATTAATGGGGGATCGAGGCGTAAATTCCAAAAATGACCGATCGGGTCGTTACATCCTCATATACTTAAACGTTCATTCGTCCTCGAACGAGCATAGAGAACATACCTAAAGTGGTGAAAAGATGAGAATATCGGCTGCGCATATCTCACTCGTTCTCCCAAGTTGCCTCCTCGGCCGGCTGACCCCGCCACTGAACCTTTTCTGACACAATATTCTTTGACCTCAACTTTCTAACCTGCCTGTCCAATATAGCCATTAGCTCCTCAACATAAGATAGATCCTTGTCCAACTAGACTGAAGTGAAATCCAACATGTGCGATGGATTAGCATGATACCTCCGGAGCATCGAACCATGAAATACCAGATGGACCCCGGCCAAACTGGGAGTGAGGCAAGCTCATAAGCAACCTCCCTAACTCTCCTCAAAATCTCAAAAGGGTCAATAAATCTCGGACTCAAGTTTCCTTTCTTCCCCAATCTCATGATGCCTTTCATAGGAGAAACCCAAAGTAGAACCCGCTCACCAACCATATAGGAAACATCACGAACCTTCCGGTCTGTGTAACTCTTCTTTCTTGATTGGGTTGTGCGGAGTCTGTCCTGAATTACATTAACCTTCTCCACCGCATCCTGAACTAAATCTGTGCCCAATAGTCTTGCTTGACCAGGCTCAAACCAACCTACTGGGGGTCTGCATCTCCTACCATATAAAGCCTCATACGGCGCCTCTGAATGCTAGACTGATAACTTTTGTTGTAAGCAAGCTCTGCCAGTGGCAAGAACTGATCCCAAGACCCTCCAGACTCAATCACACGCACGGAGCATATACTCAAGAATTTGTATAGTGCACTCGGACTATCCATCCGTCGGGGGGTGAAATGATGTGCTCATCGTCACCTGAGTACCCAACTCATGTTGAACGGCTCTCCAGAACCGTGATGTGAACTGAGTACCTCTATCCGAAATATATTCAGACGAACAATATCCCTGATATAAATCTCTGCCAGCCACTCTGATGAATAAATAGTACACACAAGAATGAAATACTCGGACTTGTTCAGCCAATCTACAACAACCCAAATGCCATTGAATTTCTTCGCAGTCTAAGGGAGTCCAACTACAAAATCCATGGTGACCCTCTCCCATTTCCACTCTGGAATCTCCATCTGCTGAAGCAACCTACCCGGTCTCTGGTGCTCAGCCTTCACCTGCTGACAGTTGAGGCATCTAGCGACAAAACCCTCTATGTCCCTCTTCATCCGCCTCTACCAATAGTGTTGTATCAAGTCCTGGTACATCTTCGGGGCACCAGGATGGATAGAATACCGTGAACTACGAGCCTCTGTCAATATCAACTCCTGAATATCATCAACATTGGGTAAACAGATCCGACCCTACATCCTCAATACCCCGTCATCTCCAATGGTCACATCCTTCGCATCGCCATGCTGAACCGTGTCCCTGAGGAAAAGTAAATGAGGGTCATCATCATGTCGCTCCCTGATAGATCGAACGATGAAGACCGAGAAACCACACTAACTAGAACCCGTCTGGGCTCCGAAAGATCCAATCTCAAAAACGGACTGGCTAAGGCTTGAATATCCATCGCCATAGGCCTCTCTGAAGCTGGTAAATATGCCAAACTCCCCAAACTCTCCATTCAGTGACTCAAGGCATCATCTACCATATTGGCCTTGCTCGTGTGATAAAGAATAGTAATATCATAATCCTTCAGCAACTCCAACCACCTGTTGTGGCACAAGTTTAGATCCTTTTGCTTGAACAAGTGCTGCAACTCCGATGGTCAGTGGAAATCTCACAAGGCACATTGTACAAATAATGATGCCAGATCTTCAAGGCATGATAAATAGCAGCTAACTCAAGGTCGTGGACAGGGTAATTATTCTCATGTATCTTCAATTGTCTGGATGCGTAGGCAATCACCCTACCGTCCTACATCAACAGCGCTCCAAGGCTAACTCGTACGGCATCACAATAAACTGTATAATATCACGAACCAGTAGCCAATATCAAAATAGGGGTTGTAGTCAAAGCTGTCTTGAGCTTTTGAAAGCTCGCCTCACACTCCTCTGTCCACTAAA